>CM037031.1:40497350-41122350 GCA_020882235.1 Schizaphis graminum
AATGATATTATTATTGTAGGTACCTACCTACATAAAAAGCGATTCTAAGCGGAAAAGGTCTATTAGCCTATATCACCAAGTGATTATGTTTTTTTGAAATAGCTATTCAAGTAATTTATTTTACTTTTAACATTATTGTAGATTTATATTTTTTTTTCGAAAATATTGAATTATTATAATATAATTAATATTATTAGTATTAAATTATTATAATAATATATATTTATACAATATTACATCAACTTATTACTTATATAATTTAAAATACAATAACATCTTTCTAGTTTTTGTAAATACCACAAAATAATAAAATTAGATTCATATAGTAACTATAATAAATATATAATATTTTAAAATAAATCAAAAATTTTATTGTGTATTAACAAATTCATAATAATATAAAATATACAAGTTTAAATTTATCCAAATAACATTTTTAAATAATAACAAAATAATTATCTATAATATTTTTAAATTTTATGGTTCTAATATATGAACTACTAATAAGAAATCTTGTATTATTTTTTTAAAACTTAGATACACTAAGAAAATTTCTTATGAATCTCTTACTACAAAATAATTGGTGATGTTTTGCAATTTTGACGGATTACGCCAAATGTATATAAAACAATTACACACATGTATTTTTAACAGTTTTTTTTTATAAATATAAGAATATCTTTTGTGGGATCTTGTATTCTTGTATTAGATTTTCAAGCATTTCTACCAAGAAAATTATTTTAATCGATATTTAAGATCAACTAAAAAAAATTGAATATTTATCACGCTTATTATAAAGCTTAAAAATAGCCAGAATATTTTATTTTGCAAATTTCATTATAAATAGAAAACGATAAAATTTCAAGTACCTATCTACAGTTATTCGTTTTCGAATTACATAAAAAAAAATAATAAAAATCGATTATGTCGTAAATTGGATTTACTAAGAAATTTCAGTTTTTTCTTAATTTTTTGTTAGTTTTTCCCAATTATAAAAATAATTGTTATACAAACCACCCATATTTTTGGAAATCAAAGCTTTTTATCGATAACTTAACGTGTACTCATCCTGCACATACACTAAAAAAAAACACATCATGATAAAATTAATACATCCGTCTTTTTGCTCAAAATATATTCGTAAAACACTCAGTAACGTTCAATTCAAGACCACTTCGATTACAATATTTATATTATTTATGATTATTGTAATCGATTTTGAATTTTGATTGTGTTGAGTAACTTACTGTACAAGAGAGTAGAGACCGGAGTACTGATTAATGAGTATATAATGACTACTGGGCACTTAGTAGACTGTATCAATGGGACTAATGAGAGCAATACGAATTATTCGTTTCGCTATTATTTATTTAGGTGCATACAATTTACACTTGTGACGTATTGTCAAAATATATTACATATAATATTGTGGGACTTACGTTTGCACAAATCTTTTCTTGTTCAAATTTAATACACTGAAAACTTTTAGTATACACAAAGTACTTTGCTAACATCATTGTCCATTGATTATAAATACAAATATTAACTATAAATCATAATCAGTGGTTTATATACACATTACACACAGTGGTTCAGTGCCCAAGAGGGTTGTTGTGAGACAATGTGGTGGTGGGTGCCGAGTAAGTATTGGGTAGGTTTCATTCAAGTGTTTTATATTATTTATGTAATATATATTGTGGATGTAATAAAATAATAGTTTGAATCACAGAATTTAGATAACGGATAATTAATATAAGTTTATCAACGAAGATTTTGATATTTTAGGCCATGTTTTATCGACTAACGAGTTAGCATAGATAATATATTATTAATATGTCAATATGTGCATCATAACAATATTGTCACTTGTCAGTATTGCATTACTGTTATTCAGGTACATGGGTGTTGACTGTTGACTATTAAGTGCATTAAACAAAGATTAAATAATAATATTATATATTATATAATACGTGATTCGTGAAATAAGTAAGTATAGCCGTATAGGACAATGGTATATTACAGGACACATAATAGGCACATAAACGTGGCCGTCGTAAATCGTACAATAACAAATAACAATAACAATAACAATACAAAATAACCGCACCACGATAAGCGCTGACGAGCTGTTATCACGATAACGACGACGTATGATATCACTGCGTTATCGTAATATGCACCTACACAATAATAATAATAATAATAATAATATTTAATAACACGTCCGTCTTGTGAGCGCCGCAATAGTCGTGTGTGGCTGTGGGCTTTGCCGAGACGACGGCGGTGTTGCTATGGTGTCACCCATCTCCTCCTCGCAGACGTGTAATAAAAATATGTTCGTCGTTTCTTCTTCCCCACCACCCGTCCGCCGACACCAGCAACAGCATCGCCGCTTCCGTTATTCAACCGCAACGTGAGTCATTCCAGAAATAAACATCATCAAACACCACTCGTACCGCAGAGACGCCGTCATGTACCTACACCTGCGCGCACGCACTCGCACACATATGTAGGTACCTATACACACGGTACGCACACCGTGCCGACACGTACGTCCTAGATCGTTGTCGTCGTCGTCGTCGTCGTTCGTTCGTGTGGCTTCTCGCGTTTTTACGGCATTCGATCGCTTTTTGGTTTTTTTTTTTCTTACGAGGGCCCCCGGGACCGGCTGCCGGAACAGGGATGTCGTGGTGAACGCTCGATGGGCCGAAGTTTGGAGGTGAACGGAACGAAACTCGGTCGTAACCACAGTGCACGAGAGACACCGAGCTATGTCTATTATCAACCTTCTGTATGATGCAAGATGTACGTATTACGACGGTCTGTCCGGACGTTATTTTAACGGGGTGTTGTTTGTGTGTTTGCTAACGAACGACTTGGTCGTTGACGGCGTTTTCAGAATGACACGAAGGACTCGGCCGATTATCGTTATGAAGCGACCGAAACGGTGAGGAACATTTTGAAAAGGCAACTGCTCACCACCGATTTGTTCCAACAGACGTTTTTGACCACCATACTCTCTGCGTTGGATAATCACACCATCAACAATAACAGTACGTTGTGTATGCATTTAATCGTCGAACAAACTCCTGTAACGTTTAAATGTTTTAATTTTTCTTTAATGTTAGGCGTTATCAATACGTGGTTGGACACGCTGCTGGATTTCATTGAATTCTTACCTGTTGACTGTTTGCAAAGAGAGGTGACATATTGAAAAATTGTATTTTCTCAATGACATTTTCTTCTAATATTTTATCAATGTTGTCAGATTTTGCCATTTGCTATTGAGAGAAGTGATCTTTCCAGGCCCGAATCATTGCGTTTAATAAGTTGCAAGATTTTTGGATCTCTTGCTCCTAAACTAAATGCATATATGTAAGTTACCTATTTGAATTCTTGATTTTTCCTATAATATTGCTTTATAAATTTATTTTGTGTTTTTAGTATTAAACGTGAAATATGGCCGTGCATTTTATCACTTTGTCAAGATGAAAGTGTTCTAGTAAGAAAGACAGTTTGCCAAGAGCTAAGTAAAGTGAGCGCATTTCTTAAAGACAATACAGAAAATTCAAAAGACTGTATTTTGCTGCCAGCAATTGTAGATTTAGCTAATAATGCTGATTATGGTGTTAAAGTTGCTCTGCTCGATGTCATAGTAGACATAATACCATGTTTTCCCAGGGAAATAATTGTCACCGTTGTGGTGCCAATGGTTAAAAAACTAATTGACACAGATTTTAATAAAAGTAATTTCCTAGTGGTGGCAGTTGCCAAGAACTTTGGTGTCATTTGTAAAGCACTTAAAGGTAAGAGATATTTTTATTTTTAAAATGTATGTAAACAAAGTTATAAATATTTTTAATTACATTTGTAATAAAAATTATTTACAAACAAAATACAAAACTTTCAATGAAAATTAAATATGCAATGTTTTATAGTTGTTTTGTAAATGTTAAAGTGCATTTTCTTAAAATGTCTTAAATAATAGATTTTTGTTTATCTCTATATTAATATGTTGTATGAGGTCATGATTACTCAAAAACGTACATTTAATAACTTAAAAATCTTAACCTAAGTTTTTGAAATTTTTACAATCTACCTATTATTTGTTTTAAAACATTTATATTTTATTCCAAAAATGGAAAATAGTGTATTGAATTTAATTTTTACGTAAAAAATCTATACAATTGACTTTGACAAAAAAACAAATTTAATGAAAAAAATATTTTTATTATTTCAAATAAATTTGTCATTTAATTAATTTTTTGTTGAACATCAATAAAGAGGATAAGAGAAATAATAAATTACTTAAATAATTTTTTCTCACCTACTTAACCTACTATAAATAACTGTTTACAAATATTGAAATATATATTGTTTTTCGAAGTTTCTAATACTAAAAATTGATAAAATTATTTTATTAATAACCATGTTTTTACGATAATAATTATATTGTCTTTTATAGATTATTTAAGCTTTGAAGATGTATCTTGGTTTGTCAATAAATATACAGATTTATTGAAAATTGATTGCAAAACTGAGTATAGTAATAATGTAAGTTATAATTTATTATTATTATTATTATTCATACTTATAACACAATATGTTGTATTTTAAATCAGTATTAGATATTATATTTATCATTTCTGAAGGTACTTTAATCTCTTTAATTGCTGTGAGGGTTATTTTAATTTTATAAATATATTATATATATATACTCAATATTGAAGTAAAAAATGTGTTAAATTAATTATACTGAGTAATAAATAAGCTACCCACAATATAATACAATATTTGGGAGCTAATTAATTTAATTCAATCATAAAATACTTGTAAATACTAAATATCATTTTAAATATAAGTATAAATATTTATTTTAATCACTTATATTTATATACTTATGTACTTCAACAGGATCATATTATTTGTGATAAACCATACTTGACTATTCAAAAACTCTGTGCTATCAGTCTTACAGAAATCATATTTTTAAGTTCATCAGACAAAGGTAGTACAACTTTGTTAATTTATCTTATCAATCATTTGGTTGATTTGGTCTCAGAAGATTATGTAGAGATAAGAATAGCTTTGTTTGATATTATTAAAGAAGTGAGTAGTTTATTTAGATAAACTTTCTTCTTTTCTTATAATTGAAATTGCTATTACAGTATTTATATATATATATATTTTTAGGTTTTGATATCTTTAAATGATAAAGTGGTATTGATTTCTTCAGTGTTAATGAAAATGTTGTCGGAGAGAGACATAAAAGTTTTAAAAATAATGATTCCTAATTTAAGCTTTATGATTACAAAAATGGTAAATAGAAATTTAATTATATAAATATAAATTAAATTTACTACACTAATTAAATACTAACTAGTAATTTTATTTTTAAGAAATATCAAGAACAAGTTTTAAAATCACTGATGCTCTTAGAAGAATATTTATTTGGCCAGTACAACTGGAGACTATATACAGAGTTTTTGCACCAGTTAATGGTTTTACCTACATGCTACACATCTGACCAAGTATTTTATGTTGGAAAAGTAATGCTCAATCGATTGGAATGTGTTGTAAATATATATTTATTATTTTATCTTAGTATTTTCAATAATTCATCTATTTTTATTTATTTTTTAAAGAGACAAAAACCAATTAGAGAAGCTGTTTGTACATTGCTATTGACAATTTTACGTTATAATTTAGATGATAGCCAAAGAACATTACTACGTGAACATCTCATTGATCGTAATTATCTAAATACACTATTTTATTATCTTTTATAATTTAATATAACAGTGGTTCACAATCTGTTTAGTTGCGCTCACAACAAATTAAAAAAAAAAAAATCTTTATGACACTAATAGTACACCTATATACATATAAAGATATCTAAGAATACGATTGTAAAGTGCTTATTAAGAAAAAAATTTTATTGAAGCTAATTACAAGTTGAACAATTTTATGAGATTTTTGACATTGCTAGTCCCTTACGAGATAGTCAATATCTAGATTAAAACTAAATAGTTTATTGCGTTAATTGTGTAGTATTATGTTATGGTCTACACTCTACAGCCCAGTTCCACGCTACCTACTGCACATAGATTGTGAACCGTTGGTATACATAATAATAATTAAAAATTTACAATTTAATTAATGAAAAAAAATTGCCAATAGTCTTATTATCTTATTTTAATGTGGTTTAATATGTATGGTTAATTTTTAGTGGTTTATAGTTAATACAGAATGATTACAAGGTGTTTATTTTAATATAAATCACTCATTATTTCAACATTTATTAACATTTTTGAAAATAATTTTTTCATAATTTCCATTTCAAATAAAACAACACTTAACATTTTTTTTTTTATTCTTGTATGAAAAATGGATGAGGAGCCTATGAGTTTTGTGTATTTAAAGTTAGGAATGTATAGTAATAGACTAATATTTTGTAGAGCATCCCTGTTCATTTAAACTTTAAATATTTATAGCTCATAAACTATTTGTCTGAATCTTAATTTTTATGTATCAAAATACTCTAAAAAATATTTTGCTTTTGAATATGAAATTAAAAATGTATATTGTCAATCAAAAAAGTAAAAATTTAAGTATAATGATAAAAATATAATTTTTTTTAAATAATGTTGTTTTATTTTGACTGGAAGTTTTCAGTTCACAATTTAAGTGTCATCATTGTACCTCATGTTTGAACTAATTTGACCTAGATTTGATATAGCACTTGATATATTTTCAAACGAGGATCAGACTATTCCCATAACTTTCCTGATATCTCTAAGAACAACCTATGAAGCTTATCTAAATATCTTACCTAAATGTATTAGGTAATTTTTGAGTTAACAAGTTATAAACTTAAAGAGTAAGAACACCACATTTTGTTGTATATTTAAATAAAAAACTTATAAATTTAATATTTTGTTTTTAAAAAAAAAAAATCCTTGTTTGCTAAGCATAGAGTGAGTCAAATATACCCAATTTTTTCACCCTTTACATGAAAACAAAGAATTATTTTGTTTTAGTGTTCCAAATTAAAATTCGTATGAGTAGTGAGTACTACTCCATATCAACCCATAACGATTGAAAGAATAAGCTTAAAACAGTTCCAAGGAATTTATTGATATACATTTTATTAAAATAGATTTAGTAGTTTCTGAAATTAGCACATTAATGTATACAAATTCTTCAGCTTTATAATATTTAAAAATGTAAATTTTTATGATAAATTATTTCAAAAAATATAAATATGTATTAATTACTTGTAAATTTCTTGAATTTTAATATATTTTATTTTGTTTAATCTCACGTCTTACTTATTTTTTTTCAGGTACGGTTCAAAATACAAATTTCTACAAAAGATCATTTTACATATTTATTTGCCAAGAAGCTTTGAATATATTTTCCACAGCATATTTTAAAAAACACTTTTTCTTGCCTTTACTTACTTTAGCAGGTATATTATTTATTATTATGGCAATAATGTAAATTTTAAAGCATGTGGGTATTAAATAGACTGCTTGGTTGTTTTGATTTTCTAATAATTACTTTAGCTAATACAACATTTATGTTTAGTACAATATTTAGAATGTCCACTTTGCAAATTGCTAAGTTTAAATCTATTATAACTTAAAAAGATATTTGTATTATACAAAATAATTATTTTTAATTTTGAATGATATGTAATTTATAATCAATAGGTATATGACTTTATTATCTATTAACTGTTAATCTAATTACTGTGTTAAAATTACTAATTAATATAAATGAGCAATTATTAAATTTCATGATCAATAATCAAAATATATTGTTAGCAATATTAGAGACTACAAAATAAAATAAAAAATTTATCTGAATGTGTGGAAAAAAATTAACATTAAATTCCCAATAGACTTCCACTTTGTAAAGAAGGGCTTTAGTTTCTTTTGCAACTTTAGGAATGTTCTAGCAGTCTACAGTACATTATTTATGTGTGAACTTACATAACATTCTTGTTTGCCTTAAAATAACAACACAATGTAAATATTAGACCTGATTGTGTAATTTTATTATTTTTCTTTGCTATTATCAGTGGATGATTAATTAATGAGCCAGACATTTTAATGGAATAATTAATTTTCTAATTATAACATATATGTTTTGTTATTTATTTCAGATGATAAGGTTGCAAATGTTAGATATAGCTTATGTAATATAATGCCCAATATAGTAAATATATTTAAAATATCGATTGAAAAACCTTTAGTTGATAAATTCATTGATACTATAAACACACTTTTAATTGATGGAGATCGAACTGTCCAAGAACAACATCCACTTTTAGAATATTGCAATACTACAATTGGTCACTTATTACGGGTAATTATATTGATTTGTTTAACTTAAAATATATTTAATATTGAAGTGTTTGTAATATCACAGTTTTAGTGACACAAATATGTATTAGAAGGAAGTAGAAAAAATGAATAGTATAGAATAAATGTATTTTAGATATCTTTGTAATAGTATCCAGTAAGGGTTGAAAAGTAATTCTAGTTAAAATACCTATATCAATTTATGGTATTTTATTCAAATATGATATATTATGTATAATTTTGGTTAGAAATATATGGATGGTTAAGTCATTATAATTATTGATAATCTATTATTATTAATAAATAATGATCAATAAACTATCATATTACAATCTAAAATAATTACATTAATAATACATAATAACTATTCAATAACGGGATAGTGATATTTTCTTTTGTGACTATCAACATTTTTTAAGAGGATCTTGTCATATTATTTGTTTTTTCTTTAATTAATCTATAGCATAGTAAATTTGCATTCAGAAGAACCAATTCTTGTTTTGTTGTTTAGTATACTAAAAATAATATAATTTTTAGGGCAAGAAAATGTCTGAATACACAGAAACTGATGAAGATATAATCAAATTTAATGAAGAATCTCGTTTATTGCTTTTGAAATCAACTGAACGTATTCAATTGGACAATGGTGGTGTGTTCTTAAGAAGTTTAATTGAAGAAAAGATGTTTACGAGCCAAATTGATGAATGTGAGTAATTTTAAGACAAACTTTTTAATTGTAATTTATAATGTTTATTTATTGGATATTTTTTTACACAGGTTCAAGAACATCAAATGAAGATGATAAAGTTACTTTGGTTGGTAAAAAGTCATTGTAAGTTTATAGAATATTATATTAATATGTTTAGTATCTATTATAACGTGGTTAACGTTGTACAATGTTTGATTAAATGTGGTTACCAAAGTTCTTAACATTTAAAATTTTTAATTAGCTTTTATTTGAATAAAAATTGTTTTAGTTATTTTTAAAAAATAGTTAGATAAAAATACAATTGTATTACTATTCTCTTCATTTGATAAATAGGATTTTTATGGTTAATTATTACAATATTTATCTGAAAAGTTTTTAAATTATTGGTAAGGTATGACTATTTGAAAATTAAGAAGGATTTAGTAAACATATTAGGTTGTGTGTTGTATTGAATTATAGCTTAAAAATTGTTATAAAATTATATTATACTATTGAATTGTATTATTATCTTATTATTCTTATTATATTTTTAGTATGTTGGAATCTGAGTTCATTAAAGACACTGGTGTTTCTATTAATAAAATGATGGAACATTCGTCGAAAATACCTACACCTGTACATCAAATAGCTATTGATCCACAAAATGGTAGATCACTTAAAGAGCAAAAAGTATCTCATCTGCCAGTCAAAAAAGATAGAACACTCTCACCGGCATATCGATTACAAAAGAGACATGAAAGTAGTGAACATGTGGTAACTCGCTCAACAAATATTGCCAAGAGAAATGCCAATTTCCGTGGAAAAAGACTTAGTGTTCCTGTGATGTCTTGCATCAATGTTGATATAAAAAAAGATGCAAATGGTAACCTTGTAAAGTTTGCAGCAAAAAGACCACAATCTTGTTATGTAGATGGAAATCAAATTGTTTTGTCAGAAATAAAAACTGAAAAATCGTTGTCTGATGAATCATTAGATAAGAATTCCAAAAATAAACCTTTAAGTCGTCTTCCAATAAGGTATTTAAAAATAATGTTTATATTTATTTAAATTAATTCTATTGATTTAATTTAAAATGTATTTAATATTAATTGTTTTATCATTTCAGAAAATCGCAAGGTAAATAAAAAAAAAAAAATACAGTTTTCCATTAAGTTATAAAATGAAACCAATGATCTTATGCCAAATTGAAATATTTTAACTGTGATAAATTCAGTATACGCACAACAAATTGTATTGTAGGTACAAAACAGTTTTAATTTTAAACATATATTTTAACTTTTAATTACCTTACATATCATAATTTAGATGAATCTAAGTATAATATTATTACCTTTTACAGTATTTAAAACATTTAGATGAGCTAATATATTCTTAGTTAATTTAAAAGTATAATTTTTTCATGGAAGAAGTTCAAATTACTATCTTGTTTTTATATTTTGTTTCTGATATTAAATGTATAAGCCTAATTAACCTAAAGTTATATTTTTGTAAAAATTAGTTTGTAATTGATTTTTAATAAGTGAACATTGCGGTTTGTTATATTGTCTTTTACTACTAATACAACAATAAACATTGTACAGTACAACCTCGATTAACCACCCCTCAATTAACTGCAACTACTCACTCATTTAAGTCAAATCTTATCACCTTATATGCTAGCTGGTGTATCTGAAAATTTTCGGCAATATCAAATAGATAAATGATGTATACATTTTATGTGTGATATTAAAACAGTGTATCTTTGTACTGAAAACTCAGTTGATCATAATTATTGAAAAAATAATAAATAATACATATGTTCTATGTTTAAAAAAGGTTTACTTCTTGTTAAGCCGTTTTTGACTATCCATCAAGGCTCCTGGCCTGGCTCTCGAGTGAGACTAACAATTAATAGAGGTTCTACTGTGCAAGTATAATTTTAAAAATATATATTTTGAAAAAAAAAAATTAAAAATTGGAGAGAGTTTAAAATCAGATATTGAAAATATTTGTAATTGGTTTATAACTAACTGATATCTTTTACATTGTTCACTGCAAAACTGATGAATTAAAAAATATATTGTAAAATCAAAATTTAAACTATTTAAATAAATATTTGTTTACCCAATATTTTATGGCCATGATTATTACACATAATTTAGGTCATTAGATTGTTAAAACTGGTTTTTTAAGCTTCTGGTATTAATCGTGATTGCAGTGTTGGATAATAAAAAAACCTAGGGTACCTATATCACTATGCATTATATATTAATGTTTAAATTGCAATAGGATACCGATGAGTCCGTTTGTATGAAATAAATAAATAAATTTATCCAAAAATTGGTTTTTATATCCTGAAATTGAATAATGCAAAAATTCTAAAAGATTTTTGCAAGTGTATATAGTATATAAAAGACAAAAATAATAAGTTCTAATTTTGCATCTTATTGTCAGAATAATATTTAGGTATTAATAATTCTTACCGTTATATTGAACATTATGCTCGTTAAATAAGTAAATAAATAATGTAAATTTAAATGACTAATTAAGTATAAGATGTTAAATGTTTACAAATTTAATTATTTTTATAGTGTGTATTCAAACATTTTAAAATTATAATTTGAATAGAGAAGATATTAGCTTATCTTAGACAGGTTTATCCAATGTATAATATTAAAATTGTTATTTCTTTGATAGATTGTTATTGTTATATAT
The DNA here is from genome assembly GCA_020882235.1 of Schizaphis graminum. Lineage (NCBI taxonomy): Eukaryota > Metazoa > Arthropoda > Insecta > Hemiptera > Aphididae > Schizaphis > Schizaphis graminum. Next base: position 40,509,123 of record CM037031.1, read on the forward strand.
ATATATGTATGTATAAGAAATTGGTACTATATAAACATTTTGATGACAAAGTATATCATCATAATTTATTTTTCATTTTGAAAACCATTTTGGTATAACATGTGTAGAAATCATCATATTCATTCATTTCATGAGTTGTAGCTTAACCTTTAGTGACGTGCGCAGGGTAATTTTTTACCTCAGTCTATTTTTAAATGCTATAATAATCATTTGTTTTATTTTCCATAAACGCGAGATTCATGCTATCTTATAGTTACTATAATACAATCACAAATACAAAATAATCTTGATTTAATAATTTTAATATTGTTTAATTTGTAATACATACATGTAAATGAATTAATATATACTTGGGTACTTAAATAATTTAATAAGAATGATATTTTATAATTTAAAATTTCAAACTTTTAATAAATAGTCAATAATAATTGAATAATGAAAAGAAAAAAGTATGTTTATATCAATGGAAAATAATTACCCTATGTGCGCAACTATATGGTCTGATAACCGCGCGTGTCACTAAAGGTTAAGTTTCTTAACTATTATAAATTTATAACCATTCTTATTTTGTTGAAAATTATACCTAATTATTGATAACTATTAATAATAATTATAGGACTATTATTTCTTTAAAATTTATAAAACATATTTTTTATACAGATTAATGATCTAAATGAAATTAAATTAGCTAGCCTTGTTGATGAAAATATATATATGTTATATTTATTATTGGATATGATTAAAGAATAAATTATTGGTATTATAATGTCAAAATATTTTTCTGAATTGTATGTATTTGAAAATAAAGACTGTTTATTAAATATTTAAATTTTTAAGTGAGATTTAGTACCTTTTTCTAAGATATGTATATATGTTTATATGGTATCTCTGAACTTTGATGATACATTTTGATAGAATAATCAATCTTATTATGTGTTTGAAGTTTAAACTATTCCCCTTGTATTTTTATAATTGTAAAATCAAATTATTTGTGCAATTTTTCATATTATTTATACCTAGTTACAGTTTAATTATGTGTTTAAAAATTATTTAATTTGTAGTAATAACGAAGTTGTAACCATATTAAGTAATAAATTATTTATTTTACCATAGTAAAATTAGTAAAAACCATGATATTGTTAGCATTGAAAGAGTTTTGAAAAATGCTGTTATGTTGATTAAAAAAAATATATATTGTAATTGTTTTATATTAATTTATTGTTTTGATCTTTGGTTTGTTAAAGAATTTTGTCGTTTTTATTGCATATTTACTTAAAGAGAAAAGCTCGTATTATACTTTTTTTTATATATAATTTATTGTTCTTGTCATAAAGTAGTGTTTACTATTACTATAAGCTTAGAGGATACATTTTTATGTTTGGGATTGTTTATTTTATGAAACATAAAAAAAATAAATAAATGAGTTATCCCTGTCTTACACAAGCGTAATAATATTTAGTAAATACTCTAATCAAATTCATTGTACAATTTATTTATTGTTAATACTAATATTAGAGCAATTTTACTCGTTGAAAAATGTGTAGTTTTAATTAAGACTATGCTTAAGCAAATAATTTTTATTTTAATATGAGTTCTAAGTACTTGAATATTTTATTTTTCAAACATATATCCTTTAAAATAAATTTATGAAAAAAAAATCTCCACTCTACAATTGCAATGACTTGAAAATATGCTTTAATATTAACTATAAGTACTGTAATAAAGATTTAGTGATTAAATTTGCTATGTTACACGTCTGCGAGTCGGGGACAACACATATGGTTCTATATCCTCTTAAGGTCAACTAGTGTAATATAACTAATAAGTAATAACAGTAATAACTATTAACTAATTAGAATAATTCCTCGAGTTAAAAGTACTGATATTGTACCAGTTTGTTGAGTAGACTTGTATAGACTGTAGATTATTCCATTAAACGCTGTAAAGCTGTAATGGTATATTTTAAGTATGAAAGCCTAACTTTTATAGTTTTATGGTACCTACCTAATGATTCTGATTTTCGAAACTTGGTTTTTTAAATTCTAAGTTCGTTTTGAGATTTTTCTTAAAATTATAGGAAATATTCCGGGTATAGTTTTGACGATTTTTAACTGTATTAGATTCTAAACGAAGTGAAGAATGTATTGCTTTTACAATGATGTGTGTTTTTTTTTTTTTGTGTGTCTAACGATAACATTTGGAGCAGTAATAATGCTCCGATTTTTGACTTCAGCCTCTCTTTGAATAAGAACATTCATCTAGTTGGTACTTTGGGGGGTCAAAAGAAAACATTTTCAAATTGTTTTCAAAAAAATCGAGAAAAACAAAAAAAAAAATGACAGAAAAACGGCAATTTTACGAAAAACCACTTTTTGACAAAATCGATTTTTTGATTTTGCTGTAACTCAAAAACGAATCATTGTAAATACTTGAAATTTTCACCAAATGTTTATATTATGGTTATCTCTTTACAGTTAAATTTTCAAAATATTTTGACCATTTTTAAGCTACTTATAGACAATTGAAATTTTCGACTTTTCTAAGTTTTTTTTCTTCAAATGCCGATAAAAATTTTTTAGGTGGCCAGAAAATCTTGAAAATTTAATACAAGGTTTCTTATAAGTTGTTCTTAAAGCAATAAAAAAAAATCCGAAATCGTTAGTCACAATTTTTTTTTATAAGTGCTTAAAGTTCGAATTTATACGAAATATGTCAAAATTTAAATTAAATTTAATACTCTCATTATGCGTATGTTGCCAAATACTTTTTTTATTAATAAACAGATACTATAAAGTAACTATAGTAACATATAGTAACTATACTATTTGTTTCAAAATAGAATATATGACAATATTTAAATATAATATATCCTAAACTGATAAATCATCTTCGTTCAGAATCGTTTTTCGTATACAATGATACCTATCATTGCATTCAAATTTAACCTACCATAGTCTGAGGTCCACCCTACCCCATAATATACAGCAGAGCGATACCCACTTACCTGCTTTCTTATGAGTTTTTATAATTATTATTATTAGTATTGCCAGTTAATGATATATTATGTTCTCGTAAATTATATTCGACGAAAAACAACGGACGTCATCATAGTACACATATTTCATCAGCGGAAAATAATTTCCATACCCCAAAAATATATTGTAATCAATTTTGATTAAGGAATCAAATCGCTTACTATACAGTATACAGAAACAATAACTATTTTTTTCGCAAATTCATTGAGACTTGTGAGTATATATAGTATATACGTATGTAGTATACCTACCCATGATTTTATCAAAAAATCTTGAAAGTATAGGTACTGAGTGTATGGAGTATGGCCTAATTTATAAGTTTTATGAAAATATAATTCTGTGAAAATTTGGACCCGCTATAACTTGGCGCCGATACAGGGTTAAAATTTGACACAAGGGGGTAGTTTTAACCTTATGTAATTATATTATTTGCAAAAACTATAGTACTATAACAGACAGTGCCCATACATAGCGTAATATTGTGCGTAGGTAAATAAGTTATTTTTTTTGGGTGAGCTGTAACTGTGCGTCGAAGCATATAAATAACATGCAATTATTGTTAAGATTATCAAAAACAAACTTATAGCTGTTTATAAACATATATTCATGTTGAACAGTCAGCGTTCTCGTATATCACATGTTTCGTTTATATTAATAATTATAACAGTAGGTAGCATATTGTACATTTGTACGGGCGATGGGGATAGTCCGTCGGTCTTTTAAATATACATTACACTACGGCTTAGAGAATTAACAGTAAAATACTATAAGAAATACGCGTTTGTGCAATTATTCTTATTAGTTATATATGTTACGGTTAATGATGTTAACGTGGTAAATGTCGTCATTCTCCGGTAAATGACATCATTTACCTAAAAATTGGTAAATGTTGTAAATGTAGACATTCCCCAGTTATTGACGTCAATTCCCAGTTTAATTGGAGAATGATGTTCAATACATTTATGGAAAGAATTGTATCGAATTTTAAAAAATAGTTTTTACTTAAAAAATAATGTTAAATAGATTTCAATAACAAAAATATATTTTTTTTTCAATTCAGTGTTTATAAGTGAACATTGTCCAATCTATTCATTATAAATTAAATATTTAATTTATTATAAATATTATGTGATTTATTTAAGTAATAAAATGGATAACTTTTTTAGTAAAACCTAATAAAGGAACATTATTATACTCACAAAAAAAAAACTATTAATTAATACTTAATTATAATAAAATTAATATTATTATAAAAATTAGGACATTAATCAACTACTTTAAGCCAATAGCCAAGTTACTGTGGCTTAAATAATAATAATAATAATTACGAATTCAACGTTTCAAATTGGAAATAATATTACCCACTAAAAATAGTATAAAACAAAATAATATATTACTATTTACTATAAAATATTTTGAATAAAAATATACATAGATTATAGGTGCTTATATGGTTATGTTTAAATGCGAAAGCAATTTCTATGACAGAAGAAGTAATGAAATTATTTTTAATGTGATTGGACGGAAAAAAAGTATTCAAAATATTAAAATATTGAATACTGTATTGAATACTTTCAAAAAAAAAGTATTCAAAAAGTATTCAGAATACTACCCAAGTCTGATATATAAAAAAATCAGTGAAATTTGAAATTTATCTTCATTTACCACAAGTTTTGGTAATTGACGTCAATGACCGGTGAAAGATGTACAATTGAATTTTAAAAATGTGTTTTTATAACATTTACCTACATAATTGAATCATTTTGGTTAATGACGTCATTGACCGGGGAATGACGACATTTACCAATTTTCGTCTTTCACCGTAACATATATAACGCAACGAAGAAAATAATTAAATCTACAGTATAAAATTATATTAATATAATTTTAATACATTTTTCATTATCTAAGATGATAAAATAATAGAATATAATGGTTATTTAATTAGAGAAGTTTCAAGTGTTATATTCGTATTAATACAAAATGACAAATCTTAGCACCAAGTACTGACACAAAAATGAACTTCAATCAAATAATGGGGTCAACAGAAATGTTGGGAACAGGTATAAGGACATTGAAAATTGGGTACTATATTTTCGTGTCAAAACTTTTTCTAGGCAAATTCAACTGTGAACAATATTCAAAAACAGCCATTTTATTACCATTGGTTAGGTAATGAAAACAAATATAAAAAATACTTTTCAATTAATGTGTTCCTAGCAGTCTAGCATGTAGAGTATATGACACTAATGAAAAGTTTTAAAGAATATTCTAAACCTGTATTTTGTGACTATAGACATATCTTTTATCGAGCTAAAAAAAGTCAGGACTAATCGAAGGCGTCAGTGGTATGTTCACTTTTCAGAATTATTGTTTATTAGGACTATTTGAAAATTCATTATTCCATTAATTATTTCTAATTCCTAAAGAAAATAATTAACGAAATTCATGATGATTCTGAAGATAATAATTGAATTTGTATGGTTGTTGTACCTGTATAAACATATTTCTGCCATGAAACCGCGTTTTCATAGAAAAGCCATTTTTGACAAAAAGTGGACTTACCAGCTGATCGTTGCACTGACGCCATTGATTCGTCTCGTCTTTTTTTAGCCCGATGAAAGTTACGTCTATAGCCACAAAGTACAAGTTTAAAATATAATTATTATTCATCTGTGCGCCAATAGGGTGCACATGTCAAAAATCCTGCGTCAAAATGTTGATTTTCATCTGAACTAACAGCGGTCATTCGAGACATATTTGTTGTAAGTTTGGGTTCGGGACCGATCCAAGATCGTCGCTTAGAACAAGACGCGTCAAAAGTCGGAGTTACCAGGTAGGTACCTAGTAAATAAAATACATATGAGCAATTATTATATATTAGCAATACGCAATATAGTTTCAACTGTCTATTCATGATTATGTTTATGTAATTTTATTATTATTATATTAGATGTAAGGAAAAATAAAGAAAGATTCAAAGATCATTATAAATATCAAAGTCTAGATAGGTACAAAACAATTTGTCATTGTCGGAGTATCATATAATACATAAATATACTAAACTATAGGTAGGTGGTAGCTGGTAGGTACCGGCATTAAATTATCAAAATGTTTGTCATCTTCGTATTATTAACAATAGGATCAGGTAGTTTTTGAATAAATACACATTTGAATTAACTATTATTATTGTGTACAATTAATTAAATAAGCAAATAGAAGATATAACAATAAAAATATTGGTTTAAATTTTTAAAAGCTTTATTTTGTTTAAATTTATGCTTACCGCTTACTGTTAACTTGAGCTAAGACTATTTACAGTGTTACATATTATATAAATTATAAATAATATGTCCAATAAAGCCCAAGCATTATAATTCTTTTGTGTATTGTGCAAATATTTTAGTTACTTAATCATATAGTATATAATTAGATAACATATTGTACTAATAAGTAATAAAAGTATACCTACTGTAGAAGGTATTACATTTTTTTATTTACTCAAGCTGAACAGTTGATTAGTACCTACATGGTTACATAATATTATAATCACTATTATATGCATAGTATATTATAGTAAGTGCACTGTTTAATCTAACAAATGAAAAATATAACTTCCTTAGCTGTTTATCGCTTATTAAACATTTTGTTATAAATCTGTTACATTTTTATAAAGGTATATAAATCAATTTGATGAAAATCCAACTTAAATATTATAATAGTTTAATTCTATTACTCATTAACTAAGTATAAAAAATATATTCTTATTATGTAAATGCGATTTCGAACGAAGAGACTTATTATAATATCTTATACAAGTTATATACCTATCACAAAAGCATAGTGTGCGGAGTACCTAATGTTGTTGAAATTAAATTGGGTTATGTATTTATATATAATAGATAGGTATTAAATTATATACACTTGTGTTTAAAAACATTTTATTATTGTATTTATTCCAGAAGAAATCTGCTCGAATCTAGCTTAGTATTATCTGTTTGTTTTTTAGTTTTCGCTTTATAGATTATATAGATATTATATGTATAGGTATATATAAAAATATAGCACAAAAAATTATATTGTGTGACAAAAATTGTTTTTGATTTCATGACGTATAGCTTTATTGTGTAATGTGCATAGTATAAGTAATAATTTATGAATAATGGCTAAAAGTCCCCGAAAAAACCTCTAAAAGGTTCCTGAAAATTTCCTAAAAAGTTTTGTTATTGCTCTAAAAATATTAAAGATTTATATTCACGGTTTTTTTTTCAAGCATTTGACAAGAAAATCACAAAAATTTGAAAATTACTTTATATTTAAAAATATAAAGAATGTTCAATTTTTATATGTAAAATAATGACGATTTTAGTTATTTTATTTTATTTGTGGGAACTTAAAACTCTTATCGTATCTTATACGAGTTTTATACACACAAAAATAACATTTTCAATGTTTAAATTCTATTAATTCAATTACAATTAATCATTCCAACTTATTGTATTACTACAATATAAAAAAAAAAACTCTAGTAGCAATATAAATATATTAGGTACAAAATATTCAATATAATATAATATAGGCTGTCAGATCGTCTTCGCTGAGAATCGTTTTTTGCTCTCACAATGACTTATCATTATTCATCGGATTCAATTTTAACACATATACATTATCGCAAAGTGATACTTATTAATATTCAACGACGAGGTCCGCTTAACACCTATACTGTGAGTAGTATAGCGGAGCTATTAAAGTATATGACTTTCTGACTTTTAATTTTTAGTATTCTGTGAGTATAATATGTTCTAATATAATATTATTATATTATAATAATTTTAAATAAACCTATTATATTAGGATACGTATACGTATAGTATAATATAGTGTGTTTTATTACTCTAAGCCCTAAGGTATACTATCAGCTAATCAGTATTGATATAGTATTAATAAAAACGCGATATCGGTACTAGCGGCGCAACCCATTTGCGCCCGAACCCATTTATCGTAGCCCATTTGCGCCCCAAATCATAGCCCACATGCGCCCGATTCAGATTAGGTGAAAATCGTGTAACGTTGCCATTTATTGAGTATTTTGGTGTAATGGTGTGTAACTATAAAATCTAAAATAATATTTGATCGTTTCCCAAGCTAATCGAAACCAATATTAATTATTACTTAAATAATATTATTTTAATATTATTGTAATTTAATTATTTTTTGCATTATTAACATTCTTATTATTGACTAATATATATTATTAATTTTAATTATTTTTGACGTATTATTTTTAAACAATCTTAAACAACAACTGACAACTAATATGAATTATTTATATTGGTTCTATATACATTTATTTTATGCATTTTTAATTTTTTAATTTTACGTAAAAATATTTCCATTTGAAATTTATAATTTAATGCAATATAAATAATATTTATTTAGGTACCTATACATATAACATGCATACTGTAGTATTTAACATTATTTTTAAAATTATTACTTTTTATTAATTTTGATTTTACGTAGGATTTTTAAATTTTAAAAAAACAACGGCAACGTTGCATGCAAAATGGGCGCATTTGGGCTATAAATCGGGGTGTTAAGTTTTTTATTTTGGGCGCAAATGTCCATAACCCTCGGGGCGCAAACGGGCTGCTCTTGGGCGCAAATGGGCTACAGCCGGTACTAGTGATGAAAATGTTTTCATATCGTGACAAAAAATAAAAGTAAAGAATAAATTAAGATCCCCAGCAATAAGCGATGGTACTGCAGTAGTGATGGGTATTTGATCTGTGTATTATATTTAAGTAGAAGGTGTTACGACTACACCGGTGTGTATATATGTATACAATATGACAGATAGTGTCGTCGAAAATGTTTTATTTTACTTTTTTTTTTCACAATAATCATTACTCCCTCAAACGGTGATGCGCGGTTAGGGGAGGGGGGGGGGGTAACGTGACCGTGTGAGAGGAGGAGAAATCAATTTGAAAAAGTGCTTTGGATATAAATCATTCTGTGACGGTGTATGTGTTATCCGGGTTTTTTGTCGTCGTCGTCCCATACCTAAAACCCCCCGGTGGCTTTTCGCGGTCGTCGTATTTTATTTTTATTTTTTTTTGACACATTTTTTCTCTCGCCGCAGATCGATTGTCGCGCATATAAGCGCACACATACACACGCGCGCGCGAGCCCAAAGGGTGGTGTGGTTGAGATAATAGCGCGATAATGATTATAGTACTAATAATAATAATAATAATAACAACAGCAATATTGCGATGACAATAATAGTATGTGCGCGTCGCGATATATTTCACACGCGACACGACACGCCCGCGAGGTGAAAAATAATATCATATACGTATACACACTGTCACGCCGGCGGCGGAGGTTGATGATGGACCGGTGCCAAATATCGTCGCGCGAGAGACGTCGAGGCGGCGGTGACATGCAAAACAAGCTACATCGCCCCGTGTATATTATGTATATGTATACGCGATTCCTTCCATCTGTAAGGCGCCGATAACGTCGTCGTCGTCGTCGTCGTCGTCGTAGTCGTCGCGCCGCCACCGCCTCCCCGGCACGGATGAGCTTTCACCCGGCGACCGCCGTGAATAATGGTCGTTTTCGCGCTCGCGCGTGTGTGTGAGTGGGTATAATATCAGCTTCACCCACACTACCTATATCGTCATCACACCGCCGCACACACCCGCACGCAATTCGTCCGTCTCTCTAGTCTCTATATATACCCACCGCACCGCCGCGCGTATACATAGCAATATCGTGTCACGCCCCAACGGGTAAATAATACGGCGGCGGTGGCTTCGAGAAAAGAAAAATTACGTCTGCGGTAAAAAATGTTTTAAAAAATAAAATAAAAAGCCGCTCGTTTGTGTGTGTGTGTGTGTGTGTGTGCTGTGTGTAGCGTATGACGTGCGCCCTGCCCGCAACCCTTTTCTTCTTCTCTCTGTCGATGTATTTTTTGGCACGTTCGCCACTTATTTTCTCCTTCGTATATATCGCGCGTATGTGTATTATACGTATACGTACAGTGGAAATCACTTTACCGTCTGGAAACGTTTGTATACGCCTACACACGCGCATTACGAATAATATGATACTGCACACGAACGCGTACGAAAAACGTTATAAAATATTACGCGTACTATACCTCTGTATGAGGTTCGCGCGCGCACAACTATTATACAATATATTATTATTATTATTATATAGAATAGTCGTCGGTATAAGATTTATTATTGTGTGCCCCGTGATGGCGGTGTGCGTATATAATATAATATTGTGTACTATGTATATTTATATATTACATTGTTATTATTAGGAGTTATTGGCCGTTACACTATTATAATATAGTATAGTAGTGATATACAGTGTACAGGTATATTATTGATGATATCGTTATATTATACCATTTATATACCGCTGCAGCGCGTGCGGGCTGTGCGCCGACGGGTTTCCTCGTGCGGCGTCCGTTTTTTTTTTTTTATATTTTTTTTTCTCGGTGATTTGTAATGATATTTTTACGGGGCGCCGCGTGACGCGAACGCGTCGGGGAGATTTCGCGACGTCGAGAAATAATAATGACATAATATGGGCAATAATATTGTACAATCAAATAATCTTATATCGAGTATTCGAGTATATGATATACAAGTCAACCCCAAATCAGCCCCGTCACCCTCTGTATAACTACTTCACTAATCGAGAAGGCGATTCGAGAAAGAAGTGTTTAGATCGTAATGATATTTTAAGACTTGAGAGATCATAATACCTATACTATAATGATTCGAACAGAAACGTGGACGACGGATTCGGTTTACCGGTACTGCGACCACAGTCCACAGTGCCGACTTAAAAATATCGTATGAGATTACAATGGTTTTTAAGATAATTAGTCAATACACGATTGATCGCGATATAAAGCTACGGAGAACGAGTGAATTAGTTAATATAGTTCGAATGTTTTTAGTCTTGTACAAAATTTTTTATTTTACACTAGACACTCGCAATGTCAGTGCGTATAATATGTCATCTATACGATTAATATAAGGCGAACGTTGTACGAGACCTAATAAATACCTAATTATATTATAACATTTTTATGGTATTTGGTATAGTATTATTAAATTTTAATCGTTTCTGTAAAATTGACGAGAAATAAAAAAAAAATAATATAAATAGTTTACCATAATGCGTAAACTGTTAAAAAAAAATAAGTACCTCTTCTTATGTAAATAAGTCGTAAATATTTACATTCATATTTTATTTTATTATTTTTAATTCTAACGTAGAGTTAATATTTCTCTTACGACTTAGACAGAAAATATTTTTTGTATAGATAAGCATTATAAGATAAATTACAAGAAATTATTATGGGTGTATATTTTTAGACAGAAATTTAGTTTAATTCCAATTTGGATAAAAATAATACGATAATTTTCCGTATACAAACCGTATAATTACGTAATAAATTTATAAATAATGTTATTGTATGCATAATAATCGGTTAATGGTCAAGTGGGCTCGACACGTTTTTCGGAAAACGAAATGTAATGTGATTATTTAAATTTAACATCGCGTGACAACCAAATATTAGGTTTTTATTACGCGATGATGACTTATACCTACCTATATGATTGTGTTCGCCCCATTCTATTGTTTAATGTAATAATTGTACCCTATGCGCCTTTGAACATTGTCACCCTTTAGGTGCTGCAAAAATCACACTTCAATTGAAGGGGTGCAGCGCCAGGGCCATTAATGACGAGACACATTTTAAAATCTCTACCATGTGAAAAAAACCGTACAACCGCACTCTCGAGTGAAAAATATTACATGTTAACAAATTTATAATGCATAGTTAATGACAGATTTCACAAACTGATCTATATAGGATTATGTATTTCGGCGTACCATAGACAAATCCGGGTAAAACGTTGGGTTGTAAAAATCTTTATGGTTTTATACGATGAAAACTAATCTTTTCTTGTTGTCCATCGCGGATACGTGCGTTTATCGACATATCGAGTCACAACTTGTATAATATCATTGTGTAATTATTATTGTTATGAATTTGATTTGTTTAAAATATTTATTAAAACGCGAAGGCGCTTTCGTTCGTACCCGCAGATTAATATTGTTCAAGCAGGTGAATTATAATATAATAGTATTATATCGATATAACGTGTTTTATTTATAGATGTAGTACCTACATATTATGTGTGTTTATATTTGCACAATTTCTTGATGTAAAGTTTATAAATCAAGTGGTATTTTAAAGAAACTCTTACGACGAAATGAATAGAATTAATATTATTATAAAATATCCTTTAGGCTGAGCACACTGAAGCACAACCATGTTTGGTGACTGAAAAGTTTTGTCATGCATTTGGCTTCTTATGAAACAATATTCGGATTTCGGAAAGAAACTTTCGAATACGCTTCTGGCTCCCATAGTGTAAATAACAATTAATTTTCGAAACATAGTTTCAAATTAAGTATTCATTTTGTTTTTTTTAGGATTTTTTAAAAATCGATCACGATGCTTTAAAATCAAGATATATTTGTGAAATTTTTTTATTAGTTTTTAAACTAAATTTTTAAATTTATGACCTAAAGTTTTATCACTAATAGTGTTTAACGATTGAAAGTATATAATTGTAGTGAATATTTCTCTAAGTTTAGAGATTCACACATTTTTTTTTATTAATAGTACATGCAAAGAATTGACTAAGAACCGCATTGTTTAAGATGACGTCTATTATTTGAAAAGTTTTCTGTAACAAGAAACTTAGTTTTATATAGAGATATTAATGTCTATGATAAATGTCTTTATTTTTTAAATATACATTAGGTATTGTTTGAAAAAGAAACGGAGATAAATCTTGTAAGTTAATAAATTTAAGCTCTTAAAAATAAAGATTTATTTGTACAAACTATTTTCAATAGTATTTTCACTAACCTTGATCTCTATAATGATAAACATAATTGATTCAAGAGTAACACTTGTGTAATATTAAATGTAATTCTGTGTGTTGGATATATTATAAAATATATGAATCCCGAGATGAATATTATTTGTTTATAATAGGTCTAATTAAATGCGTTTTATTACATTTTTGTCTATTATCCAATTATATAAAATATACTTATATACTTTTTGATTAGTTTGCTGATTTCGTATAATATCATGTTGAATTTATAAGCCTTCAAATTATTACTTTGTTTGAAAAGCATAATTGGTTCAAAGATTTAAATAATTATCATGTAAAAATTAAAAATTAAAAATAAATAATTCTGATAGTATAATGATTGTATATGGATTTTAATAACTATTGTTACTAGTTTAATTACTATCGCTTTTAGTTTTCACACAAACGATCAAATAAACATCGTAAAATTGAAAGTGTATAAAATGAAAATGTAGTAAAACACATTAAAGTATTCTTTATACGCGCGCATAAATAATTTAGTTTATCATATTTGTGGAACCACGTGCTATAGACCCGAATGTATAATATATTATACTGTTGTGAACAGCCCGATAAAGATTTTAAAACACGGTATTGAAGTATTATGTGCGTATTGTATGTATATATAGAAAATAATCCGCGTATAAATTATTTGATCAACCAACACGTTTTCGGAGGCCTAATGGCCAATATAATTGCGTAAATCCGATGACACATTAATCTCGTTTTTTATTATTATTTCCGATACGGTCACAAAATCGGAACCGTTAAAAAAATGGGCCACCCCCTAAATATTTGATGTGTTTTAATTGACATGTACGGCGATGGCTATAAGCGATTGCTTAGGTCAACCGATTAATCTGGTATGAGCTAGTTTTAGTGTGTGTTTTACCGCAAAATTCTCTCTATTCATTTTCAGCCCTCTGCTTATATGTATGTATATATTAATATATGTGTGTATTATTTCTGATAAACGGCGTCAAATCTATATAATGGACCAGATGTTTTACGCGATAATACTGGAAATTCGTCTCGGCCTTTGGGTGAACACGAGCCATAACTAAAAGGTTTTTGTGCGTATGCGTATTTTTTACTTTGTTATTGAAAACGGAATACATCGTACATAGATGGATCGGCCGAATTTCGTGGCAATCGCACGTTTCCGGATGTATATAATTGGAACAGCTGTTGCCGAATCGAATCGAATGGCTTACCGATGAGAATTATTAGCTTTGGCCACGTAATGTGTTTGAATTATTTCAAAGTATAGCCACCGAATACAAAGTTGTCGCAGATTACTGCATTAAATATTATACTATAGTATAAAAACACCTGTCCGGTTTGAAATATTTAATAATTTTCATATTATAAGGTAATATCATCGAGCGATTGAAAATTCCCATGTAGGTATACATAATAGTATTTAATAAAATGTAGGTGCTTAAATTAATGTTCGACTCGAACGTTTTATAATATGAATTAACAGTTATAAATACAATGATGTATTTTTTTATCGATTAAAATAAAAATCCTTTTGTTAATTTTTTTTTAACATTGATAAGTGAACAAATAGACAATTACTCTATTAGACACTTTAGTTGTATAATAGTGGTCCATTATTGTCGAAGACAAAAGCCTTACAAATGTAGATTATTTCTAAATGAACATCTGGTATATACTTTTTTATTGAAACTATTTTTACACACGATCAATTTGTATTAAACGTATTTTTATTACCGTTTGGATTAACTAGCTTTGAAACGACAGATGCATTTTAAGATATCACCGCGGTTAAGAGCTACATTTGCGACAACCTTATAAGCTGCATTATAAATAAAATTATTTGATCATTCGACTTATTAAGATAATATGTGGTTTACTCCCACACACGGATCCGAATGTTAATCGAGAGGTTTGAAGTTAATAAAAAACAAATTCATATATTTCGTGTAAAATACGAGAATGTACTTATATAGTTTTTAAATTAGTAAAAATTTAAATCGAAAAATATGTATTATTGGTATTACCTAAATTATTATCCATTTAAATATAATGGATGTTATATTTTTATATAATATGGTGTAAAAATAATATCAATTATTATCCTATAATTTTTAGGTAACTATTTGATTACTTAATTGAGCCTAATATAAAAATTTGTCGACTTATTTAACTTAATTTTTATTTCCGTGTCCTATATTATTACATATTATGTATAATATAATGATGATAATATTTTTGTTTGTTATTTTTTTGTTTTTATGTTATTATACACGTCTTATGGGTCAAAAACCGAAATGTATTGTATACGGCGAACACACTGCACTATTGTAGTGCATACAGATACGTAATCTGTGTACAGAATATCCCGTTTACATCGTATAATGGTAGCTATTACACATTATAACCAGTAGGAACACTCCAGAATTAGATATATAGCCTTACGAGCACCCATTACCGAACTACAATAATAAGCGATAATGAGTGGGTTGTAGCATCAGATTTTAAATTGAAAGCCCAACACTAGGATATATAATATGATAGAGGATATTATGTTCGCTCGAGTATGCCGGTGTGTCTGAAACAATGACAACAATTCATTCGAGTGTTCAACGTACACAATATAAACCTTCATCAGATACAAATTTTGTTTGTGGTAAACATTGTGTGTCACTACTATAACGTTATTCGTTTTGACGTGCACAATCGAATAGGTTTTTGTTATGTACATCCACGGAACGCAAAATGCGTTTATTAGTTAAAACACAAAATAATAACGTTAAAATACGCTAAATTACGTTACGCGAATGCATTTTTTTTTTTTTTAAATTTCAAGCTATATCGAGTTATTTTGTAAAAAATAATAATATTGCTGGTTCTTTGTTATTCTTTATTGACTTATTATGCTACGCTTAATATATTTACAGGTGTATCATATAATTTATTTCGGACGAAATTTCCATTTATATGATTGCGAATTGTGATTTTATAATATAGTGATATATAGTATTCAAATACAATTTTATAGTATATACATTATACATATACATAATATATAGTAGTGTTGGTGATTTTTTTAGAGTATTTTAGTTCAGAATATTATTAGTCATCGACCATCGTCATGTGATCTAGAAGGTATATATAGCTATCAAGGCATACAAATAAATGTTTTTTTTGAGTGTTAAATTGTAAAATTTTACCACTTGAGAATTATCAGTGCAATTATTGCCGTTTTTATGTTTACATAAATGTATACTATCTTGATTGATTGTCAGAAACAACTGAAACAAGGCACCTTTAGTTAATATCATTAAATATTTTCGCGAGTTATTTTTTATTTATTATATTAAATTACACAATAAACATTGCTACAATTGGCTTATTAATTATTGGTATTTAAATATTTATTTTGTTGAATCAGATGATATTCACGAGTTCCTGATTGTATTACACGTATTGAATTTAAAAGTATATACGTAATATTTTATACATAATACACGAGAATAATATTTATAAGAAGAATTTATATTGACCCTCATTATGAAAAAAATGGACTAAAATGTTTAACGTACAGTCTTGATGAACATTAATTTTATTTATTTGATATTAATTTTGCTTGCAACGTTCAATTTAGACGAAAATAATGTACTCTTCTGTATCCAGTAGTAAACTATAATAATGTGTGACTGGAATATAATTGTAATTAAATGTTGGAAGAAATGTTTTATATTATGCTGCATAATGTGTGGTCGGTTATTTATTTCATTGATATTTCTATTTAATATTTAATTATTAAATAAACTGGTTCAACCGGCAACGTTAATTATTTTCTAGTCTTAATCGATTTAAACAAAATGTTTTATTTAATATAATATTAATTATCATAATATAGAACCTATTTAATAGATAGAATAATTAATATCTAATAAATAGATTGGGTTTTTTGAGTTTTATTTTCATATCTCTTGATTGAATGTACCTATAAAAGATTATATTGACAGTAAAAAAAAATATTTTAACATAAATCTTACCTGTATTCTGTTAAAGTACAGTATAATATACAATTTTCTTATTTTTGGGTTCGATATAAATGTATAATATTCTTCTATAATATATGTATTTTGTATATAATATTGCGAATAGATTTATTAATTATTTTTATTTATATTATTTTACTTTTACTTTTAATAAAATATTAAACTTATTTCACTGCAAATTGGCCTAATACGTCAAATGCAGACGTGGTATTAAAGACATTTTATACTTTTTAGCAATCTATCACGAAGTAACCATTGTATAAAATTTTTGAATAAATGATTAAATTTGTTTCAAAATCTGTAACAACAGTCAAATTGTTTAACAAAAAACTAGATGTTCTAAAATTTTAAAATATTTTACATAAAAACGTAATTTTAAAACCAATTGTTTTAGATTATTATTATTTATTACTAATATTTAGGACATGTAGTAGGTTGGTAGAATCTGTAACCAATCGTAAAATAGCTAGGTTTACTCCACTTAAATGTTAAATTACATTTATTATATTCGTTTAAATTATTTTAAGTTATATAGCCTATAGGTATCAATATATGTTTTCCTTCGTTATAAATAAATATAGAAAATATTTTCTAAAGTACCTACTTTTATTTTTATTCCATTAGGTACCTACATAAATATACATATGATTTTTTTATATCGAAAAAAAAACTAATCATATAGGTACCTACTATATAGCTACAATTTATCATTAAATAATTTGAATAAGACTTTTTCAAATATATAAAATTTATGATATCGAGTTTACTGATCAAACTGGTTTTGGCTGTTATTTATTTAAATTCTAAATTACAAAATTAAACTCATATAATAGTATTAACAATTCTAAATTCGTAGAGGACGAACCATATAATTAAGTCGTTTTTTTCAGTATGGTCATTGCTCGTACGACGGATAGTTCTAAAAACGCGGTGTGTGTTGTGACAACTGTTTTAGCTTACGTAGGTATACAATTCAAATATTGTATTGTGTAGCGAGGAATACATTAATACATTGCATATTATAATGAATAGAATATTATATATAGTACATTTATGCATAATAGATCATTTGTTGGGCATCGTATGATTTTATGGGTATATTTCGTTGTTATATACTAGGCCCGTCGGCGTTTTGGGGTGTTGTATTTAGATTTTGGACACAATAATTTAAAGTCGTTAATAATTATTTATATACATGTTATACTTATATTACCTATACCTATGAAACGCGATAATTATTTTTTACTAGGTTCTCGCTGCAATTTTTGATCAAAAGATAAGTCGCGGGAGTTATAAAACACCACAGCTATAAAAATATGCATAAACGTGTACCTACCTATTTTACAATATATAACGTATAACTAATTAGTAATCGAAGTCTGCAGTGTTAATAATTTAGTAAGTATAATTCTCTACCTAAAGCACCAATACAATTTATACACGTTAAAGCGGTGAGTTCTCGAAAAATATTTACTATATAATTAATTAATTTTTATACGTACGTTTTTATATAAAAAAATCCGAGTATATTATGATGTTTGATTTGTATTTTGGAAAGGTATATTATAATATGTTATGTTATAATCGAAGTCACGCTGACTATTACAGCTGGTTAAATACGCGTAATGCGTGTACCGTCATCATTATATATATATAGGTAGGTGGAACACGTGTGTAGCCGTGTAGTAGGTATATTGTAATTATACACATACTCGAATTATAACTACTGATTTGTAAATAATAGGTGTAGTTTACGACAATATTTCTGTCAGTAGGTGAGGGTGGGGGGAGAAAGGAGTGATAAGAATAGGGGCGAAATTCCGTACACCGAACATTATGAATTTATAATTAGAGCATGGATTTGTAAGCACTAAGGCTAAAAAGTAGCAAAATATGCAGTCGAAATCGTGAACATATGAATCAAATATTATGCGGGAAAATATTTTTTTTTTCAAAATGAGTTGTGCTAAAAATATGCACAATATTTATTTGATTTACAAATTTAATAACAAGTTATAATAATTAATAAGATATGTATGTACTTAGGCCGGGGTATTCCATCACGTTTTTCGTTAAATTTAAGATTCATTGTCTTATATTGGAGTCGCGTTTTCATTCGCACCAGAAAACACAAGCGGACCCGCGTTAAAATAAAAATTGTTTTTAGAGAATTTTTTTAATGACTTATTTTTAAAATTTTTACTTATTATAAAAATGAATTAACATATGCGTTTTCAGTTTTTTTTTTCTATGAAACGATGACGTTTATCTGTTGACATATACTTAAAGACTGATAACGATCGTTCGACGTCAATTGTAGTTGTTTGGGTACATTTAAAGCAACTATAAGTATTATAGGGTTTTGAAAAATATAACTTATTTATATTTTTTGTTTATATTATTATTTTATGCCCGCCTACAAAATTTATTTTTTATTTTTCTACTTGAAAATATACTCTATTTTTTTTGAATTTTCTAAAAATATGCAATAACCATTAAATATGCGCAGGAACGTGCTAAAAAAAAATTAGTTTCAAACCATTATAATTCTTTAAGATTACTAGCAGAAATCCAAAAATATGAAAAGGAAAAAAAATTGCATAGAAATCCGTGCTCTAATATATTATAATATACGCTGCGCAATCGTTTTAACGCAATGATCGTAATTTTAACTCAAGCCATGTCGTGAGCGAGCAATGAAAATCCGCGGGCCGGATTGCCTCCCAGGTCCGTGGTATTATATATTTTGTCCATGTCCCCGCCATCGGTCACCCGCCAGCCGACCGCCGCCCACGACACAATATGATTACAATCCGTCATTAATCGTCTACCTCTATACACACATAATAATATGTAATATGTATACGCGTATTGGTTCGAGTACCTATATGTATCAATTAATTAAATCTGAACTGCTTGGCTTATTAGACGATATTATAATATTATATTATATGCGGTTGCGGGAAACCGGGTTTTTTATTCGTAGGTATAGGTACCCGTAATGTTTAAAAATTTCGTTTTTATTTTTAACGACTGAACTGCTGTAATGCATCACGAACGAATTACCAAAACACTACCACAAACGCGCGCGCCACGGCTAGTGTTATAATATTATGTGTCCAATAATGTTCCCGTAAAATTTAACGATCCATACAAATATATAACTATACACACTATTACCTAGCTATTGCTATTATTTTTGTTTTTTTTTCCATCGAAATACGATTTTGATATTATTATATAGTTTTGTTTCGACGGTCCAGCCCCGGGCGTAGATCCTAATATAATAATCGCCTCCGCGTGTCCAAATTATAGGGTTATGCGCGCACACAACGGTAACAACAATAATAATAATCGATCGGCCGATCGGTCGGTCGGTCGGACGGACGGACGGTTGCCTACAAATAATCACGAAACGTTATAGGCTCTTATTTAACCGATTGTGTGTCTATATAATCGTCTGTAGACCGCACAGCGATGTATTACACGTAAATGGACGGGCGACAATCAATCGCATTGTTGGTTTGTTATTTATTTTTGTAATTATTTATTTTTTCCCGTAAACTGGAGAATAAAAAAATCGTGATTTTTTTTCCATTTCATGTCGACAATAGAACAGTGTACATAGTAGTTGCGTTTGCCTCTACACGGTATTAAACAGTATTTTGACCGAACATCGTAATCGTTATCTGACGTAGTCGACGTGAAAATAGTATAAATACTGTACACATACATACCTATGTATACGAAATACATTATACCACTGTATAGGTACCAAACCTGAGACGGTGGTCAACTTATAATAATGAAAAAAAAAAAACATTTTTGATAAACGGCGACGACGAATATTGTGTGATGGCGTATATATCAACACAATGAAAAATTAAAAGAAAAATAACGCGTAGCGCGTGACAAATTCAATCGATAAGAACAACTATGTACGTCTAGCTAATAATAATATAATATAATATATATATTATTATTATATATACTATTTCGTAGTTTCGTATCTGTACAAGTAAATAATAACGTCAAGACCGCACATATACGTACAACTGCACTTAAAAGTAATTACCGCCATTGAGTATAATAATAATTGGTAGCGTTTCCATAGCGGTACCTATATACATATTATAAATGTATATAATACCGAGCTGCAGCATTGTATATAAAATTATTTCGAGATTTTTTGTTTCATTTTACCGCGTATTTTAGTAAATGGCCACACAAATCATCAAAATATGTCATTTTTTTTGTATTTCATTCAATCCTGAAACGTGTGGAAATGATGCAAATATTATCGAATTCCGTTTAATCGATTAATATACGCTGCCCATAATATTATATATATTATAATATATATGTTTTTGTTTAAAATGAAACGTGAAATTTTTAAATTATTTATTTTTTTGCGCGATAATTTTTTTCCTTTTGAATACATATTCGTTTTGCACTACAGTACAGAACGTTATATTATTAGTTTTGCATATAAATACATGAGTATAATAATATTATATGACGTGGATTTGTATTTAAATGCGGACCACCGCTGTGGTGTCGTTGGAAAATCGGAATGAGACCGATCTGACAGTGCCGGCGACAGGGGCGTTTGTGGCGACTTAGCCTTTTTCGGTTTTTTGTTGCGGGAGACTTTCAGCAGACCTGTCAAATAATACTCACAATAACACCCCGCGCGCGTGGACTCTGCCGGTGGATGGTTTTATTTATTTATTTATTTTTTTTAAATATTTAATACGCCTCACGGAGGATAATGTCAAACGGCCGCCGTCGACGACGCCGATTCATCATTTGCCGGCAAAAGAATCTTTTTTATAACGCCACGTCCTCTTGTCTGCACACCGTTTCAATATGATGCAAATTTCCAATGTGAATCGCATGACACGCGCGCCACAATAGTTTGAATGACAGCGAGGATATCGAGAGACGGAGATATTCAATTTTTTTTTTACTCGTTCGTGACGCTTCAAAATGTACAAGAGACTCGTGTATATATAGGCACGTATTTCGAGCACCCTCTTTGCCACCAAGTCTCCGGTTTGGTTGTTGTTAAATCGTTTTTGAACTAGTAAAAAAAAAAAGAAAAAAGATATATATATATATATATATATATTAATATTAATATTATTAATATAAATAACTATACGTTATTGAACGCGTTACATATACAATATTATGATCAAATATAATAAGTATTTTTTTTGATTTTTTCTAAT
Organism: Schizaphis graminum; assembly: GCA_020882235.1. Lineage (NCBI taxonomy): Eukaryota > Metazoa > Arthropoda > Insecta > Hemiptera > Aphididae > Schizaphis > Schizaphis graminum. The sequence continues at coordinate 40,531,418 of CM037031.1, forward strand.
GTTTTCATGATAAAAAATGCATTCAACTTTATGCGTTATTTAATGTTAATAAGCAGGTAGGTAAGTTATTTTCTTTTAGACTATGACGAGTAAAGTGAGGAATGTAGTTGACACAAGTTGTTTTACATATTTGATGACTATAAGGAAAGCCATTAAAAGAAACTTAATCTATAAAAAAGTTTTGAGAATTCCATTTAATAGAATTCTAGTTAGTATAGGTTAGACACATAATATTGTATACATTGAATAGTCCATATTTAATTTTCTCTGCGGTCGTTTTCTTTAATTGTGTATCAGTCTAATGTGAAAAATCTGATAACCGTAAAAATATGTTGAAGACATTTCAGCAAGCTCTATTTAATTTTTTACTTATTTATATAAACATACATAACAATACACCGTTAATTTATATTGAGTTGAGTGATGATATGAATTACTAGTGTTCAACAGGAACTTAGCAGTATGCTATTCAGTTTATAAAATATTGTAGCATGTTTGATACTAGACCGTCTTGTTGCATTCGAATATTTACCATTTTTGCGAATTCAATTACTAAATAAGATCTATAATATTATGTTTATAAAAAATAATTTAAAGATAATATTATGATGATACGTATTACTTAAAATGTATGTTATCTAAAAATTTGAGATCTGTGATAGATTTTTTTGAGTGTTATAAAAATAGTTATTTTGTAACGTATAAATGGTCCAATTAGTTGATTTTTTAAAAACACGGAAGATATTATGTAATTATATTAATTTTAGAATTTAAGTTGAGTATTGATTAAAATGTTACTAAACAATCGTTTATACATTGTCATATTGTTATAGACTTCAAAGACCATTAGGTCTTTGAACTCTTTTATACAATACTGTGTAAAAAATACACGTGAATATGTCTCCTCCCATAATGTATTCACGACCGACATATGTAAAAGAACGCCAACGTTTATAATTATTAGTAAATATTGTGATCATACTTAATTGTGTTAGTGAATTTAGATATATTAACTGCTATTTTTCGATTTTTGCAACGAATAAAAATACATATTTATGCAATAAATATATGTATTATACACATAGTAGGTAATATGTAGGTACATATATATATTTATATGCATATATATGCACATAATATAATAAATAGATACTGTATAATATAGATTTTTTTTAAACATAAAAACGTTCACTGGTTTTGCACGAGTCCAAAGCAAATTAACGTAGTTTTTAAATTTAATTATAGCCTACAGTTTTCGTAGAATGCTTTTAGATCACAACTTGCTAATGCGTTATCAATCATTTCTATACCTGTTAGTTTTAACCAATATGCCTGGGGCCAGTATTGTGTTATTATCGACATTTACAGTCTACACAGATTTTTATTACCCTCCAACGTTTAACCGGTAAACCGATTTACGTGTAAAAAGATTACTACCATATTTGGATTGTACTATTTAGACATCGGTTACCTCCATTTAGAATCTCGTCTTCCTTCTCAATTACCTTAAAATAAGTCTCAAAGCTAAATTACCGCGGATTGTATTGCTCCATAACAGTGTATGTATAGGTACATAAGGTAATAAGTAGTTATTATGATATTAATATCATCACAATATATTATATATATTTTACATTAACAATCCACATTATAATACATAACTAATATATTTATACAATATTTCAATGTACGAGACGGTCATAATCATCAGTGTAATCACGAGATACGATATGATTAAATCGTAACGTAGCCATAATAGTATTTACTGACTATTTAGACATTAACGAAGAATGATGATTTTGTATAATTTATTATGTGTTTTTGTAGATAAAGAATAAAATATTTTCCATTTATCCATACATATGTATTTATATCTATATGGATAATAATATATTACCTAATAATGTATTTTAATTCGTTAAAAATGTGTACACAAGAAGTCGGTGTAATAAAATAGTGGAGGCCATTTTGTATTTTTATTTAAAGAGACTGTAATTATTTTTTTTTTAGCTCTGCGTCTTGTTATAATATGATCTACTGTGAGCAGTATAATATAATTTTAACAGATGTTATAAATTATAAAGTATAATTTAAAATGCGCTTTGTCGAGTATCATAGAGATAAGATACTAAGGTACTTTTATATTATAATATATGAATACTATTGATACAGCTGTTACACCAGTTAGTAGTTGATAGGTATTTAGGATTTAAAAAATGTGCCGATGTAAGACATTTAGACATTATTGTTTCCAAGTAACTATAGATAAAGTGGACTTGAATTTATACCCAACACTCGAAAGTCATAATAATAATGCATTATTATATTTTATGTTCATTAGTGGTATTGAATCTTTTGTGCTCCACGAAATTCCGTTATCTTAGTACCGTTTGCATTGACGGTGCTAAACGGTTAAATAAAAAATTTGTATTGACACTTTGCACGATTTACATTGTACGCAATAATATTTATTTTACCTCCTGCAGTAATAAGGCGTAAATCCACGTACTCTGAATAAGCGTTTATGCGTATAATTTATAGTACAAGTATAATAATAAAACAAAGAGATAGGTACCTATAGAGGTATCCTTATCCAATTTAATATAACAGAACCAATTCACTATCATGAAAATTGAAAATTATAAAATTAAAACTTAAAAGTCTATTAACACAATGCTTTCCTGAAGTGGTGTTTGAAAAACGATTCTGAACGGAGGTCGCTGCAGTTAACTACGTTAAAGATTTATCTACCGACCGATGATGCTTGTCTTTACAACATAATTCTTTGATATTTTTCATAGTTCTTCACAAATACTCCAAGTATAGTAAGCATCAGTGGTCAAATTTAAATTGACATACTAAAAAGCTTTTTGATTTTACCATACACTGACAACTGATTTTTAAAACATAAAACATATAATAAATCGATACAACACCATAAAAAACGAACTTCTTCTAAGTTAAATACAAAAATAAAATAAAAAACAAGTTAATCAATATATAATATTTGGTAAATGATATTTAAGTGCTTTTCTATGAACTGGGTTTTTATACCATACATCGATTGTCGCCCATGAATTTTATCTCTCTAGTAGTCGGGTGTGTTTTTTATCATCGTACATCTATAACGTATCGAATCACTAACCCTCTTTTTGTTTCTTATTTCTAAAACCGCGTACAGTATAATAATATACGTACCTATATACATATACAAAATACCAGAGGCGGGAGCATTCTATATAAAAACAGTGGTGATAAGAAATGATCATAACACGCGGTATGATTGCTCAATAAAGTGTTTTTTGGGGGAAAACTAGGGATGTACAAATAAAAATATAAAAGGGCATCACCGCCACGAAAGAAAGCGTTTTCAATTTATTATATTCGGTATACATAAAATAAACTGAAATAATATACTCAAAGGCGAGAATAATGCGTTATATGTCGCTAAGTCGATGATACTTATTTTGATGGTCTCTATATATATGTGTGTACTGTGTATATATGTTTCCCTCTGCCTCGATTTTTTTCTCCGGGGACACATGCGCGTGCGCGTAAATACACATACACACGCACACACTCACAAACGCACATGCATCTATACGTAAATATATATATACCTAATATGTTCGTTTACGTGCATGCATATGTGTGTGTGTGTGTTTTTTATCGCTCCATGACTTCCCGTTCTCTCGGTAAACAGCCATAAGTTATACTCCACAGACTTTACACGTTTTCCGTATTAGCCCCAATGGTATCGATTACGTTTTTATATTGGTAACTGCCGTCGTATTCGTCGAAAATATGAGTATATACACAAGCAACGGGGTAAAGCGTGTATATAAAAAAAGTAAATAAAACGAGCACTTTATGGACTCTCAAAACAATTCTATCGACTAAATTCACGGCTAACACATTCGCAGTGCACTGTGAAAACATATCGTTTATATCCATATGTAAGTCTTATACGTACGCAAACGCGCGCTGACCGCATACAATAATATTACACCAACACATCACACGAGCGAAGCAAACGTATATACTTACAGTATGGGGAAGGAAATATGGTGTATTTTGTTATGTGTTTACCATACGTCCCATTCCTATGATATACATGCCTATTTATTAAGCATTTAATAAAATAGTTATTACAGCGAAAGGCAATACGATATTTAGAGATATACTTAGTTATCTCTCGATATAAATGTATTGTGAACATACATATACAAGTATAGGATATATATATTATGAATATTATTGTTTATTAGTAAGGAATAACAAAAGTAAAAACGCATTTTATAGGTAAAACGATGTGAAATAAAGTAATGTTATTACAAGTTTAAAATGTTAATAATGTACCCATGGTAATAATATTATTGTTTAATTTTATTTTTGTATTTTTTTTTACTCACTATTTGAATGTGTAATATGAGATAAACATTCGTTTACCGCACAATAAAAAATAATTTTAAATTTACACATTATTTTACGCTGCACCTACTTATACGACAAAACTTTTTTAAATTTGTGTAGTGTGTAGACAGTATTTTTGAGTACAAATAATATGCAAAATGAATGTTCCATTAACTATATGTTACTGCATACTCATGTATATAATATTATTGTTTCTAAAAAAAAAAATGAAATTGATAAGTATTAGTTAAAATAGTCGAACAAGTTCAATGTAGATATCATATATGAGTGAACATAGATTCAATGGGCATTGAACAATATATCTAATTTAATTTCGTGTCCATTATTATATTTCAAAGGTTTTGCAGTAAAACACGTTTGAAGTTAAAATTACTTTATGCGATTAAACACTGGCGCAGTGCACTCGCCATGTAATTATAAATAAGAAATAGCCTGTTATTGGTAAAGTTATGGTTGCATTATAGGTAAAGTCTGTATATTAGACGGTACATACGTAATACGTATGTATAGGTACCTACCAACCAACTATAATTCATTAAAACGTATTGTGCGTTGCTGATCTCGTATCAAATTGAAAATTATCCAGTTTTAATCTTCGAACTTTACGGCAGTAAACATACTCGAGTTGTTCGTAAATAACATATGTTAAGTCATGTAATAAAATTATCAAGGTATTTCAATTATGACGTTATATATATATTATATATTATACGTATACGAGTGTCGTATGTTTTTAATATCACTCGATTAATTTGCAAAAACAGCAGATAGATATAATTACATGCAACTGTTCCACTATAATCGCGATAAAGCAGAGAAAAAGAGAAGACAATATTGGATTTATCGTCGTGAATAAAATACATGATAATATTCGATAATTGATATGTATGGGAAGCGAGTTAGATTCTAATAGTCTCTGAAAAGTTGTATTATATTACAACGATTATATATATTTTAACACTCGTTAGACGTAGAAATTAAAAAAAAAAAAAAATAATAAAAAAAAAAATACGTGCCTATCTCTCATAAGAATTGTTTTAGTTTTTTCATTTTAGTGATGATTAAAAAAAAACAATATTATACTTTTATTTTATGCAAAAACGTCAAAAAAGTTAATATTTGTTGGTTACACCTAAAAAACGGGTAGCAGGTGTTGGTCTATAATATGGCCGATTGTTGTTAGTATGTAATTACATATTTTTTTTAACTTTATTATTATTGTTTTTATTACAACCATTCAACCGTTTTCCCTTCAATTTATCCTCCTACTTTATTAAATTAAATTTAGATTGCTTTAGGTACTTCTTTCGGTTTCCATAGAGATTCTTTGGACATAATATTATAATAATATTGTATTTTATCAGTTCACATTGCGATCAGTGTTATTATTAAGGAACTTATTTTCCAGACTAATTTTAAAACGGTTTAACGAAATCAACTCACATAGGTATTATTCGTCGGTATCTAAGAAATGATTAATTATTAAATTAAAAACTTTTATTTTTATTATGAATTTATAACGGAATTATTATAATAATATTAAAATAATATTATAAGTAACCTTTTTAACCTATTACTGTTTATTATCATGCTAATACGATCTGTAGAAAACATAATTATAAGTGTTTTGCTAAAATATATGCTTAAAAACATAGTTGAACTCAATCATTTTATAACTTTGGTCTGTTATAGTGTAAAACTGAGTCAATCATAAATGCATTTAATATTTTTTTCCAAATGACTAACATATTGTTCCGGGTTCTTTTTAGTTATTTTTGTAAAATTTTTATTGGCTTATATGTAGGTACTTTAGTACTTATATTTAATTTAAAATCTTTGTCAGTCACTTATTATACTATATTTGTTATCATTTAGTATTGCAAATTAAAAATTAAAATAGAAAATAAATGAGAATCTACCTATCATTATTTTTGGACAGGAAAACTATTGCTGTAAACTAGAAATATTTATTATTATAATATTACTTGTATGAGTATTTATATTATTGTAACCTATATACATGTCGAAAGATATATTATAACTTATTAGTTCATTCTGACCCAACTTGTAACACTAAATAAAAGTATAATATGCCTTAGCATTAAACAACTCACACTGTACGCAGGTAATCTATAATAGGTAGTAAGTTATTATAGATACTGTTTTGCTCGGGTAAATTGATGGGAAAAAAAATCAAAATAAAAGACATAATTCCAACAAGAAATAGATATTATTGTTTCATGTATTATAACATATCTATAAAATATAAATAAGCACTTGTGTTTATTCCCCTTATCATTCGGTATTATAATATAATAAGTCCAATAATATTATTAATGTATAATGTAATTATATAATGACATATTATTTTTGTATATACACGTATCGTACACATATATCCATTTACTTCCACTTATCAAACACATAATGTACGATATAAGATTGTCGTATTGGGTTATAGACATTATATGAACGACATTCAAAATTGCATTTAATGGTCAGTTATAAACGAATAATTTATATTATACACATTGTACATAAAGAAATAATAGCGTGCGTTCTATTATAAAAATATGTAAATTTGATGTTATTACCCCGCAAAAACTGCTGTGGAGTTTTCTAGACGGCTCACGGCCAAATCTTGTTTTTAACCAATAATTATTAATCTATCGAATATTTTTTTATATTTCCATTTGTAATGCATTCGTATTCTTCAGATGAATATAAAAAATATAAAACTGTAGGTAGATCCGCAAAATAACGAAGAATTCACTGTATCAAGTAATTAATTTGTATATACCGCATAGGTATGTCTAATACCAATCTGAACACGTATTTATTTCATGGTATTTAAAAGTAGTTTTTTTTTTAAATTTAGGGTTGGCACATGCAATTCCAACACTTGATATTTTTCTTATTTTTGATATTTCTTTGTTGATGAGTAGTAGGTAATATAATTAGCGGTATTTATTTAATAATATTTATATTTAAAAATTAGTATTAAAAAAGAGACCTATATTTTTATTGAAAATACATACAAATATTTTTATAAATATATCATGATGAGTTTCATTATCGAATATCGAGTGGATATTTATTTTGTTTTTAAAAGATAAAAATTTATAGATAAAAGGAGTGAAGTGTTAATTTTAAATCATATAGAAACAAATACATATTTCTTAGTTTATGTAAAATTAAATCGTGAAAGCAATGCATATGAACATTTATCTATAATTAGTGTATTTCGCTGTTTGCGTAATATTTTATTTTATGAAATAATCAGTTATCAGTAGATATAATACCTATAATATTCTCGAATAGCATTGAAAATGTATTTGTTTGAGGTTCTATTATTTTCTTTCTTAATAATATTTATATAGATTGAAGACTAAAACACTTAAATTGTTAATAATAGAAGAATTAATATAGTTCAATAGTTTCTGATACATATTTTATGATAATAACAGTTGAGAATTATGATTTTCATTGAAGATTAACCAAAAGGCAATTATAAAGAACAAAAATCTAATCGATTATTAGGTAGGTACCAAAAGGGTTCAATGTAATTTAAAGTTTATTTTTTTTGTGCGTTATGTAGAAAAAAAGATTTTTCGCGTTTGATTGTACTAAAATATAAAAGAAAAGTAACTTTTTCTAAAGGGTATTTTTTTTTAATAAAGTAATATTATTAAAATACTGCAAAACAAAAATAACGCTGAATAATTAATTGAAAATTTAATTTTAACGGTTACACGCGTTAAAAAATTAATATTTTCTTAATATTAAATCAATTAAAATATAATAGCATATCAAGAAAACAGATATTTTCAACGAAAATTAAAAATCAATTATATTATATACTATCAATAATAATATTAACTTTGTTTCTATAGGTATATGAATAGTGATTTAAAAATTTGTATAAATTCTGTAACGTGAAAATTCCTACAATTATGATTTAACATAACTTTTGGTTGGTCGGTAGGTATAGGTAATTAGTTAGGTAGGTAGGTAGGTAATAGGTATAGGTATAGGTAGGTAAATACATGTGAATAAATTGTTCGTTGCGTTTTATAGCATTCGTAACAGCTAGCAGACATGTAAATCATCTACATTGATGAACCACACCTTAATTTAATTGTTATTAGAATCGCATGATAATATATGTAAAAAAAATTACATGTATCCTATAAACAAATTATAATTTACTCGGTGAGTACTGGATAACTAAGTACCTATACCTAAGAAATTAACATTACCCAGTCGTGTTACTTAGCCCTAATTGTTTTATTTACACATATTCATAAAATATATAATTTGCCTTTTTTTTGTGTATTCATTATTTTAAGCTTAAACACAAGGAAATTCTTACGGAAAATTATAATCTTGTATTGTCTATGTATATTCACGGTGGTATAATCTATATAATGCAATGTATAGTGGGATAATAATAAAGTGAGTATAGAAATGGTATAAATAATGTACAGACATCTTATATACTATTATTATTATTATACGTAAACGCCAGGCAGGATATACAATGTTAGCCACTCGTCTCGCTTCGTTCACCTCATCGCGGGACAGTGGTATGATGAGAAATTAAATTTTAAATCCAATGAAAATATTATCGAACATCCCCTAAAATAGTTCTGAGCCGAATTTAAGTTTATAATGTAACTATATTACAGCAGTGTTGTTCAGAGTATACCTATCAAAATTCTAAACAAAAAAGTGTGATGCCGAGTTAGAAAAATATGTTTGTTCTACATTATTAAAATATATGTATATGATTATTAATAGTAAGTAATATCTATGTGTAAAAATAGTATACCTCACAGTTCCTAAATTTTGTTTTATTTTTTGTCTCGTCTTCACTGCAGACAAAATTGTTCTATGATTAATTATAATACCGTTTTTCATACATCATACAACTGTCGAATACCATTTTTTTTCCTGTACATATATTATAATATCTCATTTGCTGAAAGATCGTTGCGACTCGCGGTTATCCGTGTTTCACGTAGTTGCGGTGTACTTTAAAAACAATATGTTTGGGACGGAAAACTAGTAATGTTTACATCGATAAGACAACGTGAGTATGAATTGTTTTTTTTTTCAAAACGAACGAATAATTCATTTTTTACGACGCAAAGTGCAAAATTTTCACTTCGAGTGGTTTGTGAAATTACGAAAACATCATGAAGTGTTCGCAATTATTGTTATCGTCTTATAGCGGTAACTGTGGAAGTGGAATGCTATCAATTTCGAAGTATGATTATATTTGTTATTATACAATATATGAATCTGTACATATATTGTATATATTATGTTTATATGTTCTACAACTGATCAATTTATAATACAATTAGTGTAATCAAAAGGTAGTACAAAGGTTTTGTGTAACTCTAAGTTTAAAATGTATACACACCTAAAAAACAAAAGCCTTTTTCTATTATATTTTTATTATTTTATTGTAAATATTTTCAATAAACATGACAATTTTGTTATAGTATACCGTTATATACAGCTAGTATATTGAGGAATAAATAGGTATAGGTATCTTTAGCTTATTTAATACTGTTTAAATCAGGTAACGGATACATAGTTATTTGTAACGTAGTAATTATATGATATATTTTATTATATATTAACGAAATAACTTTGAACACAGGGTAACGACGTTTTTCTTTATCTTAATATTATCTTTGGCAGGATGCAGGATGGCTTATAAATACGAACGCGTTTATATAATTTCTTTTCTTATAATTTTCTTTATGAAAATAGTAAACTGTTAAATTTTGTTGTTCACGGATATTTTACGACAATATTAAATATATAAATGTTTATATTACTATACTAATATAATCAACTATTACCTATATATACTATGGTAAATAATAGTTAACAATTAATAAGATATTAAGATGCCCTACCTATACTGTATTTTAAAAACAAAAATAATACCAAAAAAAAAAATTAATGATCTATAGGTCTTCCAGTTTCATTATTATATTCATTATATTTCTAGTTCAAATCAGTCCGTTTTAAAAAGGCCTCAACTAAATAAAGGGGAAGGTGATGCTATACCTTCTCGAGGTATCCTCTGTGAGTAGTGTATTCTAGTTTGAATTCCAAGTTCCCTAAAGGATTAAAGGATTTTTCCACGAATTAAAATACAATGAAAACACGAAACCAAATACTATCAAACCGACAGCCAAACATCCACGGATCTCCTGGCTCATTCGACAAAAATAGTCCTTCTAAGGACTACTCCACTAACGCACGTGGCCACCGCGTTATTAAATTAAAAAATATAAAAATCTAAAAACACAAAAAAGAAATCTTATACGTACACAGACGAACACCATTACCCTAGTAAAAAAGAATCACAGAGAACAATACGAGTAGCACACCTAAATGTAGAAGGTTTAATGAGAGAAAATATCATTTGCAAATAATAATAATAACTAAATAAAAATAATTGTAATGGTCTATTGATTCAGATAATCGAGTGATAGGATCAGCAATCATGAGCAAGTTGAAGTATAGTAGATACATAAATATTATAGGTACATTTGAAATCATTGTTTATACATTAACATGGTGTTAAGAATTTTGGAAATTTTTACGATTTGTGTTCCTCCAAAGTCCAAAACATTGGTTTAATTGCGCATTATTAGGGTATGATACTTGTATATTACTTGAACACGTATTTAATAAAATACGATTTTATCAAGCAGAGAGTTATAATATGCGTTATACTTACTAAGTAGAAATTATTTAAAAGACTTGCGGGCTGCGGGTATAATTATAATATATTATGTTAATAGTAACAAAAATCTATAATTGTTCGTCCGAAAACTTATGTATATTTATATCTAAATATTTAATTCTGCGTCCTGTGCAGTTATATTTATATTCGCCGGTACAATGACTTGATGCTGCAGCAAAAGAATAATAACAGCAGTATATATGTATAAAAAAAAAAAAAAACGTTTTTTTGGGGGCGGAAAATAGGGTCGTAAAATCGGTTATATAATGTAGCGGGGTGGCGATGGAAGATAAGTGCTTAGCATACGCGTTCTCCACGTGTTTGAAAAAGTTGTGCTTTTGCCTTATATATGTATATACACACCCGACGCGGTTGCATAATGGCCAAAAATTGTTGTGCTAAATGCCATTACTGCCGCGGTATGTGTGCAGTCTATCACGTATTTTATATTATTTTAATGGTTACAAAAAGCTTAAGTCCAAAACGTATTTAAGTTTTCAATTTTATTTTTTTATTTCATTATCGTCTTATTTTTTTTTTAGATTCTGAACGGATTAATGAATGTATTGATTTTACAATGATGTGTGTTTTTTTTTGTTTTTGTGTCTGTGTACAGCATAACTAGTTGAAATAATGCTTCAATTTCAAACTTTGGGGGTGGTTTCCTATGGAAAAGTGGATATCCTTGGTGCATTATACAGCTGAAAAGTAAATATTTTCCAGTAGTTTTCAAAAAAATCGATTAAAACAAAAAAAAAAATGACAGAAAAACAGGAATTTTTACGTAAAACCAGTTTTCGACCAAATCGATTTTTTATATGGTTGTAATTCAACAACTAATCACTGTAAATACTTGAAATTTTCACCACATGTTTAGATTAGCGTTTTTTATACACCGTTAAATTTCCAAAGTATTTTGACTTTTTTTGAGTTATTTACAAGGTTTTCCATACATTTTTCTCCAACTATCTGTAAAAAAAACTCTACCGGACTAAGACAAAAAAAAATTTACGAGTGTTTGAAATTCAAATTTTTACAAAACCGCGTTAAATAACGGTTTAGTCTCAAACGATTTTTGAAATTTGTTGTTATTCAAATAGTATAAGTCGTAAATACTTGAAAATTTTACCAGTTATTTAGGTTGCCATTTTCTTTACGTGGTTTAATTTTCAAAATATTTTGACTATTTTTGAGCTATTTTTTTTGAAGTGTCGATAAAAATTTTTTGGCGGAGTCGAAATATTTGAAAAATTAATACAAAGTTTCTCATAAGTTATTCTTATGGTGATAACAAAATTATAAAAATACATAGGCACAATTTTTTTTTTAATTAGCTTTTTAAGTTCAAATATTGACAAAAATTCGTCAAAATCATGAATATTTTTAACTATTTGGTAGTTAAAAAGAATTGAAAATTTAACACTATGCTGTCCATAAGTTAAGCTTAGAATAATTATAAAGAAGTTTGAGGATTATTCAATTTAAAAATTGTACGAGTGTTTAAAGTTTTATAATTTTAATTTTAAATCAAAAATACACGTGTAAAATAACGTTTTACTAATAAATGATTTTCGATTTTTGTTATTTTTAAAAAATGACTTAACGTAAGATCTTGAGACTTTTACTTAAATGTTTGAATTTGTTTCAAAATAGAATATATGATAATATTTAAATATAATATATCCTAGACTGACAAATCATCTCCGTTCAGAATCGTTTTTCGTATACAATGATACCTATCATTGCATTCAAATTTAACCTACCCTAGTCCGAGGTCCATCCCACCCCCTAATGTACAGCAGAGCGATACTCACTTATCCGCTTATTTTTTATGTATTTCTACGTTTAAACTATCTTATCACAAGTTAAAAGATGGTAGTGTAATATAGCGTTTTGAATGTTAGATATTATATTTGCATGCAAAATGGCGTGTGATTTTTATTAATCGGTCATTTTTGAGCTGAGTGAGGTATTATTGGTCTCCTATATTGAGTTATACTATATTTAGTGTCGGAATTACATAACTCCCATTTTCGGCATTTTTTTTAATCGTATTTTATTTTTTAATACATATTTAAATACATTATACCAGCCTTTTTTTATTATATTTTTATTTTTAGTAATGGGCCACATAATTAATAACAGTAACTATATCTATGTATCTATATGAGAGTAGATTAATAAATATTAGTAGAAATCTCCACGGAACAACGTCTTTCTCGCTCAACTTAAAAATGGCCGAATAATAAGTGATTATACGTTGTACCTACACGTAAATAATTTCTAATATTCGAAATAGTATTACTTGACCACATGTGTTAACTTTGGAAGTTTATGTTCGACTACTGAAATTCGTGAAAATGCACTAAGAAAAATAATCGGTGTTGAAAATAAATGATTAGGTATATAAATTAAAAAATAAGTTAGCCTTTTGCGTACGCGTAAAAATATAAGTTCTTAAAGAAAAATATTGTATAATACTATGATAGCACAAATAAATGACCCTATATAATCATTATAGCATCTTGACGAACAAATAAATCGTGATTAAAATAGTAAGATTCTACACTAAGTTATCGAGTGTAGCCAACCATCTTAAACACATAATTACTGGCATTATTATTATTGTTCAACCAGCCGTTTTTGATAATTGATATTTGATGATATATAGAAATCGATTATTAGGTTATTATTCGTTATGAATTTATGATCAATTATTGATCTATGAAGTATTTTTATTCCCTCAGAATGACTATCAATCATAAATATATATAATATGTATATTGTGTATGTATTATGTAGATAATGTATATGTAATATAATATGTATATACGTAAAGCTATATAGTAACACGCGTAACCATTGAATGTATGGGTATTTCGTTTATTTTATGTTAATCACATGTTTCAAATATTTTTGACGTTCTAAACTCGACGAAATAGGTAAACATTTTTACTACACATTTCAGTGTTGAAATGGAGTTAGAAACCGTTTAGGTGCAGGGAAAATTGCTCCACCATCGAGCCATAAATATTATAGTCGAACGTAGGCATTATGCATAATATGTTCAATACAAAGGGTCTAGTCTTAGTCCTATATATTTTTACTCAGTTTTGCACTATCGGGCCATTAAAATAATTCCACGACATAATATAAATCCATGACATTACTATATTATGTTTTGTCCACTGCAATGGAGAATCTTTAAAATTATATTTAAGAACATTGATTAGCGTAAATTATTCATTACATATTTACATAACGAACATATTTGGATATGGTAATAACTGGTAAAATGTGCATATCCTTTTTGATTGATGAGTGAAACGTGAAATGTAGGTATATTGTAAGTTTTATACAATATTATACATTGATTACATATTTTTGTTTTTATATCTTTTTAATTGCCAACATATTTATGGTTTTAAGTAAAAACAGTAAAATGATAACTAAATTTAATAATTACCATACTCAAAAATAAATATTATTAAATAAATAAAAATATTTATCGTTATTGAAACTTTCCATGGTTCTAACATAGAATTCGATTATTTGGTCCCATATCAGTTTGTTTTTGATTGCTGAATCAAGTGGTTTATGCATTATTTTTGGAAAAATATACACCGATTTTTATAAAAATTATAAATTACAGTATTTCATAATAAAGTATATATACATACACTTATACAACAATTTACGAAAATTAAAAATACATTTTTTCGTTTTGTTTCTATAAAAAAAAAATGTCAACATTTTTCTATACATCATCCGATTAACCGTCTATTTGATTATTCGTCAGGGCTTTTGTCCTATGCCTGACGTATAATCGATGTTCCACTGAAGTATCAATGCATATAGGTACATGGAAAATTGTATCTAATTGTTGTTTTGAACTTTAAACGACTACTTGCCTTGATTTTTTATGTCCGTATAGTTTCTATCAGTTTTAACAATTCGTAACAATTCATGATAAAATAACCAACCAAATGTGTAATTTGGGATTTAAAACTTAATATTTTCTGTGTAGTCAGTTTTATTACGGTCTTATATTGTATCTTGAACATCTTAAAAACGTTTATTATAAAAATGTCAAAACTTTTTCGAAATTATATATGTTATATCGTATTATTATTTATTTTAGGTTTCTTTTTAGGGTATTTGAATGTAAATATTTGAAATTAGAATGTAAATAGTTATACTAATATCATATTTTATTAGTTATAATTTAAAACTATATACAATGCACATGTATACATCTATATTCAACCGACGTTAAAACATACATATAATTTTCGTAAAAATTGGTTTCGCGAGTGGTTAAAATTTAGAACACGTTTTGTAAATATTTTCTAATAAAACGAGTAACACATTCAACGAATGCAATTGAATACCTACTTTCAAGTTGAAATTAATAGGACAAACATTAAATTATTATTATCTGGTGTGGTGAGTTATTAGAAGGGAAACAAAATACCATTGCCAAATATCGCTATTACCCAATCATTATCATATCATCCTGTCCAGTTCTTTTCATTTTATTATTATGTTTTTTCAATGACACAACAATTCAGAAATTAATTTAAATGTGTGTCATTTCATAAAATATAATCAGTTGCATCGAACATTGTACTATAGAAATCATAAATTATATCATGAATTTATTAAAATACTTTATGTAATTATGTATACTGCCTATGAATGTACCAGATTTATGATTGTTCGAGGATAGAGCGATCAAAGTTTAAAACAAAAAACCTTTTTCTTATCTTCTTAATTATGATTAAAGTGGTATCGATACCTAAATAATAGGCTTTAATATACTATGCATGTTGGTAGATACTTTCACGAGTATATATATATAAATGCGCCTTTATAGTAGGTACCTATATATTTATTATGTATATGTTATGTTATGCCACATTATTGTTAACTATTCACTGAAAATAACTACATAATATAGGTATTAAGTAATTTTATAATTATTATTTAAAAAGATTTAAATTATGGCCCAATAATATGGCAAAATAAATTTCTGTTCCTAACGATTTAGCGATTACAGCTGTTTTTTTTTTTTAATAGAAAATCATTATTAAATTGTTAATTTTATAAATCGTGACGTATTTATTTTAGTATTATATTAGATTTTAAAAATAAAAATTACTTTTAAGGTATCACAACATTATTTATATATTTAGGTTTAAAAACTTAAATTTAAATAACAAAATTAAAGAAATAACAATAATAACATATAAATAATTTTAAAACTGTAAATAAATAATTATTATTATCATTATTAAATTAAATATAGGTAAAACAAAAATTAAATGTATATCCTTTTAAAATAGTTTTCTTTGATTTAATGTTTTTATGACTTGTTATCAATCGTTACGAATGTCGAATTAGTTCAACTATTATACCCGTAGTCCGTACAGTATAGTATCCTATTTTTTTAATCTGCTGATTTGTGAAGACTGACCAAACGTGTATCTTTACTACAACAAACGATCGTAAAATAATTTTTTTACGATCCGTAAAAAAACTAATAAAATCAAATACAGCATATATAAATATAAATATACTCATTTCTCAAGTATAAGAAATCATCGAACGGTGAGAAGATGAAAATCGATCGGATAACATGTGCTATAACTGTGTAACGTTACAATATAAAAATGTTGTTTAGGTATAGGTATATACCCAATAAATAATTATCGTCATAAAAATGTATATGTTACCTAACTATAACTTATCTATTTCAATATGTGCATTTAGAATAGTAAGTTGTTAATGATAATACTTTGACAATTTAAAAAAAATGAAATTTTTATCTATTATAGGTATATGGCTATAGATAGCTACGTTCAAAATAAACAAACATACAATAATGCAATACATTTGTACGTAATTTGTAGGTATTCAACATACTTATAAAGTTATAAAATAAAACGAGTTATAGATAGTAGATACCCTAAAATACTTTTCCAAAACAAAATCAAGTCGGATAAATCTAATTTTAAATAGTGCAAGAATAAATATGAATTTGATTTCAGTATTTTAGATATTCACGATCATTATTAAAAAAAAAAAGTTGAACCATAATTTTTCGCTCCTGAATCGTGATGTGCTTATAATAAAACGTGCAATATATATATATAATATTCAATAGTTTATAGTATAATATTATATAACCACTCACGACGGGTATGACGTATAGAAATTTTGAAATAAAGTGCTAATGCATTTCTAAAGAAACGCCTAACCGAAGACTTATAGTCTCGTGAAACTATGGAAAGCAACTAGTGACTGGTGTCAACATATTGTTAAATTTTTCCAATAATAAAATTGCACTTACCCTTAGCTATACATATAGTATATAATCATCATCATCATCATCTGGACGTAGTCGTTTTCAACTTTTTTCGCAGCGCACAATGCAAGTCTGGTAACTATTTGTAACAATGTAACATACCTACCTATTTTTGTTGTTATTATTATCATTATTATTATTATTATTCAAATAGTTGCATGCACATATTCTGTACATATGCATATTATATATTTTATGAAGAATTATAATGCATGCGTATGCGATGTGTGTACATCGTGCACGGACGCCATAATACTCGAACGTTTTCGGATTAGACACCTGCCTGACATTATAATAAATTATGTGTTGACCTGGTTGTTTACTGTGCTATTATTGAGTAAATAAAACGTGTCAATCGTCTTTTGATAAAACTGTCAGTATCGAACTACGTAACAAAGGACTGTTTAATTAAAAATATATGTACGCCGTAGCTGATTATTATTATAAATTCTACACAAATATGCGAACGCATATTATACATAAGAGACACGAATACAATAAACATATGTATAATACCTGCACGATATTACATAGGTATAGATACCAATTTATATGTACAAGTTGCATGTGTGACCTGTGATTTTATACAAAATTTATTTTAAATTATGCGTATCCCAATAGCCGCTGTTATTTTAAAAATCGATTACGCGTCCATAATATGTTACAAATATGTATAAATTATTATGTATATAGGTACGCTACAAAATCTTCGCCGTAGTAATCACGAATCATAAACGTGTGATATGTTTTAAGCACATATTATATATTATAATTGTTATTATACACAGTATATAAATATGTATTATTCGGTTATTGCATGTTCGTCATCGGTATAGGTAAATTTATTATAGTGTTGTAAATACTCGTCAAATATCCAAATGAATCGTATTTTTTTACCGATCGGCCAAATCGATTTCTATGCTATCACCCGACATACAAAAAGTATATTATTATATTGTCCTGCAAGAACTGAGGTGTTTGTATAATATTATTATTACGTCCTATCAACGCAGTGGTTTTTTTTCCATTGTATCGCGTCGTCGCGTCGACCATAGAAAACTATCCGTATAGGAATATACGTACACATTTTTCTCATTGTTAAATTTTTTCTTATTTATTTATTTATTATTATTATTTTTTTTTTTGTATTTACTCACCTCTAGGCACGAGCTGGGCACGCGATTAATTTTAAACAGTTTTCCAAATAACAATCGCCGGTGCTTTCATTGTTTCCTATTTGTTTTCGTGAAAACGTCTTGCGCATTATTATAACCAATGATATACCTATAGGTATATGCGTGCGTGCGTGTGTGTGTGTGATGTACGCATAGTGAGCAGAGCAACGCCGCACTGATGATCCGCTAGGTCATTCAGTAACCCAATAAATATAGACAATTTTATTTGCCACCATATTATGTAATAACGAATATTCTTATTTCTTAGCTTATATTCACTTTTTAGTATTTACAAGTAATTATTAAAAAATTACGTTGTTATTACTTAGTATATAAACGTTACTAGTAATTGTATGAAGATTTAATAAAAATAAATGTAAACCAATGGTAGCCAATTGATACATATCATAATAGGTACTTGCAATAAGTATATTAATTATTTTTATAATTTAAAAATAAAATAATACATTTGTGTTTCATATAATAATTGAAAATTTCTGCGCTGAACGAACACAAACAGTATTAAGGATATTCTATTGGTTGATAATTAAAAACATATACACGCAGTTATGCAGATGACGCCAACATATTATGATTGTATAGAAAGTATACAGAGATTTTTTGTTCTTCGTTTGCATAAAAATAAAAATACAGAATATAAATTTACAAGAAAAAAATATGTGGTAGGTATATTTATTATTAAAAGTACCTGCGTTATACTATGGAGAATCATGCCATTAAGGGGTCATGTATTTGAGTTTATAAATAAAATTATAATTACCTATAATGGATATAGTATTATTGGTACCTATATAGGTATTATATTTTATTCGGGACAATGGAAGGGGAAAAATAGTAGGTAGAGAAATAATCGTAGGTTATTAGATATGTCTAATTATGATAAAATTAACATCTCCCAACAGTTGTCATGAAAACCTAAGTTTGTTATATTATGTTATACCTATGTTTGACATGTAATATTGAATGATCTTCGTAATTTGGATATAATTATGTGGTAATTTATAGCTTTCAAAGTATTTAACCTTTGAAATTATAAGAAAATAATATTCGTTCGCCGTATTTTTTTTTTTTTTTACAAATTATTAAATAATTAAATGTATAAATTATCTGATGATCTTCCACAATATTATAAAGTTTATTTAAAAATTAATCCTTGTGTTGTATACATTATAATATATGACTTAAATAGCTTATATTTTTATTCCCTGTACTTACTTCATAATATAATCTATCTGAAATATTTGTGATGAATTTTTCTGTTCATATTTTTCAAATAAGTGATGGTTATACAGATATCATTATCTATTAATTCTTATAATATAATTTAAAATTTATCACACACTTTAGTTATTTGTATATTATTAATAAATATTAAACATATATTATGATGTTCAATATCCATGTAGACAATAAATATATTATTATATTATAGTTATTTGTATTAATTATTATAAAGTTAGCTCTAGTATATCTACATTATTTTGTTACTATATAAATAGAATCATATCAGTAATATCTAATAAATAAATTAAGTTATTAACTTCTGTTATAAAAGATAAAAAAATTGAACAATAAAAAATTTAAATGTTAAATCATGATGCAGTATAATAATCTGTAATTTTTCATTAAATGATTGAAAAAAAAAATGATTTTTATTATAATTTAAATTATATAAAAAAAGTTAAGTTAAAAAAAAATAATTTTATTAAAATACATATTTTATATAGTGTGGTTATAAAAAATAAAATAATTTAAGTTCTCATCTCATTTGTAATAATGTTATAAAGATAAATATTTCTGCATTTTCAAATGTTTAAATATAAAAATATAATATTCTAAAATAAGCTAAGTTGCTAAGTTTGAAAGATATTCTCTTCTTATTCATATTCGTTAAAAAAAAATAAAGTTAATTTAATAACAAGTAATTATTATACTTATTGTCTGTGCTAAATCTAAGTATCTACATATATTATAATATGAAATTTGTATAATTTTTAATTAATTCGCATATGCATTATGCATACTTGTAGCCATTAAATAAGCCTGTAGAAGTCTAATAGTCCTTTTAACTAGTGAATTATTTTTTTTGAAAATGTCCATGTATGTAAATAAAAATGCTAACGATTAATTCTTTTAGGTTATTAAAAATGTACATTTTATATATACAAAGAAAATATAGTAATAATAAAAAGTATTTAAAAATATGATCCTCATAAGATGGATTTTATAAGTATTAGTATTTTAGTTATATTTAAAAGTCCCAAAGACAGATTTTGCAGAATAATAAATGATAAAAAATGCGAAAAATTGGGGATTAGCATGCACGGTCAAACGTCATCCTGTAGGTATATTATAGCCTATACATTATCTGCAACACACCTGTATATATAGGTACGTAATATAAATACATGCAAGAATATAGCCCTGTAAACGAGACAATTTCAATAGTTAGTATACACTAAAATGTACATACTGCTGTTTATAATATGTATATTTGTAATTAAATAAATCATATTTATTACATGTGTAGATACATATATGAATACCTACATATAATGCTATACATATCGCGAAAAATTAAAATAACACCGCTATAAGTAATAATTGTCGTTTCGGGCAAATGATTGTGTGGTGTGCAGTACATAAACTGTGGGGTGTACGCGGTGATAATAAATATATTTAATATGTATACGTATATTATATGTGTAATATACTCTCAGCTGTCGTCGTATTAGGACCGAGTAGATCTGCCCGGGGACGCGTTCGGTATGCAAAACGGATTCCGAGTCAAGGAACCCGGTAAATGCACCCGCCGACCTTGATAGAAAAGTGATTTAAAAAAATTGTTCCGGTAAGTAGCCTATGCTGTCGCGTACATATGATGTATAAACGTGTTATGAGTGTGTAAAACATAATAGTGATGTTGTGTGTAGCTTCAGTAGGTGGACCGTGCGCATATTTGCATCGCGAATATGGCGGCGGCTGCGGCATTTACGTGTGTTGCAGGTCCATGCGTATCCACAGGTATATCGATGTCGATATACCATGTTATTATGTATATGTACACAGGTAGGTACTTATATATATATATATATATATATATTATACTTACTTTTATCTACCTACCTATTTACTACCGTATTTAACTGTCGGGCTGCCGTCAAATGAAAATGTCGTTAATTGGTTATAATATGATTTATCAACGGCCTGCATGCGGTCACAAATAATAATGAACACGATGGGTTATAATAGGTATAGACAATGCTCGTAGCGTGTTATAGGTATGATGAGATTTAAAGGATTTTTTATAAAAAAAATATACGTTATATATTATTATTATGATATATATTATATAGGTACATATATATATATACACATGGAAAAAACCGTTATGGGTACTTGCTCATTATACTATCGTCGAGGCAGCCGATATTATATGTATATGTGCTGTGTACACATAATATTATTATATACACCTTTATGTTATATAGTTGGTACATATATAATATGTATAAGTATAGTTACACTTTTGTTCCATCTCGCCGTTCTTTATATTTTAATGTCAAAACATTTTTCGATTAGCTTGTGTGCGCATATATATTATAAAAGGTAGTAAGTATACACACATAATATATATATAAGTGTATATTATATACATGTATAGCTACCAGCTACTATGTTTGTTGTGAGTACAATATATACCTACCTATATATATATATATTATATATATATATATTATAAATGCGCTTTCAAAACTATAAAATAATAGAATCTGTCATATAAGCCACTCAGTAGTAAATCAAAATGTGTTTTAGGGTACAATTTAATGCTTGTAAAAAAAAAAAAAACAAAATAAAAGGAAACTGTAACCGCTTTGTTCAATTGCCCCCGTATATAGAGTAAGTATACATATATGTATAGATGATGCATTTATTTTTTTATTTTTCACTAGCCCCTTTTCAATACCGGCATACAATAATGTTCCTACTCGGATATACACATATATTATATAGGTACTAGGTACTTTTATGTGTATATAATTTAATACAGGCAAATATATACGACTGGAGCGCAAATTTATTATATTATGTATAGGTAAACCGATGGCGTGCGTGTAATGTAACTGCGCACACACACTCAAAGACAATTCGCACATACATTATTTTAAGCAAAAAAAAAAAAATTTATGTAATAATGTTTATAGTTATTCATATCTTATTATACTCGAATATAATATTATTTAGGTAGGTACTAGGTATTAAACATATATGTTATAATGATGAATAATTCTTAAGATATCTAAATATATATATTTATATAATTTAGCTGAATATCTATTCAATATTGAATATTGATAACCAAATATCAATAATTGTTCCAGTATTCATAGCTAGGCAGATAATTCAATGTATAGTTGTTTTTGGCTGGATATTATAATGTAATAAACAAAATATATAATATAGTTACCTTCAAACCGGATTATATGTAAAAACAAATGAAACGTTAAAACAGATTAACGTAAACATAGTATACGGATAAATATTTGATGTTATATAGTTCATATATATATATATATGTATTATGTATATATAATGTACCATATAATGCAGTTTCGTATTTTAATTTATTGTGATTTTAATGGATTTCCAACAGATTATAACGTTTCCTTTTAATTTTCATGACTTAATTTAAATATATAGTTTTAATTTATGTCTATACCTCTATTCATGAAAATATTTCTCGTATACATATATATAGGTATCTACTTATACTATATATAATAATTTATATGATTTTACATGAATTTTGAAATTATCTATTGATTATATACCTACGCGCCTTTACGGTTATTATGGGCATAAATATTATACTCAAAACACAATTTAAACAATTCGGCTTGTCAGATCAATACTATATTTATTGAGCTCCGTATAACATGTAATATTATAAGTATTGTTTGAAGTTTTATTCGTGTCATGAAGCATAGTTTATTTTACTTTCTAATCTATTTATTTGTTCTCATTTATCGATATTCATAATTGTAATTTGTATAACCCGTAAAGTATTTTTAGAATATCAATACATATTATAGTATACCAAAGCATCATTATTATTAAGCTTATAATAATATAAAATGTTTTTTATTAAAAATATTAAATAAATGGTAGAAAAAAATATTTGATGTACCTATTTAAAAAAAAAATTATATAAGTTAAATTTAAAATTAATTTTGAGTACATATTATTGTTACTCTTTTAACGGTATAATAAAATATAATAATATAAATTAAAACGATTCGATTCTGTAGCACTCTGTGTATTACATAATAGTTTATTGCCATAAAAAAAAAAAAAATCAACTATAACACTTTATAAAATATAACATTATACGATTAGTTGCAAAAGTAATATTTTTAATTCACTAGGTTAAACGTAGTTAATGTGTGTCTTAAATGAGTTTGAATAAATAATACCCTGAAAGAATCTGCAGCACATTTATTCAAATATAAATAATATAGGTACATCAAAAACCAATTAATTGAAAATAATTAAATCCCAAAGTTATTATATAGTCAATAGATTTTTATATGCTATAGTAGCTAGTATAATTATATAGATATATAGGAGAGCAAGGATAATATATATACACCAGGAACCATACAATGTTACAGCGATAATGACTTTTGTTTTAAGCGTAGATCGCCCTATTTATTTTCTTTTTAGCAGTCAACCGACCGCGGTATCCGACCATGTTTAAGTAAAAATCGTTAAATTTAAGTAAGAAATTTCTTAACAGAAAAAATTAACTACAAAATAAGTATATTATATTACACATATAGAGCATTATTCCTTTACGAATTAAACTTGTTGTGTGTTAACTATCCGTAGTGTGTATAGTGTACCTATCTATATACACTATTAATTAATAAATAGGTAAGGTATATCTACATTTTAAATAGATGAATTATTCAATTATTGTGCACAAAACGTAACGCTGGTAGGTACCTCTACTTAAATAATTCATAGACAATAGACTTTATATATATATAATAGGTTTATAGGTAGGTACATATTTTTTTTTTATACATACCTACACACATATTCGTTTGTATATATATAATATTTATAATCATTTTTTACTAACAAATAGAAATTTTATTCAAATTATTGCGTGTTTAACAAAATCGCGATTTAACCACAAACCATTGAATAATAGAGTATCATTATATACATATTATATTATATCAGTAATATATTATTCATAGTTTATTACCCACTGTGCAAAAATTTGTAATATTTATGTTTTATAAATGTTTTAAGTTTACTTAAAACGTTAAAAATTATTGTAAAAATTACGTAAATTTAACATTATACGAACTGCAAATGTCCGCGAAAATTTACTTGGTAATTATGTAATATTTACATAAATATAACAAAATAGTAAACGTCAATTTTATGTTAAAATTATGTTAAAATTCTGTTTCACCTAACATCAAATTTATGTTAAAACTATGTTTTATTAAACATAAAATATATGTTTTATCGAAACGGACAAAAAACATTATAATAAAACTTCTTATTTATGTTCTAAGAAAATTTTTAAATACTTAAATATAACATAAATATTATATGATTATTTAACATCAATAAGATATATCGGATGTATCTCATATTATACATACCATGCATTTATAAATGGCTATAATAGTCATAACAGACATAGATAATAAATCACACTAATTAATTATCTTTATTATATCTGTGAACATTAATTAAATTCTTCAGTATGATATCATTTTTAAAATATACCTTTGATGTGTCTCGACTCTTGATTTCATAGGTACCTACTAATGTTATTCGTAAGTCTTATTAAATAAAATAGATAGGTACTTATAATGCAGATTAACAAAAAACAGAAAACAAATTAGACTTCAACTAAGCATTTATTATGATATTAAATCAATACATATATACAGTAAAATATAGATAATTATGGACTAAACATTTTTTGGTATAACATAGAGTAAGTAGTTGAAGTTCCACTGGGCTTACAATATTTCATGACATGCAATTGCCGTACTATTTCATAATTTAATTAAAAAACATTTAAATTTTAAATCATTCTCACAAATTGAATACAAATTACATAGGTAAATCATTGGTATTAACCACAAATATTCCAACTACAAATGATGAGAAAGGTTTATTACAGAATCCTGAAACATTCAGAAATTTTTTTACCATTAATTTTATTGGTTTGTCCTTAGGTTTTATAATATACCGTATAGTAATTAATGAATCATCTTGGCACAAAAAATAATAGTATTTTTCTTTTGCAACATCTAGGGTGGTCTTAGTAGATTCGAAAATACATTTTTGATAAAGTTTATAATTACAATTAGGAACTGCAGCATTTATAGATGGTAATACTGCTTCAGTTGTATCAATGGAATTTATATTTACTATGGATGGTATTAAACTGGTCCGCAGTAATGGTGTTTTGGACGCAATACATTTTTCCTTTGCCGACTTTACAATTCTTCTGAAATGTCTAGAAGATATTGATCCTAATTTCTGGCATTTGGTCTGAAACCCCATAAAAATAGATAAAGGAAATATAAATATATACACATTTTAAAGGGTTTTTTTATTTAATAAACACATAATATAATATATTGTTGGTATTTCTATAAATTTAAAATTAGCTTTAACAAAAACTGCAAGTCATAAAAATACATTAAATTTAATTTTTATAAAAAAATTTAAATATTGAATTATATTTAAAATTATATGTATACAAGTGTTCACTATACCATCATCAAATTACTTTTGTTTTAATAAAAACTAATAGAAGAAAATTTACTGTCCCAATTAAAATTTAAATGAAAAAATCTTTATTTTATTTTTGAAAATATGTACTGAACAATTAATAAAACTTATTTATTAAGAGTTCTATTTTGAGTACTTTTAAATCTGATGTTTGCAGTTCTAAGTCTTTAAGTTATTGGATCAATGTACACAGTTGAAACAATGCTTTTAGAAGTATTTTTTAAATTGGCTTCTATTACTTCAATTTTGGCAAATATACGATTCAACATCAAATTTGTAGCAGTTTGACCTTGTAAGATATTATTGTTTAATGTATCTAATTTATCTTAATAAAACCCTGATCTGATAATAATAATAGGCACAAACAGAAATATTAAAATTATTCTTTTTACATAATATTTTATTTTAAGTTTAATCATGTTACCGTAAGTATTGGTGTTTGGACTAGTATATAATTGCTGTGTATTCTGTGCACTTGTATACTGTATAAATTTAAGTATAATATATAGATATTTAAATAAAAGCAACATGTTTTAATTGTTTAATAAACTATTAGTATGAAATGTGTAAAATTAATTATAAATATTAAACTTTAATGTATTAAGTTAAGGGTGTATACTCTTAAATTATAAAAAATTAAAATTACTTGTTCATCTTGAGGTGGTTGGTAAACTGAACTTGATTGAACGTATGGTAGTTGATCCACTGAAGATGATTGCTTACTCATTTGATCTGATAATAATGATGGGAATGTTTCATTTGGTTGCATTGTGCACTGTTTCAGTAAGGGTAGACTATTCACTGGTTGTAGTTCTGTATAGTGTACAGGCTCTTCATTATTGGGTAACTTAAATGCAGAAGTAGATGCAGGTATTATACTGTACCCAGAATGATCTGTACACAATAATTTCAAACATGTTTAGTGTTATACGTATTACAACCCATAGTTTACTAAGCCTTTAGGTACCTTACTGTAATAATTAGGATAGGTTGAGGTTATTAATTAGCTTCATCACTGCTGCAAATATCGTTGATGCACGTTTACGTTTGGTCATCAAATGAACCTCTTCATTTTCCGATTCCTTTTCAACTCTTACATGCCAAGCTTTTTTTAAATTATCTAAAATGTTGGTAAATTTTAGATTAGTAAAAATTACAACAAAATAAAATACCTAATTATTAAATAAATTTAATTTTTAAAATAAGTGTTTACATTTTTTAAAATATAACATACAGGTTATTTATTATGAATATGTATGGTACCATAACCAATAACCATACTACATACTTAAAATAATAATAAATATAAACTTTGTAAACTATTAAATTGATTTTATTTTACATACCATATGTTTTATTGCCACCAACTATTTTAATACCATACTCAATCCAAGTTGGTTCTGGATCTAGGGCGTCATGAATGTCAGTACTGGTTACTCGACCAAGTGGCCATTTACATAACCTTACATTACTATTTTCTAGATTATTTGTGTCATTTTGAACTAGCCACTTTGTTGGTACTACACTGTAATCCTTCGAATCCACAAATACCA
Source organism: Schizaphis graminum (assembly GCA_020882235.1). Classification (NCBI taxonomy): domain Eukaryota; kingdom Metazoa; phylum Arthropoda; class Insecta; order Hemiptera; family Aphididae; genus Schizaphis; species Schizaphis graminum. Next base: position 40,559,570 of record CM037031.1, read on the forward strand.
CAATAACCCAACTAACTTTAATCTAAAATGGAAAAACATACTACATTTATTTTTTAGTTGAGTATCGACTACCTTAGTTATTATGTACTAGAAATCTGAAATATAGTAGTAATACCTAATGACTAAACTTGATAAAAAATTAAAGGCACCTATTAGGTAATATCTACTGTCATAGGCAAAAATATAAAATGTACCTATATTGTAATGTGTATTTTTAATATTTTAATATTTAGAGTTTAGATGGATGATTGTTACTTTAGTTTTTTTGATTTACTGAAATAATATAGATAGCTATAGGTTATGGAAGAGGAACCAAATAGAAACTATTACACATATTTTCTGTTAAAAAAATGTATTATTTATAACTAAAATAAGCAATACAATTAATGAGAAATTTAAATTTAATAATGAATAAATAAATTAAGCTACTTGGCAATTAAATATAATATATAAAAATAAATTATAGGTACGACAGAAAGAATTTTTTTAATGGAATGTTTTTGGAAGGGAACTTTGAAGTTTGAACATAATATACTAATCATTAGGACAAATAGGGGGAAAATCATAAGTAAATAATCACTATTATCGTAGTTATTCATGAACTCATATTACATGTTTGTTGATTGTTCCAAATAAAAACTTAAAACATAATCAAAGGTTAATGCACATGTATGTTGCCACATATCGAGTATCGATATGTAGCCATGTAGATACATATTATGGAGGTAGAAATATCGGATGACAGTGCTACAAGAGCATGGCCCGAAAATGCACATTTTGACTTCAATAATAGTTATAATATAATACTAAGTAGGTATTGTATACAGTAATGAATCTTACCTTAATAGTTGCCACGATAAACTTTAAGTCTTAAAACGATGACAGGATACTAGCCAGTTGGATACGTGATGCATGTATCATATTGTATCTACTGCTGTATTGTAGTACTATTGCAAGTAGAAAACAAGAGTCACGAGAAATGCGAATATTCGTCCACAATCACAAACCACAATAAAATTACTGTTATATCTGCTGCAGTAAAATAATAATAAACTAAATAAACGGACGACTGACGAGTCTCGAGTGACGACGGTTATCGGAGGTGTTTCTGGGTATTGTTAATAATTTATATTTTATAATAATAAAACTATTTTCAGCCGTTATTTATAAATTAAAAATAAAACCCATACCTATAGCGGAGTACATAATAATTTAATATATTTTTGGATTCCTATCAACAACAAAAGAACATAAAATTGATATAATATATTATGTTATAAAATAGGTGGCGTTTTTATTATTATCAAATATTCTTACAACGTTCTATTGCTATATTTATTTGATGTATTTATATTTGGAAATACATACATTCATTGAATGTTTATTTCGTGTAATAAGTATTGATGTTTTTTTTAACAAATATATTATATAAAATAAACGTTGTACAATTATGTTATTATTGTGACTTAAAATTAACATTTTAAGTATGTTTAAAAACTTAAATTGCACAGTGGGTAGTTTATAAAAATCCTTTTATAGATATTTATCTTATTTTGTAAATATTAATTATAATAACAATACACAATAATGTTTTTTAAATAAACCTATATGGTGTGAATGATATACCTATATATTAATATTATAATAGATCAATTATTGGTTTTAGCTAAAATGTGTATATTATTATAGTGGTTTTTTCTCTGATAATAATAGCGTATATATATATATATATATATAATATATACTTGTGACACAACAATATTATATAGACTCCTCATCATTTAATGTAAGGATTTAGGTTTTTTAGGATCTAAATATAATTTTTAGGTAAAGAATATTTTTTAACAAATATTTTGTGAATTTTCATATTTATAATAATATAACAATAATAAGTATAGGTATATTTATTGTTGATAATTATTATCGTTAATAGAAACGATATTTTATAAAATATTTTTGTAATTATTTTACTTTGGGAGCATAAAATATATTTAAAATTTAAAAAAACCTAAAATGTATGTATAATATCTATATAGGCTTAGACCAGGACATCAGGTTACCTATATAGGTATATATTATATTGGTAGATACCTACTTAGGTTTTTAGATTATTTATTTTATTAATTTATCGATATAAAACTAAATTTTGAAATAATTTTACAGTTGTTGAGCCCTATATTTAGCCTTAACATCTATACATTCTTTTTTAGAATTTTAATAATTTATAATGTTTTTAATAAAAAATTGCATACCATAAATTTCATGTTATTATAACTATGAATTGAAATGCTTATCGGAGAATATAATATAATAATATAGGTATATATAATATAATATATTACCTATATATAGTTATATTTTATATAATATATACTATACATTATATTGTATGTGATTTGCTAAATGAAACAATTTTAAAAATACAATTACAAATAATTTTGTGGTTTGTCGAATTGTAAATAGGTAAGTACTATTTATTTTATAGATATAGAAATACCTTCAATAATAAGCGCGTATAAACAAAAATACGACTAATACTAATCGAATGCATTTTGCAACCTCTAATACTATTATAATATTTTATTATGATTTCAATGTTACGAATCCGACTGTGACTTGTGTGCAGAACCGCTTCGCCATGTCCCTTTTTTATACGTATATAATTTAGTATGTATATATTACCATCATCAGTATTATTGGAGCATCGTACGGGAAAAACAAGTAGTTTACGTCATACATATATATATATAGGCGGTATATAGATATAATATTTAAACTAATATAAATATAGGCCTAAATATAATATATACAATGATGAATATTTAGTATATATCTAATATTTTTATATTTTATCTATGTACGCACACATATAATATAGGTATATATAATATAAATAGCCATAATATTTGAAATCGACAAAAAAAAAAAAACATATTTTGCATTTTATTATTTTTTAATAATATTTTTTTACATCTCCACGCGTCTCCACTGTAATTTATATATATATTATGTACATAGCGCGCATTATAAATGTTTATACGAACATTAATCCGGGCTTATAGGTATATTTCCGTGTATTTAAGTAATCTTATATATATACATAAAAATGATAAATATATTATATGATATACCTATATAATAATATAGGTACATCATGTATATGAGTTATAATAATTATTATAGGCTACCGTAGTTTCAGTGTATTATTGTTTATTGGACGTATCGTATTGGTGATGTAAAGACAATAAATACACACATTTGGCCCGCGTATATATATATTGTACTTACGCAGATATTTTATTTATTGTAGACGAATACTCGGGTATACACATATAATATTTCGATGAAGCAATAATAATACACACACACATACCTATATATACAATGCACTGTACACGGGCCTTTTAAAAATAATATAAAAGCGTATTTTGTATTTTTTCCATTTATATACATAATATAATAATATATAGAATATCCGTTGCGGGGCGGGCTCGGGCAAAAATCGATTTGGACACGAAAACTCTGTGTGCGCGCGTTAATTTTTTCCAATTCACTATGTACAATATTTGACCCATTTCTTTGGCCGTCGGTTCGCGTCCGTCCGCGCCCGACCGCCGGCGCCCACGCGAGGGGTGCGATTTTCGCGCGCGCGGCGAGTTGCGGTCGAGTGGCGTGCAGTGGGAGCGTGGCGCGCAATGCTGCATAAGGTGCTCCGCGGGGAGTTTGTTGCCGTGGTCGGGGGTGGGGAGGGCGGTGGGTAGGATACAAAGGGGTTGGACACACGAGCGATACTTTTGCCATACAAAAGTAAACGGCGCGAGAACAGCGAGAGACAGAGTTATATATGTACTATTATTATTATTATAATACGCGTATTATACTGCTGCAGTACGCGGGTGTGAGTGCGAGCGAGAGGCGAATTCGCACACAAATACACGCGGCCGCGCGCGCGCAGACACATATTTTATACAATATTATATAGGTACGTTTGCAGCGCGGAAGAACGAACGCGGCGCAAAAGGAAAAATGGGGGAAAAAAAATATAATAATAATAATAATCATAAAAACGAAGAAATATTACGCATCACACACGCGCATGTGTTTGTGTGTGTGTGCGATGTGCGGAGCGGAGACAGTCAGAGTCGTCGTCGTCTTCGTCGTCGTCGTCGTCGCCGCCGCCGCCGCCGTATCACTAGAGCGGTGGCGGACGGGGGCGGAGCTCCAGGGCGCCGGTCGCGCGGGACGGGGTTCAGCGCCGGTGGGCGGCGCCGTGGCGGCCGCGGTCGGCCAATGGCGCGTGGCCGGCGCGGTGGGGGAAATTCGGCGAGCGCGAACGCGGCGGCCAACGCGACGACGACGACGGCGGTAGCAGCAGCAGCAGCAGCAGCAGCAGCAGCAGCAGAAGCAGCCGCAGACGGCCGCGCCCGCAACAGTCGCGTTCCAACCGTACCGCCGCCCGGTCGCAAACCGCCGCCCGGCACACACCGCACGCAAACAGTGTACAAAAAAATAATAACGAAATCATTCTACACACACACATACACTCTCGCACGCGTATAATTTCTTTTTCGCGTGTGTGTCCGCGTGATCCGGTGCCGCCGCAGGTATAAGGGGGAATCGTTTCGGTGTCGTCGAATTTTTTTTTTTTTACCGTTTTTCCGCGCATGTCGACGGTCTGCTGTATCGCCATCGACTCGATCCGGAAACCGACCGCCGTTGAATATCCGTTTCCGCGCACCCGCGCGAGTGCAGTGATTCCAACAACAGTATTGCGACCGTCACCGTGCAGTGTGCGTTTGTTCTCATATTTTTATGTACATCATCACGTCGTACAGTATAATATATTATATAGGTATATGCGCGTAGGCACACTGGTCGTACTGTAAAGACCGCAGCGATTCGTTTCGCACTGCAAGGACCGCAGTCGCCGTCCGCGTAATTGAGCGCGATAGAGCGCCAACCTCGGCACATCATCATCGTCGTCGCAGCATCGACATGATCATGGACTCGTCAAATGCCGGCGCGGAGTCCACCGGCTCCGGCAGTGACCGCAGCAGCAACGTGTCGACCAGCCCGCCGCCGCCGTCGTCCACGTCGTCCCAGCAGCAGCAGCTCCAGCAACAGCAAATACAGCAAATGCAACAGCAACCGGCCACGGGCCCGTCGTCAGTGGGTGGCGGCAGCAGCGTGGGCGGCAACAAGGACGGCAGTCCCAGGGACGAGCGGGGCAACAGCCCCATGATGAACCTCATCAACACATCACAGCACCACGCCATCATCACGCCAACGCGCGGACTCAGCCCGCCGGTGCCGCAGACCGCGCCGCCGGTGGTGCCGGCTCCGGTGTCGTCCATGAGCTCGCTCGCGTCTCGCATACCCATGGGGCTGTTCAACTCGCTGGTGCACCACTCGTCACCGCTCGATCTGATGGCCATGGCCCATCACCACCAACAGCAACAGCAACAGCAACAGCAGCAACAGCAACACACGTCGTTGCAGCAGCAACAGCAGCAGCAGCAGCAACACCCGCCGCGGTCGTACAACAGCCCACCGCCGATCAGCAGCACCGACCCGGCCGCCAACGAGTGCAAGTTGGTCGAGTACCGCGGCCAGAAAGTGGCCGCGTTCATGATAGCCGGCGACACGATGCTGTGCTTGCCGCAGGCTTTCGAGCTGTTCCTCAAGCACTTGGTCGGCGGTCTGCACACCGTCTACACCAAACTCAAGCGGCTCGACATCGTACCGCTCGTGTGCAACGTCGAACAGGTACGCATCCTCCGCGGAATGGGCGCCATACAGCCGGGCGTGAACAGGTGCAAGCTGCTCTCGTGCAAGGACTTCGACACGCTGTACAGAGACTGCACGACCGCCAGGTAAGGACTTATTTATGTGATATGATATTATAACTATTATACGGCTAAATCGGAAAAGCTACTGAAATGATATTTGTATTTATAAAACTATACTATTGGCGATGACGAAGATTTAGGTACACACCTATATATATACTTCTATAACATATTATTATATACCTACATATACGTTTATTGGTAACAGTATTTTGGAACATTATGGAAATATATTTCAATGTGACCAATTATATATTTTGGTATAATAGTTGAATCCACCAGTTATAATATTATAGAAGTCTGATTTAGGTATATTCAAAGGTATATATACAATTATTATACATTGTAGATGCGTTTGAGGATTTTCGAGGATTTATATTTATATAGGTACCATTAAATTTATACATTTTAACGTGATGTACCTATATGTGTATGTTTCACGTGTACTGCGAATATAATATTATAAAGGACTTTAACGCGTTAGCCTTTGCGATATTCGAATGCGCACACATATATTTATATATATATATATAAGTATAATAGGTATATTGTGGGCGGATTCCTTAAATTTGACCCCATGCTCATTCTTTCCGGTTAATACCTCTAATTTTTCATAGGGCGCTACCCTATAATTTTCTATTATCTGTATAGGCATAAATGAATCCAAAAGGCGCGATGTAGACAAATTGCGTTTCCTGTGCACGAAACGAGTGCCTGTACATAAAGTTATTCTAATACCTATATATTATGTAGATGGACATATACGTATAAATCTTCACGAAACGCTTTCGAAAATTATGACTATAAACACCCGGCTCGGGACAGTCGTATAGACCAGCTAATATACACGTAACTCCGTAATTGACGGTTTTAAAACTATCTAAATGCAATACAAACTGAATTTATATTATATGGGAATGGTATAATACAATATATATGTACATATAAGAAAAACGATACGAAATAATCGTAAAAGCTCATTGCGTATAGAATTACGCACAGTTTTCGCGTGTAAATAATATACGCGCCGACGATTTTCCCCCTTTAATACACTGTAGAAGAGCAGCTTTTGGGGTCGGAAAACACGTGTTGCATTTACAGACAAACCCCGACGACAATCGCATTTATAAAACCCTTGACAGATTTTATTATACCCAAACGGAAACGCCGTCCGTGAATCGTATTCGTCCCATTTATTTTCACTTATTCGAATCGCACGTGTACACAATAAACACCTATACAGATGACGTATACACCGAAAGGTACCTATATCACACTACAGTTAAAATCACATATGTTTCGATAATATAAATAGGCACTTATAGGCAGTAAATTTATTGCATCGACCATATTATAGGTATATCGTTTTTAAATATGTTATTATAAATACTGGACAAAATCAGTTATACTTATAATCATTCATATCATAAACGCGTATAGGTTAAATATAATATATGTATTTGTAATCGTTCATCGCGCACTGAAACTTTTCAGTTTTTTAACACGTAACGTGTATTAATTGGTAGAATTATTTGTATTCATAGTGTACCTATGCGTATATTTTGACGGGTTTTTTCATAACTATCAAAGTCGCGGTGTACTCAATAATATATTATGGGCCTAGGTAAATAAAACTTCATACCCACCGAAATCATGAAAAACATACCAAATATGGCACCTATAAAATAAAACACATGCATAATATATGTAGGTAGAATAGATGCCGAGTTTATATAATCTTATAGCAGTTCTGACTGGCAAAAAATTATTAGAGATATAGGTAGGTATTAAAATACATATATACCTACATTATAGGAGTAGGAATATATATACTAACGCGGGAGTGTTCGGTGGAGCTTATATAATATATACCAATGCATATATAGTCGGTCATAGGTAAAAAAATTGTCGAGTGGTAGGGTACTAACTATATATATATATATATATATATATAATGTATAGAGGTACACACTTCCACAATATGGGGTCGCTGTTGCACAATAAGGGGGGAAATAGCATTCTAAAGGGTTATTTGCCAGTAGAGAAATACATTGTTACAAAGAAATAAAATATACATATATGTATACATTTTATATGTATTAACTACATCGGGGAGGAAATGTATATATTATTATATATGTGTGCGCGCGCGTATGAATAACAATAAAATTGCGCTGGATCACGCGATCGACGAGCGCATGCTATAGATCAATTAAGCAAAACGCGCGGGGCAAATATATAAATCCCAGGGACTTATATTGTACCCACCCTTAAAATGAGGTGGCATATATTACTTACTATATTCCACTTACATACATTTATATTCGTATGCCACACGAATACTATATCCAAATCGTTGTTATTATTTTACTATAGTTTTGTTGCAATAACATATAGGTATATAACTAAAAATAAAATAAAAATAACGCCTATTCCGCATGGGCTTTACGGTTTTGTTTTGTGTTTTGATTCATTTTTCACGAGTGTACCTATATAATACTACTGTATATTCAGAAAAAAAACTATCGCAGCTTCTATAAAGTTAAAATAAACCATAAAACATTGTTTCATTTCGATTTTTTTAGAATCATAATCTGTAACCACTATATATAATAATGTTAAATATTTAAAAGAAAAATTAAAATATCGACTAATAAAAATGTCATTAGGTTTCTACTTAACATGGTTATGATTAATAACAATTATCAGTTTTTTTCTTTTTGCGCGTGTTGTGTTAAATTTACTATAAACAATATATGCAGTTAATTGCGATATTGTATATAACATTTATAAATATATTATGATAATTGGAATAATATTATATCTCCTCTTATTAGTTATCGAGCTTATTATCCGTATAATGTTTAAAGTAGTGTATTATAGAATATATAATATTATATTATATAGGTTATTGCCGGTTTCAATAATGGTACCTAAATCATATAATATAACATAGACTGCTGCAGGTTAATCTATGTATATAATGTAGATAATATGCATTTTTAATATAAAAGGCTAATAAATTTTTATAAATTATTTGTTATAATAATTATTATATCATTAGAATTTGTTTTTATTGGTTGTCGATTAAAAGTTTGGAATCAAACGCTTTTTTTTTATAATAAAAAGTTAAATTTTTACATCAAAATTTCTAAATTTAAAAAAATACAACATTTCAGTTTAAAACATTAAAACGAATCTGCATAATATGTATATGATATATACCTATAATGAACCTACATATCTACTACATATTATAGTACTTATCTTATATATTTAGATGACCTAATGTAAAACGGCGCGTGCAGTTTAAATATAGGTATGGTATTAGGTTTTGTAAGATATATATTTTTTTTCAGGCATATATATATATATATATATAGTTTTAATTAGCAATTAGCAAACTATTATCGTACAATACTATATCTAGGTATACGCATATAGTTCGTTCCTAAACGGTTACCTTTAATGAGTGTTTTATGATAAGTTCTCTGCAACAATGGCCACCTGGATATTATATTATTATTTTGTAGTATTAAATTCACTTTGCAATGATGGTTTTGACATTATCTCAAGGTAAACATTAATAATAAGGTGCGAGTTATATGTTTATTAATTATTTTACATGAGCCGTTAAAATATATTATTAAGATACGTAATCATTTTACACACAAGAAGTACCTACGCGTTTATCGTAAAAATATTTTATATTTTAATATACCTCTACTTATACTATTAAGGTATCAGCAACTTATCTATGTATTCTGAATAAATGCGTCGGAAACAATGTACCTAAGTAAGATATATATACATATATATATTATATATAATATATATTTATGTGTATTCGTTTTGTATTGAATAATATTATCATGCACGTTAAAAAATAAATGACGATGTTCGTCCGAACAAAATCCGAGTCCGTTTGACAGTGATATACTCGATATACCTATACGTTATTTAATAAATTACTTACGTAACTAATGCCAGTAACTATAATAGCCGCGCGTTTTCATTTTATTCAAGTTCATACGCGTCAATCCGACGGTTGAAACGCGTCATCGCGTCTCGTGGTTTCGGTGCAGTTAACATCAGGCGTCTGTAGAGGACTTGTTTTAAACGGTTTTACAATAATTTAAAGCAAGTGTGAGTGTAAATACATACATAATATACATATATACATATACAATAGGTATTAAATTAAGTAACCGTGTAGGGCTTAGCATGGGTTTACGTATTCGCGCGTATATTAGGTATAGTATATATATATATATATATATAGGTGAATGATTATTATTATTATTTTGTAAAATTAGCAACTCCCGATCGAATATATTTTAAAAACACTTTCTGGAGATAACTCTTATTATTACATATATTTGTTTATTGATACTCCACAGTTCAAGAGTACCTACAGGGCTTAACAAATTTGCAAAATTTTTGAATAAAAATCATATATTTTAATAGATACATTACAAAACGATATCACGATATCACGATAATATGTTAATTGTTATTATAGTAAAACGCTCGATCATAGCCAAAATAGAAGTTTTAAACTTTGTCGCAAGAGCAGATTTAAACATACGATTTATAAGACTAAGTTTAATTTAAAATTACGTGATTTTAAGATCTCGAAACGTGTTTTAATAACGCGAAGACTTTGAAATTAAAGGTAGTGATTTTCCACATAATTTTTCTAAAAATTCCGAATAGTCAATTATTTTATTTATTTTTTTGATAAACTTTTATATAGTTACTATATACATTTTAAATCATAGCAATGTGCGCATCATTTTTTAGTGTCTCAATTATATATATATAATATTACCTATATATTAATTATAATATACCTATCGCAGTACTTAAACAATAAATAATAAAATATAATAGGTATATTATGGTGTTAACGTTACTGTTACAGCCATATTTAGACGCAACGACTTTAAGACTAATTTGTGCTAGATTAATTATCAAAATTATTGTTATTGGTGATTAGGTACCTTGTTATTATTGTACATAATAATATTATAACCAATTCGTAAACGGTACACTTCACCTACACACGTGTGTGTATACGCTGCTGTGGGTTCATAATGTTATATTTTGTTATACGTATGTACTATGTAGGTTCCACTGCTTTTTTACCGGACGCAACAGAGACTGTTTAGGACCCGTATGCCCGTTACCAACAGCCGGTGTAACGTTTCGATAATCACAGAAATACGATATTTTTCTTCTTCTTTTAAGCCACTTTTTTTTTTTAAAACGACGACGATATTAATAGATGGTTAGGTACATTGTTTTCTGCGCATCAGGTATAGGTACATGAATTGTGATTTATTATAATTTAATACAACAACACTATACATTGTAATAAGAGTGAAACATTTGATTTCGATTCGCATATTATTATTATTATTATTACAATTAGGTACCTGTGTAGATGTATTGATCTAATAATTATTAACTGTAAACCGTTTCCGGCGAGCTCATTTATTATTTTACATAGGTACCTCCTAACGTGCGGTATGCGTGCAGTTAATATTTAATTAAAACGAAATAAACATAAAATATGATTTCTTGCGAAACGACGACTGTTCATTGTAAATAGTAATGACCTAAAGTATAGTTATTATTTTATACTTATTATTAATACATTTTTTATTCCATATCCGTTAAAAATATAAAGTTAGATAAATACTAAATTATATAATCAGATATTATAGGTATCAATATTAAAATTAAATTAATAATAGTATTTTTATAAATTATTTTTTTTTCGTTTCATTCACAGTAGGTATAATCAAATATTTTATTTATTCTCGTTTCAATTTTTGAAAATATCGAATCAGTATAATAGTAAACTTTAAATTGAAATAATTTTGAATATTATTACTCTGGTGTAGCGTAATACCATGGTCCATAGTATAATATAACAATGTGATTTGGGTATTACAATGGATTAATAATTAAACAAGAATACGGTTTTATTAGATTTTAATGTTTTCGAAACCAATCTGAGGGATTTTATAAAACGCATTCAAGTGTAGTCTGCTCAGCCGTTATTAATTAGTTATTATTGTAAACGATAGAAACAAAATATAAAATAACGAACAATGTGCGTCATCAGTGTACAATACGTAAAAATATTATTTATATAAATATTATTATATATCGGTAAAACTGTAATCAATTTATTAATCAATCGTTGTTTTTTAATTATGGTTCCGTCGTGAATAGCAAAGTTATATTTTATTAATTAAATCATTTCTATATTCCAAATAATAGAGAAAAAAATCAAGTACGTTGACATCTACTCGTATATAGTGTATAATATTATAATACGTTACAAATAGCACTTAGAGAGAGTATATATATCTTTAATGCTATACGTATACATATATAGTTGCTGTTATATGCGTGTAGAATATATACATAATATATATATATACCTATAAAGAATCATTTTATTGATCCGATGCCATAAGTTTACTACTGTTGGCAGTACATATAGGATACAATAACATTAATAACTTTTTTAATACTATTATTGTGTTATTGTTATACCTATAATTATAATATAGGTATATATATATATATAAGTACCCTATACCTATATTGTTTGAGAAGGACGTATATATGTAGATATATTGAATAATATAGAATAAAGACGTTATATAAGTACAATATATCCAAATTAAAACAATAATATTTAGGTATAGGTTAGCTTATATCCATAAAACAAAATTTGTTACGAAATCTTGAATTGTTCAAAATATTCAATAAATATTTATTATTATTTACTATCGACATGCAATTTTATATTGATAATTTGTCTACGGTGATTTTCTTAATTAAAATTCGAAATTTGTTTCTAAACCATAAATTAACTCATTTTTTTCTTCATTCTCTTAACTATAAACAAATCTAAAAAAGATTCAATGTAAAAACATAAGCGTTATTACCTATATACTTGCATAGTATATAGTAGTATATATAACAATGTAAATATTATTAATAGATCAATAAATCACGCCAGACTATTTGCTCCCAATGTGTTATGACTGTTATGAATGCTCTTTCAAAAGGGAAAAATAATTAATATATTCACGTCCACTTTAACGGAATCGGTTCTTTCATCCTTTTCTCAAAAAAGCCACGATTGATTCCATGAATGCATTCCTTCCTATGATAACGCGCTATTTTTGGCGTGCAATACTTATACCCGTAATAAAATACCTTCCTCTCTTCGTATACCTATTTTAAAGGTTGTTTTTTCGGCGGTCATCGCCTAGGTTTATCACGTGCAAAATTGTGTATATATATATATATATACAAATAGCACTCTGTAAGTACTAAGTTGGCGCTAACTGCGTGTAGACAATAATGACGCGCAATTTCTGTGGCACAGGATAGATTACGGGTACATATAGTTCGGGTGGTGAACGCGCGCCGCGGGTTATGCTCGTTTGTGAATGGTCGGGCCAGAGAGTATATTAAAGCGATTGAATGGAAAACGCGGTACAGCGAACAACAACAACACATACACATAATATATATATATGTATATGTGGCAAGTGACATAGAAAAAAGAGTGAAAGAGAGAGAGAGAGAGAGAGAGAGAGAGAGAGTGTGAGAGTGTTGTCGGGTGGTGGGAAAACCCAAGCGTAGGCGTACACCGTGGCGGCCAACAGGTGGTCGGCCAGACGGACAGACAGACAGACGTACTATATATAATACTACTATACTACTACGGCAAGCACACAATCGTACACGGCGGGAAATAGTATTGGGCTGGGTGCAGGCATGAATGGCGGTGAGAGAGACGAGAAGAGTACGGAGCGAAGCCGCCGATGATAGGGATACGGTGAGAGAGAGAGAGAGAGAGAGAGAGTCAGAGTCGGCAGCAGCAGCAGCAGCAGTGTAATAATCGTAATAGCAGTCTGTGTCTCTTTGACGCGGCGGCGCGGTGCGATTATATCGTATATATACACACTTTTCCATTCCGAATGCATTCGGCGCGAGCGTCACGCCGGCTGTGGTTTTTCCCCGTTTTCATTTCCAGTCCGATTGCAGCCGTACGCACCGCGGGCCGCGTAGCAAGCCAGTTTCCTCGCTGCTGGCTTACGATATATATCATGATAAAAGCAGCACAGTGAACTGCAAGACGTGTCCCATTATATTATTATACAGTACACTATGTCATCATCAGTCGTTATAAAATCTATACGCGTCGATTGTCATACGATAAATTACGATGTGTTCTCTATAGTCTTGAAAACGTGTACATACAATATTTTAACGCGGTAAATAATTTGCGTTCGTCGGTATATAATTCGAATATTGCAGTTGTTAATTGTTTTAATTATTAGAGCGAATCGACCTGTATGTGTTATCAAACTTAAAGGTAAGGTTTAATTTCAAACCGAGAGACAATATGAGTATTTTTAAATTTTGATATCTTGCATGACGTTCTTAAACCTTTGAGTTTGATAAAATATATAGGTTGATGATTTACTCTAATATAATATCAAAACTTACCACACAAAATTGAAACTGCCGATCGCAAATTTTAAAATTATCTCGTACCTCGTGGTCTTTAATAATATATTGTGTGGTATATCAATTATTTTGTTCGCTCTCTATAATAATATCTTTACTTTTTATGAAATCCATATAGAAATAACGTATGTGCGTCTTTTATATTATATATTATATTATTGTGCAGACACGTTGATGATGCTCATAACATAATATAAAATATTATAAATCGTTTGTAGAAAATTATACCTGAAATACTGCACCACTACCGCCGCCACCATCCACAGTTTAAATGGATAAAGTATTATCGATTTGCGCGTACTTAACTGCTCATATAATATAATATTGTACACATACCGTTACGTGGAAAACGATCACGCGCGTATTATCATTTTGTATTTTATTATATTCTATTATAATAATATAGCTACAAGATTATAACATTGTATATTACTATTATTATTTTTCCGTTGACAAATATAAATTTCAAAACACTTCATAATTTATCGGTTTTATAAATGTGCGTGCGGTATATTATAATATGTACCATGACTGTGAAACATCCTGTTTTTCGCATAGATATTCACATATAGGAAACTCACGTACATAACATTTTGACTGGCGAATTATATTTTACTCGGTTGACAGCGGTAACGTGTAATAATCGAATGTAATTTTTCAATCGCTCTATAAACAGTTTTCACTACATTAAACTACGTGTAACGTAAATAATATTCACCTACACAAATACAAAATATATATTATATATTATAAATACTCACGCGTATGCGTCATGCACGTGATTTGCTAATATGATGTAGTATGTATAGTGTATACTTAATATAATGTAATATTCAGAATATTATTAGATTTTAATATTTATTCATACATGTAATGTGTATACGATAATATATTATCTAAATGTTGGTTTCTCAATTTGCAAGAGAAATGCATTAATTTTACATTCTTTAATATACTAGGTATATATTATTACTACCTATAGCGTTATTATAGGTACTATAAACATTGCAATTGTAACTTTTTAGAGATATAGTTCCAAGTTCAATGGTATTGAACGGAAATCATATAATCGAGTTTATGAAGTACAAATGTGTTTTGACAATGTGACAGCTGAAAGGAATTGTTTTTATTTTGAGTCATCAGCGTTCGTGTTATACCAAAAGCCGATTGTAGTAATTATTTCAGACTGCACAGCTATATATAATGCAATACTATATGTTGCGCTGAGATTTGAGTTGTCGCAAATCGATTAAGTCCCCAAAGACGATTTGATTATTTCGTTTATTTTTTGTTCATATATATAATGTGTGTATAGTATAATAGTATGTATGTATACATTATATTTACAGTAACAAATGCGCAGACTCGTTTACGAACATCCGTTCTCTTCGGCGGAGGCGGGCGGTTGCAAAAAGGGTTAAATTAAACTTGGTATACAGCTGTACGTCATGTCTTATACAATCCGATTATTCAAACGTTAATGCTCTGTGATGGCTAAGGATGCGGATGAATATAAGCCTTTTAAAAAAAATTCATTGTTTTTACCGGGTTATGAACGCCATTTTTTTCACACAAATCACATGAGATGCACATCTAGTTGAATGTGTGTATATAGCGTCGAATATATAATTTTATTTTACTCGTTCGGTTCTCCGTAAGTTTTGTGTTTACTGCCGACCTACAATAATATCACATTATGTTTTGCAAAATACACATTCAAATACACATACACAAGACCATCAACGAGTCTAGTTATTTGTGACTATTTATATGCATTTATGCATGAGCTATAAAATGGCCGACAAACGCTCATCGAAATCGAATAAAATATCTCAGCGATGTATGTGGCGGTACTTACACAATTATATTCATACATAATGTTTGTCACAGACGGCTGCAGTGATATACAATAAACTCGTAATATATATATATATACATATAATATAATACTACAAAACGCGGTGTTGTCCCCCTACTTTGCCCCCCAAAATGTCTCCGCCTCTATATTATGTACCGCACAAAAGCGGATTACCGTGTCCATTGTATCGGTGTGAGTGCATGGAGACAAAAATCAGACGCCATATTCGAAAAACCTTTTGAAAAAAAAAACCATATTATATTATGTACTACGTTTGATGTGCACACACATATAAATACGGGCGCGCTAGCGAATTGAAAAAAATAGACAGTAGCAGCGAGGACGCGTTGAACACACAGTTGGAACGTAAAAAACTAAATGTGTATTTCTCGTCTGACTGGCCGCGGAACAATGCGAATCGAGAGAGAGACACACACGCACCACTCGCGCACAAATGGTGGAACACAATATAATATATTATTATTATTATTATTTATAAATAATAATGCGTGATCTACTGCAGTGTATACATGTATAGATATCGTGAAGGGGTGTCGTCCTCTCAGCAGTGCATCGCGTACACACACACACACATACACACACACATATATATATATGTATAAACGTATACGCGTGGTCGGGTTATAAACATATATTATTATATAAGACGCGAGGGGTCGCGTGGAAATCGATCTGCCGCCGACGAGCATTTTTATCCCCCACGCTCTCGTAACCCAGTTATAAGCATCGCTAATACTCGTATATATTCGTGTGTATACGTCATACATTTGGAAACAATATCAACATGTCGCCTATATGCATTTATATATATATAATATATATGTATGTATGTACAACGTATGTTAGGCGGCCTCAGATTTGATGAACGGTTTTAAGAGCATTTGCACCGGGCCCCGATTATTTTTTTCACCGAAATCGTGTTTTTACTTAACAAATATGAAATTGGAGTGAAGTCTAATGGAAATAATATTATTCAATTCCCTACGAGAATATGTTTTAATTTACATTTTTTATTTGATCTGTATACCAAAATAAGGGAACATATTAAGTATGGTTAATGTATATTTCTTCAACGTTGATGCTGCAGAGATTGTCTGGTATATGAACGTCATCTTGCTTTTCTCGACTAAATATATCTAATGTATGTGTCCCTATATCTTCTACACCCTCGTGTACACTCAGATTCCAAAATCCCTAACAGCAGTTATTATAATTTATAATTATTAATTATTATGTATGCATGATTATATGTATTCGTAAATTACGAAACTATTGCCACACATCACATATTTTATAAATACAAAGAATTGAGCACTATTGTAATATTTTTCATATTTTTAATATTTATACTGAATTAAGTCTTATAGACATCATCCCATTTGTATTATTATCGTCGATATTATGTACTATGATATAACACACGTCGCAGTTCAGACCAAAATCTCTAAGTATATATATCTGTATATTTATCCTTATTAATAGTATATAATATGACAGTTGTATGTTTAAAAATCGCGTGGCCCGAGGGAGTGGTTCACACACGACGAATGATGATCGGGATGTTCACGGGGCGGAATATTATATACATTATGTGTGTTGCAAAATAATAAAGAAAAAAAATATAGAGATAATATTAAAAAAACAGCTGCGCAGTATACGTTGTTACAATACCTAATATATATAACGTATACGAACATTTTGACGATCCGATTTTTTTTACCGTTATTTTGCTAAAAATCATCATAGTATATAATTTATTACGTAATTTTTATTTTTATTCTGTTGTGTCACCGCTACCCCAATATAATAATATATTAATACGTACGTATTATTATATGCAATATAATATCGTGTGGGCTTATAGATTTCGACGTCCCTTTTTGAAACTTAGGAAATCCTATTTTTTTCTTTTTTAATAAATTTAAACGATTATTGATTGTCCAGATAGTGCGAATATAATATAATATCATGGTTGTTTAGCGGAGGGTCAAACACTGCAGCCACTAATGCTTCGTCTATATAATATTATACATTATATACCTAATTTAATAAGCCATAGACCATTTATAGTTAAATATTTTCTCATGTTGTGACATTGTGCAACAGTATATAATACTATTATATCAACACGATTATTAATATTATATTTTTAATTAAATAACAATAGAGAAAGTTTTTTAATTTTGTTATTTCTAACATTGTCTATCGTTTAATATCACTAAACTAAACCGTTTGATGTAATATATTTCGGTAGGTAGTGTATACTGAAATGTGTGCATAAATAGTTTAAAAAATAACGGATACAATGGACACGTTGCAGACTTTTAAAATCGCTTTTAACTGCTAAATATATATATATATAATATACTTTTAATATAACCTATACAAATTTGATTTATAATATCGGTATATCTGTATAATATAATATGTACTATATAATATTTACATCTTACTCGAATGCTAAATAACCTTAATGTTGGTGGAAGCTAGGTACTAATTAGTGACCGGATATGACTTGTATCTATATAATAATATATACTTTATTATTATTAATTATATTGAAATTAATTCCACAGTAATATAATTTACACTTCTAAGATTTCTAAAACTTGATAATTAAAAATCAATTCACATGATTTATATTTTTAGTATGATATACTATTTATCGACTTGTTTAAATAAAAGTTCATGAATGATTTTATTAATTACATCGTCACAGAATATAGACAATAAGTGATGTTGAACTATATATTTTATATATTAAAACGCATAGCTAGCGATCCGTGAAATTTAATGCTCTTTAGACGATTTTGTTCGACGAAGACATAGGTACGGTGTGGATTATAATAATAATAATAATAGTGAATAGTTGAATAATAAATTTTTAATTGCAATAATATAAAAACTCTAATACAGATAAAATCTAGTTGAAAATAATATTTTATTACGGAAAGATAGGGTTTTTTTCACGAGCATTACCTACAATAGTATTTAATCATTTTCTTTTTTGTATAATTGCGGTAAACTATACTGAATTCATATTATGTCTTTTCATTTTTGTACTGTATACTGGAAAATTATTTCATGGCTGTTGAAATATTGATATACATGGTAACTTTTTTAACTTAATTATTTTAACTTGCGACTGTGTCCAAAGATTCCAATCTATATAAAGTCATTCATATCATTTCAAAAGGTCACTTTTCACTCAGTGTTGAAAAATACTTAATGTCATTGAATTAGCAGAGTTCCATTATATAAATGTTTCACTAACTAATTAACTGGTCAATTAACCCTTCTTGTCGGCCAACTCTCATTTGGAACTATTCCATGGATTTCCAAGAGCAGGCTAAAAAATAGTGGTGTCGACGTGGCATGACCTGTAACCTGATTATACCTAACTTAACCTAACCTAAACAAATATATACCTATTATTAATTCTATATTTAACTAGTATTTCATGACAAATTGTTTCCAGTTGGAGACCTCTTTATTATACTATGTTCATGTCATCAATTAAGTTTATTGTTTAGTTCTGTGACTGTGACAGATGGCCTAATAAAAAACTATTTTTACGATTAAGTTTCTTTTTAGTCAATTCACATGTTTTGTTCTCCAAAATTGTAAGCTTTTTTTAGTTGCACTAATTTTTAGTTCTCGAATTGTGTTACCATAACTATAGACATATAAGTAGTTTCAATTTTTTTCCGATCTACATACTATATATCATTGTAAATATTATATAAATTCTGAGAATTCAACAGATATTACGTAAATATTAAAATAATTATCCTGCAATACCTATCTATGTATAATACATTTTATCCAATGTTAAAAAATTTATGTGTGCGTCTTGTATTAAACTTTTTTAATGCTTCTCGGTGGGTACAAAAAGAATCATAATTTACAACAATACGATTACCTGATGGCAAAAATGTTATAGGTACCTATAACGTTGTAAAAATACCGTTCACGTTTAAAGTAATATTTACACACAATTGTTATAATATATAGGTAGGTGGGTATCTATATTATACGAGAGTAGTACACTACTAAGTAGGTAGTATACATTATAATATATAGAAGTATATTTGCAGAAAGAGATATCAAGTTCACAGACCGCGTCGTCGTGTTGCGAGTTCAAGTCGTTGTTTAATTACGGTATGTAACGACGTGTGTGCGTGTGTGAGCGCGCGCCTGTGAGTGTGTATATAAATAGTAATCGTAATTAAAAAATAATAATAAAAAAAATATCGTTTGCTCGAATAACAACAATGTGTCTAGGTATTATACATACCTTTATATGTATAATATATTATATACCAACGTTATTATTATTGCTATTCGTTTTCTATTGTAATGACATCGGCGGGCGGCGAATCGTCCGAGAGAAACATACAAAACGTGCGTGCGCGTACATTATAAATTTAATTGCGAGTTATAATGTATACGTATAATATACGATTCCCATACGAATGCGCCAAGGAAACGTTATAATAATATTATTATACGTCGGACGCGACCAGCAATCATAATAATAATAAAAACACGAATTTTATGTTTTTTCATTTCGTTTCGTTTTAATAGACATTTGTATTAGAGAAACGTTAATTAATCCATACGCTAATTAAACTAGCTCTGACCGAAAAAAAATATGCATATATATATTATATGAATGAACTATACGCGTGAACGTCTTTGCCTCGTCCACCGTACATATTTTAATATAATATATATACACGACTTAGCACGATAATTGCACGCGCTTACCAAAAAATAATAATTATTGTTGCCGTCGTCGTCGTCGTCGTCGTTGTCGTCTTTTGGCGCGCGGCATAGGTACACACAAATACATCACTCGGCACTGGCTGCTCCCGTCCGTCACTCTCGACTACTTTCTCGTGTAACGGACGCCACTTGTACCGTGGTGGTTGTCTGAATTAAATAAACTTATGTCCGGAGTGCGTAAAAAATAACAAAAAAACTTCTCTACGTTATTATGAATATTATCGTTTGCTATACATCTGTTTGAACATATTACGTAACATGGTTTGAACGTTGCGCACGGACCGATAGAGACGTAATGAAATAGGTTTTAAATTCTGTTCGTGTGTACATTACTATTATTGTTTTATTTTTGGTATATTGCACACATATTAAGGTGCAAATTAAAAAATATATATGCCATTATTCCGCTGTTATTACCCATTAGGTAGGTACCCAATAAAATATTATATTAATAGGCCGTCTTGCTATAATTAAATTAAACAAGTATCTGTAGATCGGTAATAATATTATTATATTGTGTGTATTTTACTATTTTCTTCAGTAAAAAACGCGGACATCGATGAGTTTGTTAGATTAGGTAGCATATTGGTACCCCGCAACGCTATTACGATCTCGCAGTCTGCGCGAACCGCGTCACCACCACCGGGGGGGTCACAGTTATTATGATGTACAACGCATTTATGTAGATACCGAATATTATAATATAACGATTGTTATATTATTTTATAGGACAATACAAATATTACGTAACTACTATAGCTATATCGAAATCGTTTATTTGTTTCTTTTTCTTTTTTGAGATATCTGACATCGCGATTAAATGTATCACAATAATATACGCATCGATAAAATACAATATTATTATTATTATAGAGTAACACAAATCGATCGGCCCGGAGTGTAACATACGAGTTTGTTGTTTACCTCTTAGATCTATAAATTTGTCGAGTCATATTCAATGTAATATATATACACTCACATACATAACATAATAATTATAATACGTATTAATCCGTACGAGAATTATTATATCTTCGATTCCTCCGTCGGAACAATGGGTCCGGGAACTCGTCTTGGAAACCTCGAGCCAATAGTTGCTGTATGTCTATATATAATTTATATGTATATATATCGATACATACACATTTTTTTTTATGTATGTGCACACGGCGAGAATTTTTCATGCGATGACAATAATAATATGACGCCGGGTTAACGCGAGTTTATAAACATATATACTGTTTTACCACCTGATGATTTTTCTCTATTAACCTCGGTATTATTTATAAGTATATATAAATATGTGTGTATGTGAAGGCTGTGTAGTTGTTTCGTACCTTTATATTATTAGGTATATATATTATATACATACATATGTATGATTAACATCAATACATCCCGTGTACACGAATAAAACTCAATACAACATTTTCGTACGCGTACACACTAATCATATATTATATATATAAATAATGTTTATTACGGTTATACAATATACTTATGATAACTAAATCAATGTCGTTATTGGTGAACACGAATTGCGTTCTTATAGTTGAATAATGAAACATATTTTTTCAGTGACTTTTATAAGTATAAAAATATATTCAATTGCATATAAGGTAAACTTAAATTTAATTTAGTAATATTATTTAAGGGACCCCTTAAAAATATTAATTGTAAAAATAACACAATAAAATATGTTTACCTTGTTGCCTGGTTCGGTGCAGCGTATTTAATGTGCGCCTCACTATGACATATACTTAAAGCTATACTATCAGTAAATTCGTTTTCTTTCCCGTGCACTATCCAGGTGGACTAAAAAATTTGACTCTCGTGCAGCTGGTCTGTTTTGCCCGCTGCAAAGGTTGTTCAGGTTTCGAGATTATATATAATATCATTACTATACCACGTGTAGGTGATTATTTCTTGTAAATGTTCATAATTCGTATTAGCTAGGGCGTATATTATATGCACTGCAGACTGCAGTGAACGCGTGCCGAATACACATTTTGTGTATACGTTGCAGTATAATATGTATATAATATACAGTGAATGATAATAATTTACCGATGGTGGCAACGGGTTTTAACGGTTCCCGCGAGAAACGCACCGCACGAGACGCACTATAATCACGCGTACTGTAACGATTGCAATAATTTGTACGATATAATATTATGATTACGTCGCACCCGGTGTCCATCGATCGTATATTGTTGTTTCGTCGTTGCGGTCGGACACAGTTGGCCGGACACGCGGCTGGTTCGATACCGTCATAATGTCTATATGTGATAAAATATTATTGTCGCGATAGGTTTGATATCGATTTTTGTGCCTAGAAAACTCGAAATGGCCCTGCCGTTTGTCGTAATAGATATAATCATGTAGAGCTCGAAATACGTCGACGACAGACCGACAATTAATAATCTCATTGCGTAATAAATACAGAGTCAAATACAAGGCGGAAAAAAATATAAAATAATAAAAGTTTTAAGTTAACGATAACTATATTATATATACATGTATATAATACAGTATATTATATGTATGTGCACTGTCTAAAACCCTATCACACAAGATGTCTTACTTGATTTTGAAAGGTATATAGTACTAACGCTCATAGGAAAGCCGTTGCTTATCGTTCATTAGGTGATCTGTCGATTGTGTAATTTTCTATGACATGTATAATAATAATAATAATAAAAATAATAATAATAATTTATATTTAAAAACATATGATTACTATTAATTATAGGCGAATATATATTATATGGATTACATTTGGCAGTCCACTGTTTTCGTCACTTGGGTATTTTATAATCTAGTCAATCCTAATGACAATATTCCTAGCGTATAAAAATATAGCATTGTCATTATTGTTGTACGACCGAAATTTTACGAACAGGACTCGCATTTTTACACAATATGCCTATATTTTCTACGCGTGTAGAAAGCGAATTGTCCAAGAAAAACGGTGGTCCCGCACGATTTTCAATATTTGTATTTTTATCACAATCGTTTTATTATATATTATTTTTATAGATCATGGTTGTCCGTCATTGTTCTAAACCTATATCCATTGATAAATTATACTTATGCGTACACGTACCGTGTATTGTATTATACATTTATTATGGCTGTAATGCGTTTGGGCTAATTGCCTTTTCACGCTCATAAAAATTGCTGTGTTTTGAGATGTGTAAAATATGCTGTTTGGGCGAGTATTATACAATAGATTTGAGACCACCTCGGTGTAAAGTGAGTGCAGGATATGTAAAACTTATGACAATAGCTCCAAGAGATGACATTGAATTTATTAAAAATAAACAAAAATAGGATCAATGTATAATTACAAAAATTTCATTATTTGAATATACTCGTATTATGTAAAGTGGAAAATCAAATTTATGATTTTTTTTAATTTGTTATGTTTGCCTAATATTTGGTCAATATACAATATTATATTATTTTTCTATACATATTTTGCTTATTCATAGGTACTTGTGATATTTACAGAGAGTACCTACCTATAGTTCTATTCAAATGAAAAGAAAACATGCATTGTGTAAAATTTTGCATACAAAGTTCTATTATTATACCATATTAAAAATGCTCGTTTACACATAGTAAGCCAATTTTCCAAATACATTACCAATCACCCAAAACCAATAAATTTGACGTTTTGTTTTATACCTCATTTACGTAGGTACACGCTTATTACTTACACTCTTACTATTTTGTAACAATATAAAATATAATCAATATAACCGATAACGTATCAAAAATCAAATACAATATATTTGATTTAATATAGGTTCACTAATATAGGTGGTATTAATATTATATATTTACTATAATAAAACTACATAACATCGCTTTCAAAATTATTTTTTTCTCTCGAAATTTCACTGCAGCATCCCATCACGTATAGTCGATCGGAAGTATTTCGTGGTAAACAATCAAAACGCACGCATTTCTGCAATCGTCGGCAACACAGTAGGTATATTATTATGTACGTAATTAAATTTGGATAACATTTACCTCGGTTTCTACACATGGCCTGTATATATGTATAATAGTTTATAATATATGCAAATGTACATGATTATGTTATAAAGAGGTACAGGCGGTACACACCGCGTTGTGATCAGAAAGAAATTCGTGTTACACGAAATTATGGTAGGGATTCTATGCGATTATTAAATTAAATTTCAACCGTTTTTATAACAAGAATTTCTGATTTGACTGTGTACACATTTTGAATATATATATATAGGTGCGATATATATGTGTGTGTGCGTGTACCAAATACGAAATAGTTATAAAGTAAAAATAATTATATATATAATCTAACTTCGCTTGAGAAAAAAATGAACAAATATAAAATACGGCGTTATATCGGTGCAGTATCTTGGTTTTAGTACACCTTAGTTAATGGGCAAATTAGTATCGGTATATCTCGCTTTGTGAACTAATTTGATCGAGATGGGCTATTATTCCATAATGAATTGAATATAATACTTGGGTATATTTTCGAGCGTGGTCTTAACTATACTACTACTAAACTTTATATACATCTTTAAAAAATCTCTGAAATTTTTGTCAAAATCAGCTGAGTAGTTATAGAATTTATTAGTTACACCAATGTTCTAAAAAAGTAATACGCAAATTAACATAATATTATAGTCATTAATTATTTTTTGTTAGATATTATAATAACAGCCTTCTTAAAATTTGACTTATATAGGTGATTGGTGATTGGTCGTTGGTGATTGGCGCAATTTTTATAATATTATTGTGAGTAATAAGAATTTTGCAAAACAACTAACTATATCTTAATAGTATAAACATATTATAATATTACGCAAAATCACTGACTGATTTCTTCTTATTATATAATATATATAGTCATACGCATCGCGACAACCATTTAGTAATATTATTATGGACGTATTTACAATTTATTATTAAACGTAAAATAAATAATCCATTCGATGTTAATTTTATACGCACTCGAATGTCGTTTTTGAGGCCAAGAATTTGTTGTGCGGGCGTTAACTTCGGCCCACGAATTTTGTATGCATACGTATGCTCAAACGATGATACGTTATATGGCACATAAACATAGTTATATTGTATATATATATATACAAATAATATTATATGTACCCAACAACAATGAATGATTTTAAATAATTAATTATTACCGTCGGCCAAGAGAAACACAATTAGACGTACACGCGAGCTGCAAAAACCAAACATTTTAAATAATATACCTACGTTACTATATAATCGTTTTTAATAAATCTGAAAAAATATTTTATTAATGAGAATATTCGGTAGGCGTTCATCGTATCGGGACCGAAACGATTCGATCTGAGCATAGACCGCTTCATTCTATTCACGTGGTCAAGGAGGAAAAAAATTACCGAAATCAGATTTTAATATTATAAGTATAATATGTAGTTCAACTGTACATGCACGTGCAATTATTCGAATACCATATTATAATATTCATAGGTTCAGCGAGCGCGCTGTTTTTGTGCGCGTGTGTGTTACAAGTCGTTACTTTTAAATAATAATGCTGCTTCTGTTACCGTTCATGGTGCACAGTACTGTTTTTGGTCTGATTTTACTAAATATCGATCTGGTTTTTTGTTCAGTCGCGTGCGTATGTTTGTTGAAAGTAATGGAAAAAAAAGGAAAAAAAAATATAGCACTAGCACCTATTATATTTTACTTGCTGTATTCTGCGTGAATCACTGCAGTTGTTCAGAAATAATGACTGAGAAAAAAAATTAAACAAAAAAAAGAAACCGGTTGATCGATTTTCGCGTCCAAAATATCCATTTAGCAGTCGTTTCGATCTGGCATTTTTCACTATACTTAAAAATAAAAATCACATTTCGCCAGGGTTTCGTAAACGTGTCTCTCTCGAATGATATATCGTGTATGTGTACATGTATAATAATTAATAATATTTATATTATACTCATAAATATGAAACGATATAAGGATGAGCGTCGATATGGTGTACATAAATATGTGTAGGTACGTATACCTACATATTATATACACCATGTGTGCATGTTGTGAAGAATCACTCGGACATCGCGTGATGCTGGTGAAACGTAAAAAAAAAATAATCTTAAGCTAATGAAATTATTACAGAAAATATCCCCATAAAAACATGCGCTCCCGGGGGGTACACGATAGCGTCTACTGCAACACACTATCACGGCAACAGCAACAAGCGTGTCATTCGGTCGGATTTAGGCAGTCTGAGAATAACGAACCCGCCGCCGTGGCTGACAACCTATTATTATGTGCTTAAAAATACATATTCGATTCTTCATGTGCGCCGGCCGTTTTCTCTGTTGTGAGCACAAGAGATGTAAGCCTGCAGTCCGAAGACACGCGTTCGAATCCTGTCATACCTGAACGGGTGTATGTATAATACACATGATAATATGTAATTCGTCATATCGTTATTGTGTTGTATAATATTATTATACACACATTTATATGAGGTCGAACACAAAATACACATCACATTTCTCAGCGGATTCGAAACGCTGCTCCTGAACAATCGTTGTGTTATTAATAAAATATAATAAATATAAAATAGTAATAATAATAAACAAATACATAATGTATATAATATACCTACTAACGCGGAGGACGAGATGGGCCCCCGCCGAAACACATTAGTGCGTCGGACCAATTAGTTATGGGGAATCTGGAGAGGATCCCGGCCGCGTTACTGTGTATACAACAATAATAATAACGATAATACCTATACTGGTAATGGTATATATCGGTTTGGTTTGGTGTGTGTCCTTGTTGCATTTGTGTGTGTACCTATGTGTTATTAGTTATTATGTTATACGACGACGGGTCTACAAACAACGAGAATAATAATGATTTATCAATACGTCAATGAGCGTGTTTGGAAGCAGAGGGAAAAAAACAAAACAAACGAAACCAAACACGTCGTAGACAGGCTCGCGCGCACGCTCTAGGATGAGAGAGAATGAGAGAGACGGCGAGAATCGGATGCGAGGAGACGCGTCGTGAAAGAAGAATGGTTAAAAAAAAAAAATGAAAAAAGGAATCGAAAAAAAAACCAACATCTAGTCGTTCGAAATTACTTTTCGGATACGCTGTGTCTCGACGACGGGCTCTCGGGTAATTTAAAAAAATAAATATTGTTACAGCCGCGAGTCCGTGTCTATTTGTTATCATTCGTCATGCGTGTTCGTCAAAAGGACGCACGTAATGCCAGGCAGGCCGATCTTCGTCGTCGTCGTCGTCGACGTCGAAAGGCAATCGCGTATTACGCCCGCTGCAGCAGCTACACACACACACACACACATACACACAAACATATTATATTATAATATACAATATTATCCTCTATAGGTGTACAACACACCCGCACCGATCTGCCCACCCGCTCGCGCGCTGCAGACAACAATTACTTAGCTGACGTTTTCCAAATTAACGCCGCGGGATAATGGCCGCGTCCCGTCTTCGTCTATGTCTACACACGCGCACACACATATATATATAATAAAATAATATGCGTATTGCTCTGTCGCTCGTGTATGTGTATATGTGTATCAGATCTGTTTATATATACAACTCGTTCTTATTTTCTTTTCTCGTATTGTGTTATTCGTCTTATATATACATAATATTACGTGCTCTTTTCTATATGCATACATATATGATGTTATGAAACATATACACTGCACATGCGATATATTGTGTCTGAATCGCACGGATCATAAAATCATCAGTAAATATTCGAACGTCGACGCGCGTCTTCACGTTATTATTATTGTGTTTATTATAATACAGACTACGGAGAGTCATAGACGTATATTATTATGTATGCATATAATACACGCGTGATATATATATATATATATATACACAAAAACGAAATATTATGTGGTGCGTGTATATTGTGATGCGGAGCAAAGAGACGGTTGAGAAAACGATTTTAAAATATTTCGATCGATTTTAGACGCGGTGCAACAAACACCGCGTGTCCACCATAATATATTAATATAATGTAAATATGTACTTATAGATAATATGTTATTATGTGTGCTGTTGTACATTCGAATATACTTTATACGAGTTTACTGCGCGTCTATCGTTCGAACGAAAATTACAGCTTGTCACCGATTCCCGTGAACCTACGTCATATTATTATTATTATCATCATTATTACCGTTATTATAGACTACGTTCAAGTATTTCACACGAAAATGTTCGTTTCTCGAACTACGTATGTAGGCATGTATAACTGCAGAGATTGATCGATTGATTTTCATATCGCGTTTACAATAAAATATACTTAAGTTGTTCTCGGACGTCCTTTCCACCTATAACAGGTCACCGTGTCAATAAGAAATATCAATATATATATAATAATATTGTATTATCGTTGTGTAAGTCGTGCGGGGAGGGAGAGGGGAGATTTTAAAATTTCTATTAGGTATTATTTATAATACACCGCAACGTATATCGTATACAACTCGCAGTATCGCAACAATTTGCAACGTGCAAAATATAATCGTTTTTGCGTACGTTTTATGTATTTATAAATTATAATACCTATACACCACTCGTTTTGCAGTGAAATATATAAATATTATATTGGCATTGTAGCGCGGGTCCAA
Organism: Schizaphis graminum; assembly: GCA_020882235.1. Classification (NCBI taxonomy): domain Eukaryota; kingdom Metazoa; phylum Arthropoda; class Insecta; order Hemiptera; family Aphididae; genus Schizaphis; species Schizaphis graminum. The sequence continues at coordinate 40,589,341 of CM037031.1, forward strand.
ATGTCACGATGACTGTTATAATACTATGCCGCGAGGAGTTAATAACAAAAATTATTCGCATTATAAAATGTATATAAAATAATAATAATAATAACGGACGTGTTAATCTAAGAAGTACGCGGACGCCAAGGTCGATATCGCAATCCCCGTCGGATATTATAAAGATAAAAAATAAATTGTCAAATGGTCGACTGTTTTAGGTGTATTATAATAGGTACGTATCGTGTTTTATTACGGAAAGCGAATGTTTTTGGCGGCGTTGTGAGGCGGACTATTTAGAACTCGTTATAATAATATTTCACATCCGTACCGGCCTCGTAAAATACATATATTATAGGTATATAGTATATAAATTTCGAATGTGTAAATACTTAATATACGTATAATATGAACCTATACCTATAATATTATGCTAAGCGTGTAAAATACACACAGTACGATGAAAATGGCGCATTTATTCTATATAATATTTAGTGCAGAGGTACAGGGGGAACGACACTCGGGATTTTCGTCCTTCAAGAATGTTATGCGCTTCATACATTTATTGTTTGTCTACTAATAGTATTATCTTAGTATACATGTAATTGCCATGTTTTTTTTTATTGTATATTTAACGAGTCGTCGAGTTGGGTAAGCTTGAATTAATGTATAATATATACTTGCAGACGCGTATTATTATAACTTAATCTATTTATTATCGACGGATAATATGTGCTGCGCAAAACGGTTAATATAATATTAATAATATTGAATACTATATAAAATGTATAAGTATATGGGTAATTAAATATTTGAAAACGGAGATTTCATATTACATGTACAAACGGGTCGGAACGACGCCACCGATCAGCGCGAATTGCGTGTGCTCGCGCTTAATATTTAATTTATTTAACTAAATACTCATACAATAACACACACACACGCACACTATTATTTTTTGCCAAATAAACATAGTATATTAAAACATAACATACGCGTCACGCGTGTGTTGTTCTTGTTATAGATATTATAATTTATGCGATATTTTTGGCCACCATATTTTTTTCACCTTTTTTCCGTTCACTATCTGACTCATAGATTCAGACAATGCCCTATTTAAATGCACAAACATTATTTAGTTATGATTCGAGTATTATAATGATTTATGCCTTACGTATGGGTTAGGAACACCGGCGCCATTGTAATGTGTAACACGTTTCCCGCCGAAACGCGTTTGAATCACACTCCACATTATAATTAAATATTATTGTTCATGTCCACGTTTGCGTATTTAGACTTTTCACCACCGACAAACACAGAATTAAGCTATTCTCACTTAATAATAAAAAAAAAATCAAGATGACAATTTAAAAACTGTCTGTACATTTGTTTATCGAAACATATATAACTGAAAACAAAACGCAATTTGTTTTATATACATCGTCAATCGTGCTTATAAGATTACCACCACCTCTTTAATTCGTTGCTATCAATCTTTCTACAGGTAATATCACATTATCGTTTTTTTCAATTTTATTTATTATATAAAAGTATAGATTGTAGATATTCAATAAACGCTTTTATGAAAAATAAAGAACTATTATCACACCACTGGGATAAATAGAAAAAGTGACGATTCTATTCGAGAATTGGCTCGATTACTCACGTCTACGTCATAATATATTACGGCAGCGAACTTGTAACGCCGCCAATCGACTTTTAGTTTCGGGCGCTAGCACGCGTACGCGCCCGCCGGTGGCGTTCTTCCAACTGTTCCTGTATAGGTACATGTAATTGACGTAACACAGTAAAATATCCATTGTGAATGTAGTAACTATATAATATATAGTGAACACCATGAACATACTTACACTAGCTCAAATACAATACAATAAATATATTATTATACATGTGTACTTACTATAATACACATATATGTATGTTTTCTAGACGACGGATGATTATTGTGTTACGTGCACGGTAATATCATATATATATATATATGTGTGTGTATATATATGTATGTATGATATATGAGGTGTACATGTATATTATTATTTTATTAACCGGTACAAAACCCACCGCGCGATTTTTAAAATTATTTTTCTATTCAATCTCTTCGCAACGTATCATTAAATTAACGTTCTAGTGCGGGCTGGGAGTACGTACGGGGGTATAGAAAATAAAAGAAACATAGCGTGATGCACACTGCAGTACGACTACACATAATAATATAAAATAATAATAACAATAATAATATTATATTATTGTCCATGTACGTACATTATAATACTATACACTCGGCATACGGACCGTCGCAAATTATCGTTTGTATTCGTATAATATAATATAGCAGTTTCGTATCTTGTAGGTATTCTTAATTATTGTAATCGTATAGGCAATATAATAGATAGCGTCCGCTGTGCCGACTCGTCGTGACCCGTTTCGCAAATAAATTTCTAGACTATGCAGTCCAATTTGGATAAAAAAACGATCGTAAATTATATATTTTTTTTTTGCAGTGTTCCGTTAAAACAATTTTGACAATATAAGATTGTATATTATAAAATAAAACCGAACGTAATTTATGTTGAGCACGCGCGCCAAACGCGTTCGTCGGTTGTCGTTCAGCACTGCCGCCACATCGACGAAAACGATTTCGTCACACCGATTCACGCGGCGGCTTTAATCGCGACGACGAGGACACCGTAACAGACCATCTCAGCTACATAGCTTCGTCGGGGAGACAGAACAAGATTTTAACCGGTCCTGGGCTTTATGCGTGTTGTTATTATAACAGAAAACTGCCCCCGCCACAGTGTGTTTTGTAAGATGTCTAGCTTACGAGATTTTGCCTGTATATACTTACCTACAATGATTACTCACGCGTGCAACACAACGATAGTATACTATTATCACGGTCACGAAGCACGTGGTTACCGCTTCAGAAACTACGGTACACGTTGTAATTCGTATTTAACGTCATACCTGATACCAGGTTAAAATTAGTTGATTTGCGAACGATTATCGAATGACACATGCGTGTAACGCTTAATCGTAGAGTTGAACTGGTTATATCTGTCTGAATTATATACAGTCTCAGTGTTGGCTACCATATTTTCGAGCCAGATTATCCAATGTCACATATTATAATATATTATATCGATGACAACGAAATTCTGTATAGCTCTAGACGATCAAGGACGATATTGCAGTGTGCCTTCAATGTTGCAATCTAGGAATTGTAACGTAGATATATTATGTATATATGGTATTACACGATTTAGATCGTTCCACTGAGATCCTAAAAATCATCAAAACGGGTGTTTTGCCAAATAACAGGTCTGAATCGGCAGATTCGAGTAATATACGCTCCCATTCCCCCTACTGTAAAACCACGTTGATCGGTTACAGTTATAAGGGAAGGTATTCTATTTTTTCGACGTCGATATTGGTTTTTCACGGGAGGCGTACTTAGGCGCGTACCTACATTATGCATTATAATAGCATAATAATATACATAATATCATGTAGCTACTAGCTGACAACCGTATATTATAATATATATTGTGGCGGCATCGATTTCCGATGAACAACAATCAAAACGTGTGGACACATCTGTAGTGCGTGTGCCAGAGAGAAACATTTTTGTTGTCTCTCACTCACTCTCACTCTCTCACTTTATTCACAAGCACCTGCTGTCATTGGTTTATATATTGCTTCACGTATTGGAAACGGCACAAATTCGTGGTACATGCGTATCGGACGTCGCTTTGTAAACAAACACACACACAATCAAAATATATGTAATTCTATAGAGTCGGGGATAGTAAGTATAGATGTAGTTGTAGTAGAACCCAATCATATTATTGACTTTTTGTGTGACCAAGGACAAAAGAATCGGATTAACTCACAAAAAAAAAAATAATAATAATAATATAAAAAGAGTAAAATACAAATACCTAAATGTATACGGCCGCGTCGCCGCGGTACAATGGAAATCGGGAGCGCCCAGAATAATTTCTATTAAAATTCTTATAGATATATGTATTTTTCATGTGTACATGTGTATACCTATACCTACGAAAATTGTTATATTCCCGAAGAACGGTGTATCCATTGTCTAATGTTTGAAAAACAAACAATAGGTTCATATGAGTTTTTTTCTTAACCATCTCTTATTATTATTATTATTATTGTTATTATTAATATTATTATTATAAATATCTTATAGTCATGATTGGAGGCCACTGAGGTTGAATGCCTCGCGGCTTTGACGACCAAATCATTTGTCGTATGCACACGATTATTATGTGTATAGTTTATTCGCTAGTTTATAAACGTCATTTTCCCCGCGATAAATAATTGGACGTTTACGTCGTCGTCTCCTTTTTCGAAATTTTAATATTCTCTGCAAGACCTTTGAAACTCACATTTTAATAAATAACAATACGATTATAATATAACAACTGCACAACAATACCCAACATTTTTTTACGATCAACCGTTCTTTTCGGAAAAAAATGTTCCGGAAATAATATTCAGGAATACGAGTAGGTATATACAGGTATACGCGATATAATATCTGTATAATATGTCGTGTGTGTATATAAGGTATTATCGTATAGAATAGAAACACAATCGGAATGTTCATTAGCCGCAAGAGTAATCATAAATCATAACGTAATCAATTGTTCTACGAGCGTTATAATTGTTTCGAAGTTTGATTGATGGACTTGTGATATTGAACTCTTCGAAGCACACGGTGCGGCGGCGGTGGCGCGGATTGACATCCCCCGGCAAACGGCGCTGGCGCGTTACATACCTATCTATAGCACGAAGGTATAATATAATACACGAACCGGTGCAAAACAAATACACGTCGAGAGCCGCCTTGTGTGGGATGGATAAATTTGGGAAAACATAAAGGCGCCAGTGCAATAATTAAACGTTAACGATGTATAGGCTATATGCTTGCGCGTGTGTTTACGTATTATACACACACACACCGACGTATTATACACAGGTCGATGATTTGTTTCGCTTCAGGAGGCCTCAAAATGTCCTTTTCATCCAGACACCGAATCATTAAACAAAAACAATATTAGTCTTGTACGATACGTGTATTATCTATATACACATTATATAATATAATATATATATATGTATATATACGTATGTATTTTACCAATAATACCTACGTATACACATGCAGATGATATACCTTGAGAGCGCGGGGGATCCCGTCATCGCAGAGATATCTGAAACGGTTTTTATTATTATTAACCGCGACCAGGGCGACTCAGATCGATCACATAAATAGGTATACGAATCTATATTATACTTTTTAACATTCTGGATACTCTATTATATGTCAGATAATATGTTTGTGTGGTATTATGCGGCATGACAGGGCGGGACACAGTGTTTTCCCGTTTTCCCATAACGTTAACGTAAGAAAACGGGTACTACACGCGACCGAATAAAAGATTCATTGCTCCGTCCGTGGGTACAATATAATGTACGAACGATTCGAATAATATTTTAAGCAGATGATTCGTCCCGTCTCTTCGAAACAAAACTCGTGAGTCGCGTGTTTCAGGGCGTATCTATTATTATATATGTAATGCGTTTACCGAAAAAATGCTTTCGTATAATAATATTTTACAATTATTGTTATATATTGCGCACACGTCGCCGGCCGGGCGTTTCCTATTTTCAATATTATAATGACGCACTGCGGTCTGTACGGAAATATGAGTTTAGGTGTACGTTGTTATTGTGTTTGCGATCCGGCGAAGGGGGCCGAACTGAAGATTATTGATGTCATCCGACAACGGCAATATAAGAACAAGCGATATCGTTATTTCCGCGTACGACTTGTTGCCGTTGCACACAAGGCGTGTGAGTCGTGTGATCGCCTACGACGTACGGTTGAGACCCACTGCAGGGGCCGTACCCGGCCGAGTGATGATAAATGATTACAAAGAGATAGATCGTACGTAAAGACCTGCTGCGGCGCCGCGTGGTTCGTGAAGAAGCGACCGCGGCGAATACAACAACAAATATTGTACTTTTCCATTTCGGGGCGGCGTCGGCGTCGGTCATTAACCACTCGGCCGAAATTAACTCGACCGCGATGACACATTGTAATTATCAAATGCACGGACATAATAATATTAATATGTGTGTGTATACGGAATGGGGAACGACTCGCTCGTGTAATGCTGAACGGGTCGAAACGAAAACGACAGTCGGACAGGAGAAAAATCGGATTTTTAGTCGGACGCGCGGTGTCGTCCCGCGGGTGTATCGCCGTCGCTATACAGCCTACCACTGTTAGACTACGCTTATGCCGCATCTAATACACGTTATGATGTATAAATGTTTATAGGTTCACGATATTGTTGTTATTACTATATAATCGATTTCCGTCGGTATACCGATAATTGTCCGACCGACAAACGGTGATTGGATATTTCCGTCGCGTATATACACACTGGCACATTGGCTCTGTCTATATACGTACCAACGTCCAACGGTAATTATTATTACCTAATACATAATAATGTATAATGTAATATATGTTATATGCATAATATTAGTACCTATACAATTCTGTCGTCTGCAGTTAGCGTTAAATTGTTCATGTGTTGTGTGTAGGCGCTGGTTATTGAAAATATCACTTGTGACTGAACCGCGACTTTATCTCGGTTTACAGGTCACAAGTATTCTACTTTGTACACAGTGTGGTTGCAGTATTCCTAGAGTTTATGTCTACGTCTTCTTTATTATTTTTTGTCGGTCTTGGAGCGTAAGACGGATCAATTTTTTTGAAAAATGTTTGCGGTATAGGATCGAACTACTTAGAGAGAGATAAAGAGATGCGCGGTGATTATAATACTGCCACCTGTACAATGTTTGGTTGTTATCAGTATGCGTATGTGTGAATTTAATGTACTCGAGACGTACGATGAACTTGTTTTTCTCAAAGAAAAACGAAATGGCTGTTTGATTATTAAAAAATGAAATTTAAAAAAAAAACCACATTATTAAAAACGTTCACCGTGGAAAATTCGATACGTGCGGCGCGCATATCCGACACATTATAATAACATGTACATTATAGTATTATTGTATACTGATATAAATAATACGAAACACACAATATACACGCTCGTTGTATCTATATGTGCGCGTGTGTATATACGGTAGTCGCGGTATCCATACGAAATTATGATATTATACTTAACGGTTGTAAGAATATATTATTATATTATATTATATTATATTATTATAGTCGAAGGTACATGTGCGGTTGGACCGTACCATATATAAAATATGTAAATATTATTACTGTTTTTATAGACGCGGGCGGGGGTTTTAGTTAAAATAAGAAACACTTTTTTTTCGTATATAATATATATAATATATAATATTTACGATGGAGATCGACGTTTCGGTTCGGAAAATCGACATCGGGTCGGGCGCGAAAAAAAACACACGCAGATCCGTCCATTCGTTTGCATGTGTACACCGAATACGATATTAAACATATATATGCATAATATAATATAGTATACTTACAATATACACACGGCTAAATACTTATACGCGTAATGCATGTAAACGAGATACCTGAGCCATACATAACTCGGTCTGACAGGTGTAACGATACGTTTTAATAATATACAGTTTAATATATTATATTATTATCATGTGATATAATGTTATAGTCGCAACCATACCGTGATGAGTATATGCGTATGAGTATAGGTATATTTATGAGTTTTTATTGCGCCGATTCCGCACACATAACCGGCAGTTGTACATAATACGCAACATATACTTGTGCATATATTTTGTTGTACATGCGCGTAAGGTTTGATTTTTTTCGAATGCTCATTTCGGCTGGAACGATCACGTCCCGTCAACTGATCGGACTATAAATACAGCGATGTACAAATTTCAAATATTATCGTGTTCAATATAAATCACGTGATTATCATTGTAGAGCCGAATGATTTGTCCCGGCCAGTATGTTATACAAATTATATAAATCATTGAGAATACAAATTTATATGATTTTTATAGTTTTCGCCATCGTTGCTTATTCTCTTGCACAAACAGTTTTTTTTCTGAAACGACCCGAAAAACTGTCAAATAATAATCACTTGTATAATCACTCACAACTATTGGTTTCATTGGCAATCATATTATTGTTATTAAAAAAAAAAAAATATATATATCATATAATATTATAATAGTTATAGATTGCGCGTAAAACGACAATTATTGTTATAGGACAAAACGTCATCAATCGATCACGCGTCGATCGTTCTCGATAAATCTGAAAATGCAATAAATTGTATAGGTACACATTTAAAAAATCATTTTTTTTTTTGGTTTTTTACACCCGTTTGTTTCATTGTCACCGGCACTACCATACGCACACATCTGCCGCTGACCTTTGAGACCAATATTCACTCTCCCCTATACATAATATCATTCCGTTTTAATAGGCGTTCGACGCCCATGACCTTTGCCACTCCACAATGATATACCTTGACAGTATTCGGTAAACCGTGACTTTTTATTTTTTACGTTTTTATTTTTACCCACCATTGAATAATATATGATATTATTGTTCATATTACTTTTTTTCTTCCTTTTCTGCCTGCCTATTTTTTTTAAAAACAGAATAATGGTGTTTATTGCGTTTTATTGACGTCCCGATGTCGTACGATCTAAATCCGCCTAGTCATTTTGGGGACTTGATTAACGACCCGCGGTGACTTCGAACAGGGACCGTTATAATATGCGTGATATATAATAATATTATTATATGTATATATATGTATTGTGTGCAAACGTCGTCGATACTTCCTAATTCGCTCGTATCATATATCCCTTGCCTCATACACACTTGGTATATCGTCGTCATCGCCACTAGTAAAATAATAATAACAATACACGTGCACGCAAGAAATTCAATATAGTTTAACTAAGTGTGTCGGAAGAAAAACTGAATGTAAATAGAGAACCAATTTTTTTACAAATACAATATTTTAAACAACCTGCAACACTGTTAAACTATATCGAATTTCGGGTTTGCCTGTACTTTGTTTTTTTATCTATTTTTTTTTAACCAATTATTTATGCACTTTAGTTAAACTATATGTTTGGTTTCTTGTTTGCAGGTGCATGATGTCGCACAAGCCGACTGACAGGTAGGCAACGATTTGGATCATATTATTATAATGTTATTTGCATGCACACACACATATATACATACAACACGAATCAGGTAAGAAGTTTTCACGTGCTATATATACGGAGTATGAGTATATATATAATAGGCGCCGTCGACGGAGTGGAGAAGGCTTCCGGTTATGGGCGATACAACGTCTGGAGGAGAAAAATCGTTATTGGGGCTTATAATTAAAAAAAAAGAAAAATAATAAAATAAAATATATCCTATCCCGCGGGGGTGGAAAGAACAGCAAAATCTGAATCCGAACAAGAGATGGAAACATTTACACATTTTTTCGTTATTAAACGTCCGCATTTGTTTCTCGTGTCGGGTTTAAATTAACTCTTCTCCTTCCCATTCCCTCAACAGATGAAGCCCCTTCATTATTTAATAAGGTTATAAACGCAAAGAAAAATATCCTTCTTTTTTTCCCGCTCCCTTGTTTAATTAATTACGCGTCCGTTCTTCCGGCATTTACTTTTTTTTTATCTGAAGAATTTGATTTTTTTTTGCCTGTCGGATCAAATCTGTAATTTATTTTTGTCAGGTCGATTTCGATTTTTTTTTTGCCTGTAAGATTTATTCAAAACGCTTAATCGGATTTATCATTTAAAAGACATTTTGACAAGCCGCGTTCTTTTTTCTTTTGGCAATTTCAATAAGTATATACACCGGATGTAGCAGTCGAATTTTTATGTAGTTTGTTTTTATAACGTTATCCATAAAGTGTAATAATGTGGAATAAATAATGAAACCGGTCATTTTTATATATAAGCGTTTCTCGAAAATATAATACTGTGACAATTTGACCGGAACTATAGAAGTTTTTTGCGTCGTTTAAAAAAAAAATCATATATAAACATAATATAATAATAGTACCTAATATCTAGGTATAAATAGATTTTATATATACACATACAAGCGCGAAATGACCATCGGCCGTTTCGTGCATGCGGATGGAAAAATGTGAATTTTTTTCCCCGCATAATTTCGCATCTTATAACTCTGACCCCCGCGGCGACTATCGGAGTGTTATTGTGGCAAAAAAAAGGGGACCGGTCGAAAGTTCAACAGACAGTAAACGATTGGAAATGAAAAAAAAATAACAATAATAATAACGGGGAAAAACATGTAATGACAACGAGAACGACGGACGATGACGGCGGCGGCGGCAACAACAACGGCGAGACACAAACGCGAGTTCTGGTCACCGCGCGTGTGTGATCCTCTTACGTTTTACGGTCCGAATGGCGCAAACCATCGGCGATTTTGTGTTCACACATTAGGCGCGAATCCCCCACGCTCGTACACAGCCGGCTGTCGTTACCGTTGTCGTCTCCGTCGCGTGAGTGTGCAGTATCGGTGTCAACGTGAAAAAAAAAATAAATAAAAGGGAAAAAAGGCGAACCCGAAACGACACTTAAACACCGCCGTCGCAATGGGTTCGGGACACCATGAAATTCGGAATGTGTATAACACGCACTCGTACACCCGCACACGGCTAGAACACGGAGAACGAAATTTGTTTAATAATATATAATATAACACAAATGCAGACAAAAAGAAAAACCAGATGTCTTCTCGTAAACCGAAAATAATGTATAATAATAATATGTCCTCTTACGCCTTTTCGAGCACATACACACGCCAGACACACCATTTACCGCACTATACTCCATCATACACTTTTTACTACCTTCCTAATACTATACGCTGTACTAATGGTTTAGGTGTGAGTGTTATTCCATTTCGTCGGCGTACCCTGCTCGGCATAATGTGAAGCGGCAGACCCGTATTTTCTGCAGTAAACGACCAGAATCATAATAATATGTGCTCTTGACAATCGTACTTAGCAATCCGCGAGTGACACGATATATAACATTATAATGACGGTAATAATAATAGGCATATAATGGACGCGCGTACACACACGAACGCCCATTGATGACGGTCCGAGGGGTGCGGGGTAACATATATGTATATATATATATATTATATAATCCGTGGGTGCGAGGGAAAAAGCGTTTCGTCGTCGTCGTCGTTCGACCTGCAGACATACGAATGCAATATAACGACCCATAATCCTCTGCAATGCCTCGTCCGAGATGAAAACGATATCACCGCGACGGATCGAGAAAAAACAACACTTTCTGGATGGTGCGCTTGTTTTCGGGGCGCGAGGACAGATGGCCTGCGGGTGCGCTCATATAGGTACACCGATGCACAATATGCACACGCACGCATCACGGACGAGTTGATATTATAATGTGTATCCACGAGAGAATTCTTTAGACGTTAGTGAGTGAGTGTTGGTATTCTTTTCGTTTTTCACGCTTGGCAAATTGGTGTAGATTTCGGTGTGACACGCATACCGCCAGCCGTTTGAAAGAAGAAAAAAACACGAACATTGCCATATTAGTGTTTACGATATGATCAATATGGTGACGATGATGTTGTAGTAGTAATATATTATACTATAAGGTGGTCAGATTTAAATATTCAAAACACGCGACTTTATAGTTATAAGTAGTGTGTTTTATATCCATATATACATGTGTGTATGTATACTCATCTCTGCGTAGACCGACACACTTCTGAACTAATTTTTTCTACTAAGACCCACTGCATTTTGGCTATATACTACTTTTTGAAAATGTAAAGATATTTTACTTTATAGTTTTATATGTCTTATATATGAGGTCTCTAGATAATTATTTAGAAATCGAAAAGCGAATAGCCATCAAGATGTTTTGACCTGCTAAGTGTAGTTGTGGAGTCCCACGAACCATTGACGCATAGTTGCTCGCCCCGTACTCCCCTCCCTGAGGTCCACGATGCATATTGTTTAACAATAATTATAAAATAATAATAATATATTAAACGAGCGATTTTAAACGCCTCGCGAATTATTATATTATAATATTATCTTATCGACACCGGACACAGAACCAGATTGGCGTAGGTCGCCGCCACCTTCAATATACATAATAATACACAATGAATCGGATTACGACTGAGAGGAAATTGTTATCGACAGGGTTTTAATTGTGTGCTGTAGAAGTAGTAGTAGTAGTTGTTGTATGGTATAGGTACAACTGACATTTACTTGTTGTCTGGAATTTTAATTAGTCGCGGCCGCCGTCATTTATACGCTTTTTCTCACCGTATTTTTTTTAATTTATTAAATATTCTAATCGTTCTGTAAAAGGCAGCTGTAGTAGTAGTATGATTCTTATCCACATCGTTATACAAAGCTTACGTACACCATTTCACTAGGTCGTACAATATATTTTATAATGTAGACATGTAACACTTCCATGCTGTAGGGCGATACAAAAATCATGTTTAGGAAAACTGTAAATATAATATTATAATTGTACGATTCTTGTGAAATCTATATAGTATTGTTACACACTTACACGTGACAATCTGTAGCGTACACGTTTTTTTTTTTTAATCGAAACAATGCGTATTAATAATTTGTAAATACACAAACGGGCGCTGACTATAGGGAAAAAAATTAACATCACGAAATCACGTCGTCGATCTCTCTACCATATCATAATATTATTATATACCTATATGTTTTGGTCTCGTCTTCGGCATCGCGTCATTTCACGGTGTGGCCCATTGTATTTAACCTTTACCGGTCAATAACTATATATAATCGATTATTCTTCTAGTCGTCACCCCGCAGTCACCCGGTGCATGTTTGATATATTATTTTTGTTGTTATATTTATGTATCATTTTTTCTCCTATCCATTACATTGAGTAAAAAAAAAAAAAATAAAAATACAAAATAAATAGTGTCGCTGTCGTCGTCGCTTGAATAGACCCAAGCCGAAAACCAATTGTCCGGCGGCGAATTTTCCCGTTGGTCCAATCATTATTGGGTTCAATTGTGCGTGTGTATGTGTGTGTGTGTGTGTAGCCACAAACGATTCGATCTCCTTTATCACCTCTGCTATGCGTTGTCTTTTTTTTGTTTATTTTTTTTATTATTATTATTATTCTCGTTGTATCACCTCTTCCGTTTGATTCGCTCTTTTTCGAATATTTTTATTAATAGGTAGTAATAATAATAATAATAATGCCAAAAAAATCATCACCGCGACAATAATAATATGTATTATAATGGCCGGCGAAACGATCACGTACCCGAATACGTGTCGCGCATTGTCTTCTCATCGACGAATACGCGCACAAAAACACACAGATGGCCTCGTTCGCGCAACTCCATACCTTATTTATAATCATTATTTATATACATATTATAATTTTTTCTCTCAATTTGTTCTGTCGTCGTAGTCGCCGCCTATTATTGTTCGCTGACCAATTGTTTAACGAAATCGATGCGCTCATTTGTTATGTCGTTTGTCGATACGTTTTTTTTACCCTCCGAACCGGCTTTCTCACTAAACCGCGGTTTCCTTACCACTGACCCCATATTGCGGTCATATCATATACTCATAAACATATAAAGGTACATACCCGAGATTGTATATATAGTACATTTCATCGGGTAGACGAGAGTTTATTAAAAAGTTATCAGCACGATATAATATATTCATATAGTACACTTAATATAGTAACATTATACATTGCAAACAGCCATAGGAGTATCATAATTATACATAGTTACATTCAACACGTTATTTCAATATTTATTTTTTGCTGATGCCACAGTGGTTTTGTACTTTTTTCTCGCCTGAGCCCCCTTTGCACTAAAAGCCGGCGAAACCGAAATTTCATTAACGTCATTTTAAGGTGAATTTATGTCGTAATTTCCGTTGGCATATACACTCTCTTCTCTGGTTTTACACTTGCACCCATCACCTCCAGTCTCCGCCGCCGAAGCCACGGGACAATGGATGTGCGCCGTTGCTAATTCTTTGCAACACCCTCCGCCGACGGCAAAAGAGAGTTTTTCCGGACGGCAAAAGACGAGAACGAACGCGGGCAATGATTTACACGCACATCGCCCAGAGAATAATATTACACGGTGCAATAATTATTGTTTTCGTTAGCATAAAGGCTTTACAACGAAAACGATTCGAAGGATTAAGTTTTAATTAAAACACAACCGTTTTATACCACCACCACCACCTCCGCGGCCGCCGACAAACTTTTCGCTCTTTTCTATTGTTGTTATGACATAATATGTTTTTAAGTTATGTGTACACGCCGCCGCAAAGCAGTCGGAATCGAATGGGCGCATCTTTAAGAGGGGCCACTGCGACCGCCACGAATTCCTTTGAGCAGCATATACACATGTAAACGCATATTATAATATATGTATTATATTATTATACCTATACGTCGATTCAATAATAATATACATGATAATACAATACATACTTTGTATTTTTTTTTGGACGCGGTACGGGAAGAGATGTGTATAATAAAAATAAAAAAGTAAGGTAATAAAAAAATGCAATAAGAAGGATTAGCTCTATAAACAGCGCGCTTTCGCATAAAAAGTAATGAAAAAACATGACGTCGGTATAAAAAATTTAGTTTGAAAAAATAAGGGAGGCATAACTGCATCGTAGTTTTAAATATTACGAAATAGTTTGATTACGATTCATTGGAAGCTAAATTTTCTCTACCCACCCCCTTCCCCGCCATATTTGTAAAATATAATTTTGTACCTAATACTATTATATACCATTAAACACATAATAATACATGTTTGTGACAAATTATACCATTTAGAGTAAATCTTAGAGATATGTCCATGGGACAGGTACCTTCCATAATATTATAATACCTTTATAATAGGTGTTTATTGTAACAAGATCGGTGGGAGACTTATATTAGAATATTAGGTATCCATGAAAAGATTTATTTTAACTGTGGAAAAATTAACCATAAATAAAAGTTTGATTACGTTTCTAAATGGTTATTTATATTAATGACTGATGGTTTCTAATAACTGTAGTACATTATTAAAGTGTTGATGTCAAATTTCCGAGCTGGCTGCTATATGTTATAATAAATAAAATTTGGACAGAGCCATAAAGTGTATAGTCTATTTGTTTTTTACTGGTTATTTCTATATTGTGTAATTTATATGGGTATTGGATATGTATATGACGATACTGTTATACTATCGTAGTACGTGTGTAATAATTCAATTTTTGCACAGTTAATGTTTCGAAATGCAGAGCACTTTAATTAATTTTTTTACATACGGTCAAAACGGAAAAGTAGTTATGCATAATATGATCACAATGCATATAATATGGTAAATCTACGTAGATAATACTATTGTATATTCGTATAGACTAAATCGCGATGCGCACATAGATATATACGCAATACGTTATAGTCGAATATAACATATTTTCTATGCGTGGTATAAATGGTAATTATATTTTAACGATTCGACGGATCATTATTATAATATAATATTATGTACCTTATAGTACCTATAGCTATACATATTTTATACACATATTTATGGTTATTAACGCCATGCGATTTATCTCATTTGAGGGCGGTGCAACTACAGGCCGTCTAGCGATTTCTTTCGATCTGTCCGTATATATACCTATTATATAATTATTATCCTATCACCGGAAAATACATATTAATATTATACGTTTGATTTTTATGCGCGATTTAATTTTACTCGTTGACATTTCACTTTATATGAATGCAATCGTAAACGTTTATCGTATAATAATGTATAGAGTAGACGCATTGCAGCATTGATTAATGAACGGTTTCGTGTTACCTATAAGTGCCAAAGGATTTTATTAAAGCCGTCAACGATGAATATTATTATCAGAAGCGCGCACAGTCGCAATAAAACCACTAATAAACGTCGAATCGTCGACGTTTTGTATCTGAATATAAATAATATGTTATAAAGTAAACCCTCCTCGGCCGTCTATAAAGTATTAAATAAACCATTGCTGTTCGAGCGTAAAATCATTGCATAAAATATTATTACACACGCGTATTAAGTATACGTGTGTATGCAGTGGAAGTTGTTTGAGTCACGATTTAAATGTCAAAACATATTATTGGACAAAACGTTATACGTCACTCTTGCGTTTGTACACGGCCATGTATTTATAAATGTACAAAATGGAATAATTTAAATAGGGTCGGTATATAAGGTGATTAAGTCCGTGTACAGGCGGCGGTGGTATATTGGTTTTGGACCTTCAATTATTTCTTCCACCTCCATCCCGTCCAACGGCCAGCCAAACAATTTGGTCTCCACCCCGCTCGCTCTACACCCTCTGCCGACGGTTTGCGCGCAACAGAATTCTGTAGGCTATACGAGCGTACACACACACACACAAACTTACAAGAACAACGTTAACCGAAGATGACAGATATATGATTATGAAAGGATGCGAATCGGAAGCAAATACGGAATGAAATTACATATGCGTTTTACGACTAATGGAACACAACAAAGGCTCTCCCCATATAACAGTGGATATATACTCTTTCCGCCGCCACTGCGGGACCCTTTTGTACGTGTGTTCATATATATATGTATGTGTGTGTGTGTGTGTGTGTGTGTGTGTGTATGTGTACGAATTAATTGCTAGAGCTTTTAGCGATTCTAAATGTGACGGTCGCGAGAGGGTTCGACGATATCGGGTTTTGTATTATCAAATATTATTATACGTGTAGCGTATTACGACCGTCGTGCCATCCATATTCTGTGCGTATACCTATATATACCTAACCTGTACGCATATTCGCACGTGTTACACACACACACACACACACAGGTATAATATTATAATAAAACATACATATTATATGTGACGTGCCGCGATCCAAGCGAGTTCCGGTTATTATATCGCTATACTGTGGTAAAAAAAAATCCAAGATAAAAAAAATGCTCACCAAACAGGCTACTTATAAATAGTATGTAACATACGTTTACCATCCAAACATATAGAAAATACAGTACCTATATATAAGTAGGTAATACAAAATAGGTACCTATACTGATAATCGCAGGTGTGTACGTCCGTGAAATTGTTTTTGGTTTTTTCGTATATTATATCTAGTGTATTTGCTCTCATCCGTGTTTGTACCTTGTACACCTATATGTACAATATTTTATACTATTATAATATTTTACATGCGCATCATTCGTGTTTTCACGCGTATAGAGCCGGATAACTCCGCATCGTAATTGTAATTAACAACGGTGTGTTGACCGGACGGAAGCAACAGAAACAATAAATAGTAAATAACCGTAAACAACACTCTTGAGGACACGAGGGACCAATTTTTTTTTTTAATTAATTATTAAAAATCGTTAACTTTTTCACACCCGCACCAGTAGCGTTCGCTTTTGTTTCAGTGTAGTTTTTATAGGAAGTAGGTTTTTTTTTCTTTTTGTCATACACATGTACTTGAGGGCCACCAGTGTCTCGATGACCGATCAAAAACTGAACGGCGTATCGATTATTACCAACGTTTTCATCCATGTATAACTAACCCTCACCGGCAGTTAAAAAAAAATAAAAACAAATCAGCCACCGTCCAATATGCTACACCTTTAACGGACATTTTCGTTGGCTTATACGTATATGTTAATATGATAGTATTTTGTCGAGCGTGTGATGTACGGTTTTCAATCAGAAAATATTATTCACGGTCAAAATCCTAATGGGGCTAGTGATGTAGTTATATCACATAGCGGAGAGTTGTTGCTCGCAGATAACGTCCTCTCAAATATATATATATATATATATATATATATATATATATATATATATATTATATATTTTAAATTAGGTGTTTAATCATTTTTAAACATTTTTTTCAAAGAAAATTAACGTAGTTATAGCTCAGTTTTCTAAAAAAATCTAAACGTAAAGTTATTAATTTCCATGAAGTATCCACGAGCACGATTATTGATGAATAACTTACAGGGCACGGAAGTGTTAATACTCACTATCTTAGTAAAATCGCCGTAGTACATTATGCATCATTCGCAACAGTCGTAGCCGAGAGCTGGCTCTACTTAGAGAAATGTGCGAATTTATTGGGGAAATGAATTATCGCCGTGACAAATGCGGCTTTTGAGACTTTCCCAGTACAATATATATATACGTAATAATATATCATTTAATAGCGTTTGCGCATGTATATATTTAGCCGTCGATCCGGATCCGTCGGTTTCTGCGGGATTACAAGGATTAATGTGTTTCGAACACGGGGATGGGGGTTGGGTGACTGAATTAAAAGTCGGTCGATTAGCCGCTAATATCGGGCCCGTCCGGACGATTATCTGAAAAATCGGTTCCGTTCTCGCGCCGGTGATTCGGAAAAACCCGGTTGCCGCGTGCGCTTTGCATTTATACATTATACACAGCAGACACACACACACACACACACACACACATATATATATTTATTTATATATATATATAATTTACATAATATATATGCGCTTGATGCGACGTCTATCTCCGTCACTGTCACTCTCCGCGTGTATCCGGTGTACACCGTGGTGGTTTTTAACAAAGTGGTTTTAATTTGCAAAACAATGCACCGCTCTGCGCAGATCCACACAAGTGTCGCGTAATCGTCTATTTCTCTACCCTCACTGCCGAAATAATCAGAAATAAACGCGTTCGAATTTTCCGGATTCTTCCGTCCGCGTGTATACACTCGTATAATAATATATTAAATGCGTATTTATTATGTACAAGGTGAATCACTACCAACCACGCCATCCCCTTATTTTTTTTTCAATAATGCAAATATTCTAAATTTATTTAAACATGTAAAAATCGACTTTCCGACTACTGTTCTACAACAGTTTACAAACGCTTGAGTTTTTATGCTGGCTTTTATGGTATGATTTGGAATAATTAATATCATATTAATTCATCGCTAAAGGAAAAAAAAAGGGATGAGTATGATCAATGAACCACCCTGTATTATAGTATATGGATACTGTATTATTATAAATATTCTCCTACGCATTTTATTCATTCTCCCTCTTGCTCTTTTTTTTCTAACGTTTTATCAACCACCGCGCGTTTCACAACAATTATTGTTTTCCGTTCCGTCAAATGCTCGTAATTATTCAAAAACACGACGGAAGAGGAGCAAAATGGTTTTTGAAAAAAAATTTTCCTCGTGTCTACGTCTGTATGTATGTATGTATGTATGTATGTATGTATGTATGTATGTATGTATGTATGTATGTATGTATACATGTGTGGGTCACCACGGTGTATCATAATACTGTAGTGTACCTATAAGATTACGAGAGCCGCCGAACAAGAAATTCGTTTCATATATAATATTATATATAATTATAGTTTTAATTAACCTGATGTATTTAACCGCCGCCGTCGCCGTTAAGGCTTCGTGAAATAAACTCACTGTGAAAACGACCATATTATTATAATATTATTACAGTACACATATACGCACGTGTATTATATTTATATGAATAGGGGCGGTAGCGTTCGAGTTTCAGTGTAGTTTTATTATTGTAATTAAAATCTTATCGAAACAGTCGAATCTTCGGCAGACTGATGGCTCGATCGAACGTTTCGAACTCATGGGAAATGAGACGTACATAATGGTATTAGTGGTGAATAATTAATGTGTGCTTATGTTTTGAATGCGCTCGTGAAACAATTTTCTATGCGTATACACTCACAGATACAAATTAGACTAAATATACATACGTGTATACTAAACACGACGCAGATTGACTGACAATAAATGATATACGGTCGGTGGCGTAATACTCGAATCGACGACGTCAAAACAATTACTATTTAGTATTTTAGTAGATGGTCGTAATCGCTGTAAATCCGCGATGATAAATACGCGTAGGTATATAATATTATATAAGCGATTACATATTTTTAAAAAAATAGTCGTCGTCACTGAACCGATGGTGTGGTTCTCACATAATCGGCAGATCGACATTTCTGGTTTTTTTTCTTTTTGTTCCTCTACACTAATGCATACATGTATATATACAATATACATACACATATATAATATGTAGTAGAAGAAACGCCGTCAAATTATTGTTTGGCGCCGTCGTCGGTATTGTGTAGCATATATATATATATATATATATTAAATGTATAATCGATCGTGCGGAGCGAGAGGACCTTTCAGAAATTGCAAAACACACACACGGTTTACCCGTCTGTCACAAAAAACCATTTCTCTTCCGAATGTGCCTTCTCGTTTCATTATTTTATTTTTTTATTTTTCCAATTTTATTTATTTAATACTCTTCTCGCCGCTCAACGGCGTTTCTTTTTTAACGGCCACTCGATGACTTTGCGGTTTTCGCCATTTATTCCCTCGTCGATATCGTATAGTTTTATATATACGGTGCACTGCATCTCTTTCTGTCGCTGTATACCTATATAGATTTACACTCTTGCGTCTCGTGTCTTATATATATATATATATATACGTGCGCAACATGTTCGCTTGTCTATTAATTCGATCGCCGCCGTCGTCGCCACGAAAGTGACGAAAATTAATGAAAAGGCCGTGGAGTTACACCTCGCCAACGGCCTAAAGGGTGGCAGTCTTGCGGTGCGTTCGCGAAAATCTCGCGCTCGAATACCAATGAACGCTCCGAAACTCAATTTGATAGAGTATAATAATATATAAACACGCTGCGGGGCGAGGGCGCCGTCGAAATAGAAGCAATTTCCTGAAATACACACGCGCTTCGTAGACGAATACACGAAAACTACCAATATATATTATATATATATAGTATATACACACATTATACGTATATTTATTATTGACCTGACCAGTAATTTGATACGATTTTTATTACGGCCGTTTATCAATCCACTGACATATTGCGTGACGATTGGCCGCCCGGAAAAATGGTTTATGATTGCCGCCGGCGGTTGAGCAGCGTATATTATATTAATATATATATTGAGCTAATATAATATTTTTCCACTGCCGTCTTCCAAAGTTCAAATAAAATTACGACGGAGCTCGCATGTAAACTGCTCCCGAGGGTCCGCTGATATGCCAAACTTTTCATATACACGTGTACCTACGTATTGGGTTTAATCAACGGTAATGGTCGTGTGTGCGCGAAGGATATACCTAGCTATAGGTATAATATATTATTATTGTTGTGTACGCGTGTATGTTGTTATGCGTTTTACGTAAGATGCTCATAAAGTCCGCAAGTTTTATAATCCAAATCGAGTTTTATTATAATAGTAATAGTACCGCTGTTCGAAACAGTGATATTATTATTATATTACACGCGTGTATAATAATATTATATATACGTATGTATTGTTATTATTTTTTTAATATCTCCTTCGGTGACTCGTATTTCATTTAGGGCATTTAATGTACGGCGATGGCAGAGGGCAAAAATAATATAAATAATATCTTTCTTTCCTCCCCGCGTCCCTGATCTACCACCACCGTCGCCGTCACAAACAATATGTAAAAACGAAAAGTTATTAAAAACAACAACCGTTACTGGAAAAAACTTATCCATCTGCCGGAAAGAGGCTCCGGTGTGTTTAATTCTATATACATTTTGTACACAACTTTTAATACTCAAATGGCTTTTCGGATGGAAAAAAGGTGTATTAGTTTTTTTCCGTGAACGCATTTGCATGCGCCCACCGAGAGGAAATAAAGGCAACAAGACGGTCGAGAGTAATTTGAAAACACCATTAGATGGCAAATAAGCCGCGAGGAAAGGTCGTTTCTATTATGTAGCGGTAAAAAAAGGAAGAAAAATCCTATGGCGGCCGCAAGGGGTGTTAAAAATTTATTGTTTTTAATTTTTTCCCATATTTTTTTAATTCTGGAGAATATTTTGTTTCTGTAATTATCTCTTTAATTTTTATCGATACTGTTATTACAAATATTTTAGACGTTTTCCATAAAATTATACACAGAAACGACTATAATAATAATACTAATAATAATAACACTAATATAATATATTATATTCGTTTTTTAAAACATGCAATGGGAAATACAAAGAAATTACATTTTTAATTATCATAAAATGTTTAAATTATATATATATATATATATATATATATAAAACATTTTATCGAGAAACAGTTTAAAAGGTGAATATTTCGTTTTTTACTAATTTATTTTTGCCTTAAAGCAAACGCATTTGCCACAAAACTGGAAATATTAATCGACGTTCAAATGTACATATAAATACTATTTGCAGCAACACGAGTCGTTGGGGAACAAAATAATATGTCGATCAATGTTTTCGTAAGGTTATATTGTTTTGGCGCACAATGAGATGCACGAAGGTTCGCCGTGGAGTTTAAAATTTTACCTTTATTTATTATTATGATAAAGGTATAAAATGTGTTATTCGGGCGAGAAAAAAATCTAGAAAAACCGAAAACAACGTCTCCTCGGCGACCAACCGAAATGGAAAATAAAATTTTTGAACCGAGTAACAAATAAATGGGGTAGAGTGCAGGGGTTGGGGAGTCGACGCGCAAATTGCAAAACTTCTGTTAGTCCGCCGCCGGGGTCCGCGCGGCGATTTAATTACGGTATTAAGTTTCGGGGGGACTCGATTAATTATTCAGTGGCGTCAAAAAGGGCGAAACACTAGTAATGTATATTATACACGGTATATAATATATATTTACTGCAGTGTTTTGTATATACACATTAAACACAGTAAGTTCGAACTTTGCGCGGCGTGAGAATACGCGGTGGCTATACGATATTTTTTTCTCCGTACTTACCTCCGCCCGCCCCGCCGGAAAATACGAATTTAATACACTGCAGTCGCGCAATCACCCGTCCGCCTATCAACCAGATCTCTGGCGCTAATTAAAACGTCATGAATAAAACACAGGTATTACTTCGGATGTAATAACACGCGCGGCGGCGTGTCGCTCAAAACGCTGTGGAATCGTATTTA
Organism: Schizaphis graminum; assembly: GCA_020882235.1. Lineage (NCBI taxonomy): Eukaryota > Metazoa > Arthropoda > Insecta > Hemiptera > Aphididae > Schizaphis > Schizaphis graminum. The sequence goes on from CM037031.1 coordinate 40,612,505, forward strand.
TGTACAACGTGTATATTATTATATATATGTTGTGATAATAATTCATCGCGCGGACGGGAGAGGCGCCCAAAGCCCCCGAGGAGGAAATATTACGACCGAAACCGAAAAGGGCTTTGCATTTCCGCCATTAATTAGAGACAATATTACTTGTGTATTTCTTATTAATATGCGCGCGGGTCGACCGCGGTTAAATATACTATATTATTATTATACTCTCACTCGGTCTCTCGCCCTCTTTCTCACTCAATCCCTCTCCCTCTCTCTATCCGCGATATTGCATATCTCCCGCCGAATCATCATTATTATTTTCGTGTACGCCTTCATACTATGTAATATGTAAGAGGTTTTTTTACAATTATTATTATTCGCTAGTCTATTTTCTCGGTGGTTTTTCATCGTTTCATTGCGCTCACGGACGACCACTTCGAAGCATTAATCGGCTCCTACTCACCCGAACGTCATACATTCTGTGGTACTCTTCACGTCCTGTGCACCGTCCCGTCCGGTAGCCACTGTTTGTGCGTTGACGGAGATCCACTGCAATCCTCTCGACGCCGCCGCGCGCCGTCGCCGACTTGCACAAATGCACTATTACGTATATATGGGTATAGCTCGCGTAAGATATTATATCTGCCACATCAGCAGAGAGCCATCGTCGCCGTAATGAAGTGGCGGCGTGCCGTTTCGCTTCAGCTGCCGAGAGGGTTATTTCTCTCACAAAGACGAGAAAAAACTATTTAAAAATAAAAAAATCATCGTCGTAATAATAATATATCCTCGACATCAATCCATTGTTTTAAAACGTACATCATGTGCGTAGTGTGCGTAGAAAAATCGCGTGGTATACCGTCGCGGGGCACGTTTTTGTCAGCATCATATTGTCCGGGCTCATTCGATATTATAACCCGCCGGCCCGGGACCATTGTTTCTATCGCGCGCGCGCGCTCGCTCGCTCACACATACATCGAGTTATTATAACTATTATTATTATTATACCGCAGATATCGTATTATTACACAAAAGCCTCCGTGCGTCTTCTCCGCGTAATATGTGCGTACGTGCGTGCGTGTGTTTATAAAACTACTTTTGTGTAAAATAAAACGCACTTGGTTTTAAATTTATATTACTATATACACCAACCACTATATATTATAATATTATATATATGGGCACTCTCGAGTGGCACGCCGACCGTATGTCATCCGATACGGATCACCACCGCACCGGTGTAGTACTTACCTATACGTGTGTATGTATATTGAATGTATGTATTGAGACAACAATATACACTCGGCCGAGGCCAAATGAAGTGTCGCGCCGCGTTATGCGTATTATTATATTATTATTAATATAATAACGTTCGAGACCGATAAACGGATGTCGCCGTATGTATATGTGTGCGCGAGTACACATTATTACAGTATACCCGGATATACTTGGTATACTCAATATAATATAATATAATATACGCCGTATTATAATAAGTGTGTACTTCTATATGGTAGTGGGAAGGTGTATATTATTATGATTTTTCTTTAGACGTTTCAACGATCGTCCAAAGCTCTGTCCGTCCCGACCCTCGGCCCCGCGCCCCGTTGGTATATTAATAGTAATAGTACTTAATAGCAGTATACTAGTAACAGCTACGACTACTGCTGCAGTCGCTTCCGTAAAAAGATAAAAATAATAAATAATAATAATATAACGCCGGGCGGTGATTTACTGCGCATAGGTCATGTGTTTCAGATTTTCTTCTTTATTTCGACGCGCTGACGATAAAATGACTAAAGTGCGCCGCGTATATCCACGTATATAAACATTTTACTGTGCGGACGGTTATAATTGTACGAGGCTGTAAAAAAACTTTTATGGCCCAATAATTGTATATCAAGCGAAGTGAAATACGCTCGCTGATAATCGAGGCAAACAATGACTGTTGTTGTGTGCATACCAATGTTATTACAGTTATAATATTATAACAGTTTATAAGCACATCCGATAGGTGGAATAACGATATGAGTTTGTACACACACACACACTCACACTTAACTCGACAGCGGATCCGAATAAACTTTCGTAAATACGTCATTTTGGTCGTTACGGCAATCGTCGGGTTTTCGTTGTTTACCATTATGATATTAGGTACATTATTTATATATATATATATAATATACACCTAATAAGGAACGCGTCACGTTTCGTGTGTATATACTTAAAATTGGTCCACCCTTACGCTGCGGTGGCGTCGTCTCGACGAAAATCGACTATATATAGGTATACACCATATGCGTGATATATTCGGATAAATCGTGTGACGCGAGCGCGTTTGTATATAAATGCGAGTGTGTGCATTATGATATGTGCGCGTGTTAAGTGTCCGTAACGTAAACGGACCGTAATAATAATATTCGAATGTTTTTTCTCATCGCACTCCCAACATAAATCTCGAGTAAAATTCAACTCTCGCCCGCGCATTATTGTTTATATCCGTAGAGTTTGTGTGCACTCGAAACGCTGCTGCAACCCCCGAAAAAGGGTAGTGTGTGTGTTATACACGCAGTCGTTGATATATACGCGAGTGAAAACCAACACTTACGCACACACTCATACACACATACACACATACGGTAATCATCATCCCATCATCGGATATACCATAAATGCGCGACGGTCTGTCGTAGTGTTGTTTTTGTTTTTTTTTTTTAAATAAACAATTTCAATAGCTCTCTCGGTCTCTCTTATCCGATATTATATTTCTCGACCCCATACATATTACAATATGATATAGTGGTGCCATGCGGGACATGTGTCCTGGGCCACATGGGGTAAAATATATGTATATCGTCGTCGCAGACGCGAGAGATCGACGGCGCCTCGTCAATGACGATTCCGTCGCTCGGGTGTCTGTTACGTATCAAAGATATTATTATGATATTATTATTACACAGACGGGACGCGCGACAATAATATATTATAAGTTATAACGTACGTATAATATACAGCGATGCTGATAACCTCTGTTAAATCTGAACACCCCCTGATAACGGTTAGAGATGTATTTTTAACGTCGCAAGTATAATATGACATTAAAACCAGAAAACCAAATTTAGAAGAACGCGTTCAGTAGGCGGCCCGCGTGTTAGTTTTCGGTTCTTTGACACAGGTTTATGTCGTAATTAAATCTCCACACATATTATAACACACGAGATCATTAAAAACGATGTAGAATAGAGCGGGTTATAGGGGGGAAAACGGTTTTTGAAAGGGATTCTCTTTGTGTGGTCACCACGCCATTTTGTGCACGAATATAAATGATATGCAGTACACGATAAACGGGGAAAAAAAAGTGAAATGGAACAAATTTTGAGTATAATAATATTATATAGACCATACCGTCTCGTCGCCGTCTCGCGAGCTCGTAAATTTTGCTCTCGAACCCGTCCTAAGTGGTGGTTTCCCATTCGCCGTATATGCCCGCGGAGTTAGACCAGACCCGGCGGACGTGCGTCGGAGGGCTATCAATCAAAACGAGTTTGGACCCCGTCCCCGTTTATATATAATAATAATAATAATATATCGTTGCCAACAATGTATATTATTATATTCTTATCTAGTTTTCCGTTTAAACTAGTATATATATATATATAAACGTATAGTAGTAATAGCCAGTATATAGTAGTCGCCTCGAAAACAGTCGGAATATTGGATTATGTATAGCCCGACCCACCCCACACGTGCGAAAATAATACACTCGGCACCCTCGACGAGCGCGAGTCAAACGATCCTTTTTCGATAACAACTTATTTTTTGGCCGTTTTTTTAATGGTTATTTTTTTGCACACGCGTTTCCCTCAATTCGTAATATATTATTATTATTATTATTATCAAAACTATTATTATTTTTGAACGCAATCGTCTCGTGTTACAGTCGACGGTCCGTAACCCTATCGATATGTGTTGCCGGCCGAGTCATTGTCGTGCAGTGCAGCAGTCGTCCGCGTGTGCATTTTGTGTTGGTTTTTACTTCAAAGGATAATAACATATACGCAATAAAAAAAAAAAAATTACGAAAAAAGGGTGTACTACGAGAGTCCGGACAATGTGCCTTCCTATTGTTGTAGTACGCGTACGTACAGTATATACATCATATACTTACAATACGCGCGTCAGTATATCGATACGGCGGCGGCACGTGATAGTGCAGAAATAATAACAAACGTTTATATTTCTATTATGTACATATATATTGTGTTGTAATATAACTATAACGTGAAAACCCGTTCGGATTCGGTTGTTCAGATAACGTTTCCCCGGGGTGTATTTTTTGGTACGATTTGATGATTTTGATTTTTTTTCATTCCCGCGGGGTCGACGACAAAGTTTAACGAACTCGTCGGGGATTTTTCGTATTTTTTTCGTTTTATACTAAATTTTTAAACGTATGTATCTCACACGGAAAACGGATGTCTTGTATATCTTAATCGTCTGTTTGTTCCGCAACACGTTTTCTCAAAAGTGTCGTTGTCGTCGTCTCGTTATAATTTTGTGTAATGCACACAAAGCGCGCGGGGCAAGGTGTTGATAGCTTTGTTCCGCACTGTAAACACGCGGACAACTATAGGCGTTTTTTGTTTTCCTTTTTTTTTTTTTTTTTTGATAAAACTCTGACGCTGCCATGTGTATTGTTGCAGCTGTCGAAATCGCCCGGCTCGACTTTTCGAAAGTCAAATAGCTTATTAGCCATTACAGCGTGCGTATCTATCACAGTATGAATTGTAGGTCGTGATAGGTATACGTTTAACTATCGACATATAAGTTATAGGTTGTGCACCGTATAAAGGGAAGTTAAACACAATAATACATGTACGTACCTATATATATATATAATATGATTCAATTTAGTCAACCGGCACCAGACACTATATTATATTATTATATACCTATTCAATTGATATTCTTGTTGTATAAACAAATGTCGTAATGTCGTGCGAGCGTACAATTTACATATTATAGTAGTAGTATAAACCACGGTACATGCGGAGAATGAAAAATTCGACAACAAAGCGTATTGCGAATAGAATAAAAGGCGTTTTGCATTGTACGCGTGTCCCTTGCCGAGATGATGTTATTATGAGTGAGCAAAAAAAAAAATTATATAATAAAAATCGAGACCCCCGGCCATGTATCAATATTTCTGGTAAACGGGGAAAAGAAGAAAAACTCGGAGAGCCTATTGTTGAACAGCCAATTTGAATTATTTACTTCCTCCGTTGAACCAACAAATGAATGTGGAATATGCCCGTCCTATTATGCATGTATAGGTACACCCGAAGTCATAAATCTGACGGTTTTTTCCCTCGTTTCCGACCAGTATTTATTTATTTTTTTACGAATTATTCGTGTTTCTCCACCGCAGCTCATCCCTTCTTGCCCACTCTCTTTCGCACTATATATACATTTTTTTACGCGGGGTGTTTAGGTACGTTTATTCCGCACATTAATATGCGAAAACCGCAGTTCTTCTCCCCATCGGATATGAAAAAAAGTACAACAAATCTGCTCTGAACAAAAAAATATCAAAATCAAAAAGGGCGATGGTATAAAAGCACAAGCTATTACTGTAAACCCGACATCATAACACTTTGACATAATTTATTTGACTGTTAAACATTTGTAAGGGAAATGTCGATTTTTAAATCATATTTTTTATTATGCAAATTACACAAAAAATATTAAATTCCCGAAAACATCATGTAAATTATTAAGAAGACTCTTAATCTACTTTAATGTTTATTATTTTTTTTTTCGGAAAAAGAGAAAAAAATTGCACCCTTAGGTCGATCAAAGTTAATTATCAAGAATTATATTCGCTAAATATTAAGACGTTGAAAATCGTTTTAAATATTTATAACTGTTGTGCAATATTTATATTAGCGCATATAAAAGCAAATCGTTATAATAAAAAAAAAAAATACGGCCACGTACGGAACAACAAAAATAAAATAATAAATGTACATAATATATATTATATATGCAAAGGAACAACAATGACGTGGAGCGAAAATACTTTAGACGTATTCGTTGGTATAATATATTATTTACCTCTTCGTCGATATAATAAAATATTAATATTATGTCCTATACGTATAACATGACGTTATATCATAATAATATTATAATATTATATCCGTTGGTTCTATTGTTGAATGTATAATATAAATATATATATATACAGATCTGGGTTATTGTCCAAGACGTGATTTTCTTTTTATTTCTACTCGTTTTCGTTGCCGCAGTACGTAAAATAACGACGTGTATATCATTTTATACTATTCCAATAAAATACATATTATATTATATTAAAGGAATATAAATCTCTCGATTTGGACGCGTCACAATAATAACATAGTTTATGTGCACGCAGTTCAATAGTGGTTGTGGCGGGATATAGGTTTTCATCAGGTCACCACGCGTTCCCGTTCGTACATATAGTAGGTGTAGAGTAAAGTAGAGCATATATATAGGTAAATAATAATATATCGGCAGCGTTAATATAATAATATTGCGACAGAAAACTCCCTACTATAAAATATAGTACCTATATATGTAAGAGTGTGTATATTGCACCCGATAGGACTTACTAATCCCATCCTCTTCCGCAAGAACCGTCTTTTCTACTACCACAGCCACGGCGGCGCTGGAGTCAATTAAAAGAGAAAACACCGAAATCAAAGAGGTGCGGATTTAACGGACTGTGTCCGCGTCTGTGGTAGAAACCAATAAAAACGGGGTCGTAAATAAAACGACACAACTATATATAATAATACGCGTCTGCGTCTTGTCCGGTTTCTTGTGGCCATGATTCCCTACACCTACCTACATACATATATTTACACACACACACACACACACACACACACAACTTTTAAGCTTATTCTCTGCAACGCGCGTTGGTCTTATCAATGCGTTACCAGCTAGTCGCGTTATCAACGAATATACCGGCGTGGGGGTGCCTTCAGTCGTAAAAACTAAAAAAAAAGAAATCCGAAGGAGTGAAACGACCAATATATAATAATATATCGCTGTCGACAGTTACATAATATATGATATATGGAGTAATATATAGGTAGTTTTATAACACAGAAACAACTATTCGTTAAGCGTTTGCAATTTACACACTAGCTGCATTTGAACGTCTCTCAGTCCGTATAAATAGATAATACACACGATATGCACATAAATACGATGATAATGTATCCCCAAAATATTGTTGTAATAATAATATATACGTACATATCATTGACAGGGGTGGTCGTCGCGTCTTCTGGTGGTGATTTTTTTTTTTTGGCTCCCGAAAATGTACACGTTCGATATATGTCACCGCGATAGAGCGGTTTTCGTTATCTGACCGAACTTTTGAAGCAAATACTATACAGCTATACATACGTATGACGGTATTATATTATGTATATATACGCACGCGTGTGTGCGCGTACGCCGAGATTAAATCCCCGAGAACACGGCACGTTCCGTCTCCCCTTTTTGCGTTTTGTTTTTTTCGTTCCCGGAAATCGTTTTTTAAAAACCATTATAATCCAGTGCAATAACTTGGACCGCACGTATGGTTTTCAGGGGTTTTTATTTTTTCCGTCGACGACGAGCCCACACACTGAGTGAGAGCTCGTGGAATTACGAAATGAAAATAAAAAAAATGCACGGGAAATCTAATAAGAACGCGAGGTATTTTCGTCGTAGGTACGTGTACAATGCTTGTGTATGTGTATCTGTGTGTGTGTGTAAATACAAACAGCGCTTTTTTTTCGTAACGTTTCTGCCGTGTTTAAACAAAAATGCAATTCCCACACAGCACGCGCGCACTTTATTAGTCTAACGAAGAATTGCGCGTTATTCTTTCGCTCGCACGATCGTGTACATTCGAATAATAATACATGCGATATGCAAATTACAATATATAGTTACTATTGGTTTTTGAGGATTGCTTTTCATTTTATTTTTGCACCGATGTTATTAAAAATTGTTACTTATTTGTTTGTTTTGTTTCCCTTGTTCACAGTTCTCGGCCCGGAAGACCGCCCAAGAGAGCGTCGTCCGTAGGCTTGTCTCTGGCCGCGTCGGCCTCGCACTTGAGTCATCAGCTGAAGAAACACCGTCTTGAAAACGGAGACTACGTTGCCGGAGTTTACGAAAACGGACATTTGCAAGGTAATAATATAATATTTCACAGTAATAATCAAACAGCCAGGTTAGGCGTAAAATAAAAACCCGTTTGTAGTAACGCACGCTTGTTGATCGGTGGGTCAGAGGTCGTAAACGCGGTCTTAAAAACTGTTCAACAACTGTTTTTTAAATTCTTAATTATGGTAAATTATGTTAAAGTTCAACATGATTTTTACCATTCGTATCATAGTCGGACGCTTTGTAATGACGTACGCGTATTATAATGCACTTATACGATTCGTTTTCTATTTATAATATATTAATTTAATAACAGTGTTCAATCGGTAATTTTAAAGTATATACTTACAGACGTACTACAGTTGAAAACTATTTAATCAACGTTCGTATACGAGTGATTAATACATTATGAGTTAGTATACAGCTAGTGTAATGTATTATGTGTGTGTGAGTAGTGGATAATATACGTTGTAGGTTGATATGGTGTTGTGTAAATTAATGAACGCGCGGCAAATACGTTTTTATTTATCATGACTAATTAGCCAAAGACTTGTAATACGCGTGTGGAACTCATAATTGCCGTTATAGTATTTTTTCTTTTATTTTTTGAACAATAATTTATTTCATCCCAGTCGTACGATCTTCGTTCAGTGGACTGGTACCCACTTTATATTTGGTCCAGTTTAACGACCAACGAACGATTATAACGTTATCAAAAAAGATGTTGAAATGCAGTATATACCTAATGAACATGTAACAGGATAGTACTTTAAAATTATAGTTTCAAAAATACATATTATCATTTACGCTTTTTTAGACTAATAAAAATTTGAATTTTCTCAGTCGTCGCTAGTTGAGGATCGTGGTTGAGTGTGATTTAAGATTTTTTGTTCAAAGATATAAGTATATGATAGGTATAATATATACTTTTTATTAGAGATAAGTACAATTATTGAATTGAAAGAACTACACTAATACAGTTGGACCTTTATCATCGATTGTTTTCCAAAAACTTGTTCGGTTCCATACAATACGTAGAAAAAAAATTAGCAATAATAACCGAATTACTGCACCAATGATCTCTGCTGTGGCTCCTGCATTCGAATAATAATAATATTGTTTACCATCTAAAAGTGGGCATTATAGTCTGTTTCTCAGTATGCTATAAAACGTACCTTATATGCGAGTTGTTCTCATCCGTTTCCCTCGTCTTTATAATATAAAATATATTACATTGTATAGATATCGTTACAATATTTTTATTCGGCCGCAGCTGTTCGGCGATCAATCATCCGACAAAAGGAGAACACTCCCGTGCATGCCATTATGCTCGTATTTAGTCTGTAACATTGCGTTGTTGCCCTGTGTATTATTTTGTTTTTTTTTCTTCACTGACGATACTTATTTTTCCCTCGCGCTCCCCAAAAACCGGTATTTTTTTTCTATTTTTGTTTTATGCATATTATAATATTTTATAATCACACTGATTAAAAGCCTGCAGTGTTTACTGCAGTGTGTGAGCGCACGCGTCCGTCTGTTTCGCACCCTTGATCTCTTCTTCAATCGTTTTGCGATGAGAGGAGCGTCAAATTTAATTTAAAACGAGTGAATGAAAAAAAAAAGAAATAATAAAAAAATAAAACGACATTTTTCTCGGTGTTATGTAATTAAGAGTTTTTTTCCTTTCGTTAAGAACGGTGTACGGTTCGTTAAGCACGGTTGCTGTCACCACGCTACCATAGTGTTAACGTTGTGCGTTCCGCGGCCGTTGCCGGTGCAGCGCGCCGAAAGATATTGGACACTGTCTTTTGAGCGTCGGATTTCCACGAAAAGTTTTAAAAAGGCGCGTTAAAGTAAAAATTAAAATTACCACCCCTTTGAAAATTATCCACCGCTCGCCGTGTATTTACAAGGACTTCTTCTAGTAGTACATACTCCGAGTACATACGACTGCTTCCTGTCACCGTCGATCGGCTTCCGTCTGCGATAACGGCTATATCATAATAATATAACAACACGTCCAACTACAATAATTAATAATATTATAACAGTATTTATTATACAATATACGTATTATTTTAAGTATTTTAATAATAAGTTTGTGTAGGTATGTGTGTGTGTGTGTACTGTAGTGTGTACATACGAGTCGCGCGTAAAATGAAAACAGAAAACAAAAGTGGGACCTTTTTCTCACACACACAGGATAGACGCACTTAAAATGTATCAACAGTGCGTTTCCTGTCACCCGAATAATATAATAATATTCAGTCGCGTTGTTTTTTATTCCGCGTGGTTATTTTTTTTTATTAATATTATTGTTTAATTCCATTATATTACGGTTCAATTGACAAAGCACTGCGCGTGTAGCGGTGCAGTGGTAGTATATATTATTATTATTATTATTATTATTATGTGTGTACACATGCACGCGCATTTACAGTAGCCAACAGAGTGTCCCCTTCCCCCACGTGGTCCACACCGATAGTCATAAGTATACGCGCGCCAGTAGTCCCGTTCGGACAATGCGAACGTTTGTTGTTCTTCTCGCTCGTTATCGTTAATTGGACACACACGTATGTATATATACTCTATAATACAGTCTCTCTATTTCATTCTCTCACTCTTTCTCTCTCTCTCATAATTTAAACGTATTTATATATATATATTTGTGTTATAACCCCCAAATGACATATTCCCCTCATTTCCCCTCATTACGACGGTTGTTATATTATTATTATTTTTAATTTAAACAAACCATATCGATTGTACAATAATATAGTATCCCCTAGGCACGACCATCGAAACCCACTCCTGTGGTGCAGAAGGTAGAGGTATACCGCGGGACGTCCGGTGAGCTCTCCAAGACCTCCGCTCGCGCGCGCGTGTGTAAACAACCGCTGCAGCGGTCGTATGTATATAAACTTACTACGCGCTAGCTACATATTATATGTATATCGTATTATGTAATATATTTTTAATTCGAATGTTATTAACGCGATTGTATGTGTGTGTGTGCAATTAAACCCATTCAGTTCCCACCGCGACGTGTGCTATGCGTGTGCGTATATTGTCTAATATGTATGGAACCAACAAAAAAATAAAAAATATAAGAAATTATATGGTATAGTTACCACCACCGCCCGCGTGTGTGTTTTTCTTTGAAAAGCCTTTTCAGGTAGACGCGCGCACACGCGTTTTGTGTGTTCGTTGTTTTGGACGTCGTACTTTATTTACATTGGCGACGTGAAAAAAGGGTTAAATCGACGAGTGTTTTCACCTGCGGGACGGCGATCGCGGGGGCGACGACACGGACGGCTTTTGTTGCCGACTTTATTTTTTTTTCACTTTTAATTGGTCTGGAAGGGTCCGCCGCGACGACGACTCATTTTTTATTATTTATTTTTTATTTTTCTAATAAACCGTAATAGCCGGTCGTCATCGACGGCGACGTCACCCGGTGGTGAATCGACACAATCGTTTATTCGTTTATGAAAACATGCCGTCGCCTCGCTTGGTTGCCGTTTTTTTGTTTTCTCTTTTTCACACGGGCCTCTGGGAGAGCGAGCGTGCTCGCGGTTCAAAGTTCGGGACGTATTTACGAAATGTCTTATTCGTTTGGAAATTAATGAATACGCGTAAAAAATGTAATAATATTACAAGTTAATAATATATGCACCAACGACATATGGGCGTTGTTGAAAAAAAATTAAAACCGTAACTATCGAGTTTACCGTTTTTATTCGCGGTGGTTTTTATGTATTTTTTACCAGCTATAATATAGTGCTATACGCGCGTATACTATAATATACTAGGTATTTATATAGTCAGTCGTATATGTCGCGGATTTTCGCAATTCAAACACGCGTTGCATAGACGTGCGTGTTGGCCGCTGAGTATATTTATTTTGTTAGTTCGATAAACTGTAAGCACACATTATAAAGTACAATATAATCATATTATTATACCTACATGCTTACCATGGCGTATACCTATATTACTCGAATGGCGATAAGGAGAGGGAATAAACTTCACTTCTCCCACTCCAAGGTATATAATTGAACCAGAGATTCTTTTCACTGCACCCGCGTGTGCGTGAGTGTGAATTCTGTGTGTATGCGTGTATGCCTGAGTGTGTGAATGTGCGTAGTGTATTATATATATATTTAAGGTAGGTACACTTATACACGTATATTATATGCAATGTCTTGCAACGGTGGCGGTGGCATAGAGTTTGTATTAACATTCGCGTGTTTTGCACAATGGTCACGCAACAGTCGAAAACGTTGTGTCGCCGACCACTGTAAGTAAGTACATGTTATGATGTGTACCAATGTGTGTGTGTGTGTGTGTGTGTGTGTGTGAGAGAGAGATAGAGAGAGAGAGAGAGAGAGAGAGAGTAGGTATTGAAATAACATATACACATGCACGTACGCGCGCGAGACCTTTTCGACCGATTGTTATTAACGGTATAGACATGAAATATGTTTTGCGCTAAAATCTCAAACCACCATCCCCCTTTTTTGTCCACAATCAAGAGGTCGTGCAACTTTGGCCGCGTGCATTGTGTTCCGATTATAGTTCTGTGTACCTAAATTTTTTTTGTTTTGACGTGATGTTATAAATTGTATATTATTGTAATTGTATCCATAAACTATATAGTATATTCGACGAACAAGTTAATTGGATTCGCAAAAGGACCGACCGAAAAATAATACGTTACAACAATAATATAAGTATACAATGTAATCCATTCAGGAATATTCGATTTTACGTGATTTGCGTACATTATATATTCAATATGGTCGTTGATCGGGATATTATTAAATATACATTATTATAATTTAGAAATGAACCGAAACCGTTTCATTTTTAAAATCAAACCGGCTACCCGGGTATTTATAAGAACGAAGTTAACGACCGTCAGTTAAACTATTTGAACATGCAATATCGTTGGTATATATACATAATTCCCAGTCTGGTTGGTATCGATTGCCGCGTACCCAGTGAACACCAAAAATATATATTTAATACACTAATATACGACTACGATTCACGGAACTATATAATATATATTTTCAATCCGTTATAGGTAGTTGTGAAACGGTTTTTTAAAAGTAGATAATATTATAACTTTACTATGTATTCGTGTAGGTATATATAAACACACCTAAAACTAAAATACGTTTCTGGGACTGATACTTTTGGAAAATTCACATACAATGCTTTTTAAAAACTATATAAGAAACGCACGTAAGGATCGAATTGTATGACGTTTTAGAATATACTGGTGTCTAAAAATAATAACATTTTACAAGGCCATGATGGTCATTAGTTTTGGTCAGACATAAATATACGTTTAATTGAAATATGGTTTGACATCAGTTCGCTTTGTGATGATCTTAAACTATGTGGTGTATGAAAAATATAGTATAAATCGTTTACGTTTCGTATGTCGTCAACTTTATGTTACACATGAATGATACATATAAGATGGATATCGAAACGGTCATCCCTCGTCGAACGACGTTGTAAAACCACTTGACGTGCGTTATCGCATCAAAACCAGGAGACAGAATATAAAAATAATCATGATAATAATAATAATAATTTTTATTATTATTATTATTATTATGGTAATAATAATATGCGCTCCCACAAGGGTTGATATCCGACCGGAAAACGTACGCGGTGCCAGCTACCTCTCTCCCACCCGTTCCAATCTCGCGACGGACGAATTCTAAAGGCCGTGCGTGAATAATGAATTACCATCGTTTTACCGGTCAACGGGTTAAATAGTTAAACATGCACTGGGATTTCTGGCGAGATAGAGCACGTATTCGGCCGTCGTTGTATTCGCCCGTCGGTTACGCTCCCGTAATCGGCTAAGCCGCAGCAGCCCTTTGCGCCAATACCGTTTTCCCGCGTCGGAAATGGAAATCCTCCGCTGATTAAAACATATATATATATATGAAGAAAAAATAAACGCGTTTTTTCAAAATATTCACATAGAATAATATACATAGTGTGCCCAAATTCTCGTCTTTTCGATTTTTAACGGATTTAAAAGTGACAACCACGTTACATCAAAAGTTGCTTTTATCGTCGTTTAATCTTCTTAAGTTTTTCACTTCAAAAGCTAAGTTTAAGTTTTTCCTATACATATACTATATCATATTTAATATTTATTGTCACGTGAAATTATATTTTTCCACACATCGAACCCCTCCTCTAATCCGAAACATACTTGTCTTTTAAGTTCTGACTACCGATTTGTTCGTATATCGTGTACGCAATATGTATATAATTATATTGCGTTCACCACTCCACTACCCTCAGTAATAATATTCTAATACTATTCAGGTCGTCTTCTCGAATAAGTTTAGTACTGGAACTCGTGTTAATATCGTAGGTACACATTATATACAATTATATTAATATTTATTATTGCATACTATTTTTTTCTTCATTTGCGGCATACCACTGTTATTCATCATATATTTTATATTACATGTAAGTTATTACACGAAACGCATAATTTACGTTTGTAAAGAATGGGTATGACACATAAGTCATGGTGGCGGACAATGAAACGGAAAACGCATACTATTTATACGACCCACGTCATAAATGTCTTCTTTCGCAATGCTAGATATCTCCGCCCTGCGGGCTGTTATAATTGTTGATAATTATACGGTACGCACGCACCTACCTCGGACGTCTTCATTTCCCACTCTGTGAGCCTGCTATCCAGCAACAGAACCACCAGGCCTAACTTTTACACGCGCGTACATAAACACACACACACACACACACACACACACACACACACACACACACACACACACATACGCACCAACACTTGTTCGTTCAGTCAGTCGTACTACTATATAGATAGTTGAATAAGTTACCACAATATTATTACCACGGTAACCCAGTTCCGACGTCATATTTACGGTCGATCGGTCCTAATATCGCGTTTAATAGAGACACAGATTAAAAGTATAAATTATTGTGTTTTATTTCCTCCTTTCGCCGCCGACATATCATATTATATTCTGCACGATGATAATATGATTTGTATACATATAATATATTATATTATTATGTACATACACAAAAAATAATATAATATAATAAAGTCGTTCGGACGAGGCCGTCGAGTGATTTCGAAATTACATAAACATATTACGGTGTATTTTGAATAGGAGAATTCTCGTACTATATTGCACGCAATCAACAGCAATTAAAATATATTTAATATATGAACCGAAAGGTAGTAATCGAAAATTATTTTTCCTCAAACATCATATACCGCAGCTTCGCGCATCGGTCTGTATGTGTGTGTATATGTATGTATATAACCTGTTTAGTCGGTTAGCTCCAATTACACACCTCGGTCGTGTGTAATTATAATATTATTAAAAATTCGATTTAAACGTAACCGACCGTTTAAAATCGCTACATCCGTCGTCGGCGCATCATCTAACGCAATTATTTGATTGCTCGACTCCGCGTGTCATCAACACGGTTCGATTCGTCATAATATCGCCGTCGGTATAAAGCACATATTATTATTATATGTATATACACAACACATTATGTATATTACTCGTCAAACAGCCCGGCGAGGTGGTCTATCAGTGAGTGTGTGTGTGTGTGTGTGTGTGTATATATATATTTTATACACGACGAGATGATGATAATAATAATAATAATAATAATAATAATGAAACTGATATTATGTTTGTTCAATTAATGATATTATTATTATTGCTGTTGTCTTGTGTGTGTAATTCACCCGTCGACGACCGCGACGGCGGTGGTATATTTCCACGGGGTTCCGACCAGAAAAACCCAAGTCCGCTGCGGTGGTCCCCGAAGCTGCTTATTGTGCGCGTCTCGGGGGGGGCCTTTCACGTGTGCGGCACGCTCGCTGTTAATCTTCGGCGGTCGAATATAAATATAATATAATACGGTATGTATATACAGAAAAAAAGAAGACAAGTACCGCCATCGCCGCGTGATTATACATATATATATATATATATATATAATGATAAAGTAACCGTTTTATAGCGATTGTAATCTCCTTTTGTTTTTTGTGTGTACGCCGCATTGTTGCAGTGACTTAAATAAATATTTAATTATAGAAACTTACGATGATGATTTATGCGCCACACACGCTTTCGGGTTTACGCTGTTTTTTCTTCTCGTTAGCTTTTCACCGCCACTCGTTACTTGTTACGGCGCTCGCCATCGCGTAGAATATAATAATATAATATTCTTTTGCGATATGATGCTATTTATTTGGTTGGAAATATTGCGCAAAATGTATTGTGTTTGGAAGAATTTGATCGAAACATAGCTATAGCTCCGTTATTTTTTTTTAAGGTGGGGGTGGGAGGTGTTAGTTAGAACCAAAATTTGATCATTTCAACCGAATTAACCAATAGGTAAGTGCAGTGTTGCTCACAGAATTCTGTCAAAACCATTATAATAATTTAACCTACTGTGGTCTGCCACGGCATTCAGCACCGTTTTGTCCGACCAGAAATTCCTACAGAACACCGTGCAATGTCACGGTAACACAAATATACTGCGGGTAAAAATGCGGCAAACACGGTCGAAAATATCTCTTGGACTATATGCACGACGTGTCCTGGCAAACCACAGGACGATGATCAAACACCACCGCTTGCGATCTTCGCCGGCATGGTATATTTATTTTATGCACAGAAAATCCGTTGGCGCGTCATCCATCATCACGCGGAGATGACGACCACGCGATAAACAGCTCCTCACTACCATACCCCGCGACCCTGCAGATGAGGCTGTGGTCTCCTCCGACCATCCCCGCAACGTTTATTACTATTACTTTATTATTATCGTGATTATTATTATTATTGCACACAGGGCTTTTCTTGCTGCCGCTGTTACAATATACAACAGCGGTTCCGGAAAACGCGCACCGATTGTATATATATAATATGTATATTATATGGTTTCGTTGTGAGGTGGTGGCGTTTCGTCGTCATCGTCCGTGCCGTTGAATATTTTATGCTTAATCCCCGGACCGCATTTGTCAAAAATGCCCCTTCTGCCTCTCGAGGCGGCGCGAACCTCTCCGTGAAATTCGAAATGATCGAACGGTTCGTTTCGGAAGTGACGCGGTGTGTATTTGGTCTTTTGATGTGGCTCGTTTTTTTAATTATGCATTTGATCGATGCGACACGCGCATGGCTGCGGCGTGGAGAGTCGACGACGACCGTGCGAAACATCGACGATTTTTACAGACGATCGCCAAAGACAATAAATAACAACTACAGAAAAAAAAAATAATAAAAATCCGTACAGATCGTTCTCCCCGTGAGATTCACTCAGTATACATCGTTTGTGTTTGGATGCTGAATTGATCTATATATTATATTGTTATGCATTATATATACTGCTGTTGCTGGATTATATAGTTTCTCTGTGGTGTACAGACGTAGTAATAATACATTGGTACATATTATTATATATAACAGATATACACATACAGATATATTATATATGTTGGTGTGATCTCGAGCAGAAACTATGGACTGAAGACATTTTTGAGTTTATGATATAGACGTATTTACGTGCTGTGTATAACAAACTCTGTTATATAAATGTATATCAAATAAATGCGTGTGAGGAATATTGTGGATCTCTGTAGCGTATATAGTCGATGGATCGTTTTGTCCGCGGATTATAAGGGATACTAGCACTACTATACCAGTTCATAAATTTTAAACACGTACCTATCTATAAACAAGCGATGTTCGAAGTACCACATACAAATTATATACATATAGGTACATCGGGCAGGTGGCCGTAAGATGAAGAGCTCATACTTATAAGTTATATATAATAACGGTTTAATGTATATTATAATAAATAATATTTACTATAGTGTCGAGAGAATTAAGTGTATATATATTATTATATGTATAGAAATATATAATTTTATTTTAATGTTCGGTATATTTAATACACTCGTGGCCCGGTGGCGACTGTTTAGTTTTAAGTTTATAATATGATGTATAAAAGTGGACGTTTTATACTCTATAGAAACAATATAATATCGTTTTAATAAAAAAAAAATTATGAAATATATCATCGTTACCGCAACGTACGTTATTCTGTGACTCGGAGGAACGTATAATAATATACGGTATTTTGTAGCGATTTCGTTGCAAAAAATAAAAAAATAAAAACCACACAAACCCTTTCAGATGAGACGGGCTCGTGTATAAATCATCGTTTACCCGTGCATAAAAAGACGCAAAGCTTTCATCTGTGAAATTGAACCTTCGTTTTTACGTTTCAATCGCAGATGCTACTCATCGGCGAGTCATGATTCACTGTCAGTCGTCGTCGTCTTCCTGGCCCATAACCGCGTAACGGCGACGTGGTGATAGAGTGGTGAGGTAAAAAAAAATATAAACTTCCCCTGACCTCGGGACGATTTTTTTCTCTGCCGACGGTATATATCGTATGCTAATATTCGACGGTGGCTGCTGCTACTGCATCGGCGTTGTGAGCAGAAAAAGAGAGTGCAAATTAATTTCAATTTAAACGAGTCGAAATGTATACATAATATATTATACAATATATATCGTGCGAGTATATACATATATATATGTGTGTGTGCATAAAGGGATCCCTGCAGTACTGCCACCGTCACTTAAAGCCAAGAAACGGTTATACACACGCACAGAGCTATATAGAGTGTAATCAATCATCCCGCGTGCGCGAGTCCGTTCTCTCACTCTCTTCGACTGTCAGCAGTGTACACACACACACACACACACACACACACGAGCGCCCGTACACGTCGGTCCCTACGAACATATATTGTGTACGTGGTTATATTTTTTTATTGTTATATATATTCCGAAACCCGTGGCGGGAAGGATTTTAATTTTAGCATATATTGTTTCTTTTCGGTTCCAAGACAAACAAACGCACACACTCGCACACGCACACTTGCCCGGTCTTAATTTCCATCCCGTCCCTGTGGGTCACCACCTCCCCAACGGTGGTGGCGGAGACTGTGACTACGACGACGACTCCTGCGATGATGATGGATTGCACCCGGGTATAGTCGCTTTACACTGTAGCCACCCCCGTGCTTTATCATTAGTACCGGCACCCAAAACGGCTAATTTAAACCTAAGGTCTTTTTTGTTTTCTTTTTTGCCTCCATCTCTACGTCGTCGGTGCTATATACCGTCGCCACCGAATTATAATTACCGTCCGAAAAGGTTTTCACACTTCAAATGGCCGTAGCGACCCGAGTTTCCGTATACCACCCACTGACATTGGTATATATATATACAATATTTAATCATATACATTATACATATATACATACTTTATACGCCCTTTTCCTCTCAACCATTCACCGCCCTCTCATTCATCCGTTTCTCCTAAAATCCGCCAAACTTCATCCAAAAATAGCATACTGGTTCCTCCTTCTCCCTCTCTCACTCTATATTACGAGCTTTTGATAAATTATACGTCGCATATAATCTGTCGTTTGTTTTTACGATAATCAATTATTACATTATATATTCCTATTCCGTGTTACAGCGGTGAGCGGTAGATTATACGTGCACAAGCAAAATGCGTAGCATCTGCATTTTCGACTCAACGACTCGCCTCCTTCCTTTTATATATATATATATATATTATATGTATAGGTATTTGGTACATTTACCGTTTTATTAATGGAAATTGTTCTGAAACGAAAACACTTTTTAATGGAAAATAGCGTTATCCAATTTACATGTTGTCTTTATACGATAACAAACACACGGAGGGACTCGTTTAATAATTTTTTTTCTCGCGCACACGTGTATATATATAAGTAGAATATAACTCAAATCGAATTAACATTTTACGGTATCGGAAGTGAGATTTAATAATAAAATTAAATGGAAAAAAGTGCCAAGCTACTATATAAAGCAAGAACTTAAATGAATATTTTATTTTATACAAGGATACAGCCGTAAAAGCATTTTAAAAGTTTTGTTATTTCATGACTGTGAATCGAGAATATAATAACTAAGATGTATTGATCCACGAAGGACTTTAATATACATTAAAGTATATACAGTGCAAAGTTAAATGTTGTGTATCAGTGTATCCGTCGTCCGCACTTTTACACACTATTATAAATTATAATATAATACCATAGTATCGGAAGCAGTCACGTGTACACGCATATTTTATGATATAAAATGTATATGACTATCAATTAGTAATTACGAATATCGTGTTGTATCGTTTATTTTTTAAGTTCTGTCACTGACGAAACTACAGCGATATAATTCGGTACTATATTAATTATTTGCGTTGCAGACGATCGCGTGGTTACAGTATAGTATACTATACAGAAGGGTAACCGGGTAAATACAAACTTGCGCTTGAACATGTCGTTACGTAATAGGTAATATAATAATAACGATAATAACAATACTATTCTCGTCGGTGAAAGCGATTAACTGCAGCGGGTGCGATGCACTGCAACTACGTGTTGTTGTTAGGCATGTTTGGAGATATACTACTACAGACTGTACACAGTGTACACTGTATATACGTTTGTATACATAATATAATATATAAGTGCATTAACACAAACTGCAGCGGACGATCGACACGCGCGTGTACAAACATGATTTGTAAATATATACAAACCAGAACGGTAATACTGGTAATAATAATATAATATATGACAAATAGCGGCGGTTATTACGTCGGCGGGAAACGGTCGCCGGCGCGAGCGTATAAATCACGCGCACAATCGTCGTGTGTCGGCGGTGGCGGTGGCGGCGTCGTCGTTCAAGTAGCTTCGGCAAAAAGCCGAGTCTTATTAGTCAAAGTCCTGCGGGTAATTGAATGTGTGTGTGTGTGTGTGTGTGTATTATTAGTGAGAGCCGGCCGACGAGGGACCCCGCTGAGAAAGGCCAATCAACATCTATAACAAAATGTTATTATTATTATTATTATTATATAGGTACATATCGCGAGACCAATAATCATTATTACCGTTTGCCAGTTGTTTATTTATTATTATTATATATATTTCGGGTACTCGCGCGTGCGTATATTATATATTCTACGTCAGTCCGTAAAGACAAAACCCATCAGTCACACACACACACACACACACACACACACACACACACCGCAGAGACTTCGTAACGAGTTCTGTATGTATAGGCAGGTATTCTGACCGAATGCTATTAGGAATGTCCATTAATAATTATAAGTGGCGACCAGTAAGTCTGTTTCAATAATTATATATGTATACAATATTTTTGTTATGTTTTGTTCTGAACGTTTTTTTGATCGTACGGTCACGTACAGTACGTTTAGACTTAATAAGTTATAGTTATAACACTCGGGTTAACGCATAGATCTCGCGTCTTCGGACCGATAACTATTATATATACACGTATTTATATATTTAAATAATGAAATTATTGATAGTTTTACCTCGACGCGTTTTGTATAGAATCAAACAACGTATTAGGAACTTTACTTATAAATGCTGTGCATATGGAATCGCAGCGTTATTTTGTTTTTTCTCCTTGAAAATCTTGAATCTTAGGTACTAAAACCACTGTTATATAATTAGTATAAAACCGTAAACGAAAAAAGCTCACAGGTGGTTCTTTAGTCCTGATTGCCTGCTACGGGCACCAATCTTGAGGTAAAAACTAATAGTTAATACTCACATTATTATATTTTATTACGCGTACCTATACTATATTATTTTTTTGTAGCACAGTTTGTGCACCCGCTTTTTATAATAACATTTTAACATGAATATACTTTTGCAGATTCGCCCCGCATGGAAAAATCGCCGCTGCTGGCCAACGGTTACAATCACCCGCCCACGCACCTCGGACACATGCAGTACATGCAGCAGTTCAACCACCACCACCATCATCCGGCGGCCGCACACGCCATCATGAACCCAGCCGGTCTGTCGCACCCCGCGTTACCCCGTCCCGACGCGCAGCTACTTAAGAGCCAAGGTCTCTCCATGGAAGCGTTGGCCAGGTGAGTGTATCGCTTGACCACCGCCCACTATACAGACCCCTGAAAGTTATCATCGATAACCAAAAACGGTTTTTAAAGACCATTGCTGTTTTTTCTCTCATTCGTTAATATGTATATATATACATAGCAAAGAGATTGACACCTAAAGTCAATTCCATATCGCTATTATTTAATTTTGTTTAATACTTACTGTGAAATAAGAATATCGAGTATAATATGCATGAAAATTGAACCGGGTGCATAAAAACAAAACAATTGTTACAGTTTATTACAGTTTCGATACTATTGCCACATATTACTTGTGGCATACGAATATTTTTAAATTCATTGTTTTCATAGTTGGCGTTAGGAAAATCGCATTTTATTGAAATAATTTGAAAATATTAAAAGATCATAATTTTAAATCTTCTTAAAAAAACCAATTAAGTTATTTTTACGATTTATTAATAAAATAAAAAAAGAAAATTAAAAATAAGCATAATATATTGAAAACAAGTAAAATAATTATTAACTAATATACGAATAAAATGCATTTTTTAAATAAAACTCGATTTTAATATTGATTTTTCATAGTATACTATATACCTAATCATTTACCTGCATTAATGACATGGAGACTAAATTAAAAATTAATTACATTTCTTATAACAGTAAATACATAAAAAAAAACATATTTTAACGTTTCTAAAATATTATGTATTTAAAAAAAATAATTTATCCTAATACGTATAATATATTATTAAAAAAATTTTATTGTTTAAAAAATGTATTACTAAATAATATTTAATACAAATAAAATATTGTGTAGTTAATAAATTATTGTAATGTATGCTCGTACCTAATGACACAGTGGTTTATTTTATTAATAACAGTTTATCACTACGTTTTTAATATGTTTTTTTTTCGTTTTACAGTTCGGGTATATGGGAAAAAGCGTATGCCGGCTTCATGAAACAACTAGAAAGGTAAGAGAATAATATTAATAATCGCACATTGCTCGTGTTGCAGTATATAATATCATTATTGTTTATATCCACGACGCCTTCCTGTCCGGCGCGTCACACTATTAAAATAACGACTTGTATATTATATACATATATAATATATACCATTTTCTGCAGTATGCATATATGTTTATACATATAGAGATATAATGTAATATGCGAGCATTAACGCACACGATCGTTCGATGGAGGCGGCGGCAGCTGCGGAAATTATGTTCTGTTCAATAATATACGACCAAATGATATACACAATATAATAATAATAATAATAATATACTGCATTCGCGTGGCGCAATATTATCATCTCGAGAGCGACGATAATTATTGTTATTTTTCTATTAATTTTTTTACTTTTACCGCGTCGTAATAATATTATTACCATATCGCATCGGATACACGTATAATATATAAATATAATGTACAGACAAGAAGGGTCATCAGGACATTGCACTAATACAGTACCTACCTACATGCGCATTATATAGAGAAATGATAACGGTGATGTGTGCAGCTATATGGAATTTACGACTCGAACACGACTGTTATTGCCTTTAGTATAAAAATACACGCACTATACAAGTCGCCGCCTGCACCACTGCCTATCACTTATATCGGTCGCGGTTATTCAGATTTAAAAACCGGCAGAT
The DNA here is from genome assembly GCA_020882235.1 of Schizaphis graminum. Lineage (NCBI taxonomy): Eukaryota > Metazoa > Arthropoda > Insecta > Hemiptera > Aphididae > Schizaphis > Schizaphis graminum. Next base: position 40,636,449 of record CM037031.1, read on the forward strand.
CTCTTAATAATTTATAATAAAATATGATTTTGGCTACAAGCATTTCACATTGTTTCGGCGATATAATTATAGGTATATCGACAACTTTTTTTAAAATGTTCAAGTCAGGCACGTTAAACCAATCTAGACTAAACACATTCAATGTATATATTTAATGAAATACTCATGGACGTCTCTGGGTAAATAATTTTGCTTTTTCAGGTTATAAATATGTTCCAAAAAAAAAAACGTTTAAGTGGCTCCATAAAGCAAACGAATTTTTATTCGATCAATTAGAAGTTATAATTACTTAAAGCCTGTAGGTGGTAAATTAAAAAAAATTGCTTTAGAATTTTTATACAGTTGTTTGAAAAAATAGTTAATAACGACTAAAAAGTTATTATTTTTAAAAGACATCTTTATTACTTCGTATGCGAAAAACCATCCTCAATTGACAATGGCTTGTAAGATGTTAACACATTTTTTTGAGTGGTATACCTGAGACCGCTTCAGCTCTCAGTAAAGTCTCCTAGATGATAGTTATTTTGTTGTACACATTATTGCAGTAGACCGGTGATCTGTGACTGTGCGAGTATCACACGGTGCGCAGCAAAGCCGCGTGACACGCGACATAAATATTATTTCGTATATAATGATGATAATAATTTGTTATTATTGTTTGCACCTCGCGCGACGGATGCAGCGGCGGCGGCGGCACTAGGAAATTTCTTATTGTCTGTGCCGCTCTGCAGTCGTGTGTTGTCGGCAGCAGTAATAAGACGGAGGTCGTAAATTTCAATGAAACGCACGAAAGTTGTGTTATTTGTACTCGGTGGCGGCGGCGGCGGTGACGATGACACAAAGGTATACGTATATGATAACTCTTCGTGTTATTATATGGGTGTGCACACAAAGACACGGGTCGAAAGCAGAAAACTACGGCCGGGAGCGAGCGCGGGTGTTTAAATTGAATTTAGCGCTAAAACTTTTCTTGTATTTTTTTTTCGTGTCGTATTTATATACACATCATATAAATGTATATATATAAGATATCGTATATATTTTCTGGGTTATTATTTTTGTTCGCGGCGCCCATCTCCGGGACCGCTCTGATCTAATTTATATCCGGCGGTGGTAGCGGTAGCAGCCTGCAGAGTTCCTTCGGTCGTCGCGTATCATTTATAACAATTTTCTTTTGGCGCGCAATGTATACACACGCATACACACACACACAAACACACATAAATAAGGGACGATAGTGAAATAACGAAGGGTGGATAAAAAATATATACATGTATTAATGTATATACATGTATAGTATAATATGCGTTGTCGTGTCCGGGGAGCGCGAAAAGAAACGTTTTACACGTCTCCGGAGATTATACGCGGGCACGGGGAAGGCCTATTATATGAACGCCGCAGTCATTTTTACGTTAAATATTTATGCAAAAGAAGTTATTAACTTTTTTTCCGTTTTAGTTTTCTTCACGGTTTTATTTTTTATTTTTATAAGGCATCTCTAACACGCCAAATGTGCCGCTGCCGACACCTATAATAGTCATCGCCGTCGCGCGTATAATATTTATAAATAGGGTCTTGTGGACCACGTAGAGAAAATACAAGTATACGTTTACGCAATAATTGTTATTATACCACATTATGCTGTATAATATCGTCTTTGTTTAAACATTTTTCTTTGCGCTGCATAACGTATTAGTACGCATATATAACATGCACGCAGTGAAATAGTAATAATAATGATAATAATAATAACACACCGCCATTCTTATATTGCTGTATGCACACGTTTTTCACTTCTTCGCCGTCTGTTCGTCGACATAGCGGCAGTTCTCAGCAGAGGCGGAATTGATGGATGACGTATTCGATCTGCCGCTGTCCGCGCCCGCTCGTATTATAACTTGCCGAAACATATTCCCGAAACGTTTAATAACAGTACGGCGCGCGCGCTGGCAAACGTGAAACAAATAAAAAACGACAACGCGGAAAATCTTCCATCACAAGTTACGCAGATAGGGCGAGTAGTCACGATGGAGGGGAAAAACGGGGAAAAAATAATAATATATATATGAAAAACGACTTTCACGTCTCACACGCCCACCCGCCACTCCATCGTACATAGTGTGCGGTACCATAATGAGAGAAGAGCCTCGAGAATCGAATAATATACGAGAATTGAACGAACAATTTTTTTATTTTCCGTTCACACCCCTCGTCGCCGTGGTAGTCATTTCTTTATGATGTACACGACGACGCTTCTTGCTCTGTGTGTATGCGTGTGCGGTGTGTCTTAAGGGGTTGCCAGATGCGACTTCCATTACGCCAATTTCTCTTTACGTGTGGGAGGGCGACGGTGGCGATGGTAAACGACGTACACTAACGACGCAAAATTTTTATAGTGTTGTCGTGCGCCGGTGGTTGTGTGTATAAGGTGTGTTCGATGGTTGGGGGTTTGGGAATGGTGAGAGGACGAGGAGAACCGGGAAACAATGTCGCTAAAACGTCAAACATTAAATTACATTTTTATTCGAATTTCTCGCAAACAACACTCTGGTGGGTTAAAAATGGCACATTTTGCTGGAGTAAAAAACCCAGCGCAATCGTTACGTGTAGGAGAAAAAACTTTGTCAATAACGATAAGCTTTAAAGGCGAAATGACGCGCCGGTTTCTCACCCCCCCCCTCTATCCAGCGTATAACCGTTGCAGTGTGCTATGCAGCCATAATATATAGATAGTAGCGCATCGTCGTATTAAAAATGGATATTGCTTAAATCTCGGTGTTGTTTTATTTTCTACGACTCAAAAAAATAAAAATAAAATGACAACCGTTTATAATAAAAATTATTCCTCAGTAAATACGACAATAATAATATTATGTTCCAATTATATACTTTAGTACAAAAATACGTTTATGTAACTTCCGCAGCCCGTGTGGCGTTAAGTCCAAATAATCCAAAATAGCGACTGATGCATTTAACGAGTGGCAATTTTACCAGGGACGCGTGCAGTAAATTAAAAATCGGCAGTCAACATTCGACGTGTTATCGAAACGCCATATCGTTTAATCGATTTAACATATTATTATTATATTATACGGCTAACCATTCACGGCGGCGTCAATAGACACAATGCTAGTCCAGACACATAGCGATAGTGCTTATAATATTATATTTTTGTCGATCAAAACAAACATAGCCGCATAATAATATAGAATACGCGTACATATAGACGGCATGATGTGTAAACTCGCATATCATATTTATATAGGTACAACGATAATAATAATACTAATCAGCCGCGGCGGCGGTGGCAGTGGTGGTGATGGGATTATATCGCGGTTAATTACGCGGCATTAACGACTATATAGTAGAGCGGCTTTTCGTATTGTTTTTGGGTGGCCGGGATTTCGGCTCCATTGTTCCGAAGGAATAACAATAACAATAACAATAGTAACACACACGCAGACGTTTTTGGTAAAGCTGGTCCAGTATACACACACATCGGGCGCGCGTAATAATTAGCAAAACCTCCGCACACAATAATGCCCACAAATCTAGATATCACAGAGGTGGCGGCAGTAGCGCCAGTCTATACATATATATATTATATAATATATACACACATTATACATAATATTATTATTATTATAATAATAATATAGTGGCGGGCTCATCACGGGCCGTCATCATCACCACCACTACCGCCGGGGCTGCAGTATTATCGGTCCAGTGTTTTAATCTAATATCGTTGTTTCCCCATTGTACCCGCGTCTGTTCCGCTTTTGTACGGGATATTATATATTATTATATTATATATAAATATCTACGTATGCGTGTGTGTATGCGTCCGTCCGAATGCCCATTGTTTCTACAAAACCTCTGGCCGCGATCAAATGCCATCCCTTCCGGGGACCATCGACACGTGTCTATACATATATATATATATATATATATACACAATACTGATAATAATAATAATATTACTGCGATATGTTATAATATAATAATATAGAATTGTATGTACCGTTGTATATGTATAATATTAAATTACACGCAAGTACCTACATGACGACGTGTGTTGGTCATGATGTATAAAGCTAGTGGTCCTACACCCATACCACCTCACGCAGTGTAGTACCTTTATACGACATGATAATGTTTTATGCTATTCTGCTGCTATCCGAATCGAATTCGTTGTGCGTACGAAAAAATCGTTATACCTATACAATACGCGTGGACGACTACCGATCGACTGGTACAGCAGAGGTCCGGCTGCAGGGATACTCCGTCGCATCGCGCTTAGGACGGTTAGATTGGCGGGGGAGAGTTTTATAGTAATAAAATAAAGAAAAATTTCAATATCGAAATATTAATGTTCCGACAAATCCTCCCCGTCCGTATTTTTATTAATAATATTCTTTACAAATACTTATCCTCTTCGTATTAAATATACAATAATATCTCGGCTCTACCAGATAAAACGCGTGGGATTACGCGTACAAAATTTCTTTTGTCGTTTATACGATGCGGAAAAGTATAATATTATGACCGGCTCTTTGCCGCGACCAACCCCGGCCGTTCTCTTCCTCTGCCGGAGTTTTCTTAAAAAATAAATAACCACTATATATATATATATATATATATATATATATAACTGTAGAACACCGGGGATTTATTTCTGCGCTATCATCGTCGTTATACTACAGTTATCTAATAGTTATCTACTGCGAATTCGTTGACGGCCGTCACGTAAAAAAAAGAAGTCATATTGTCGCCTTTTAGTAAACCGAATATCGTACTGCGGCGTTGAAGTTAATATCCGTCATCGTGGTATCGGTTTTCTCCCTTATCTGCAGACCAAAGTTTGGGTCGCGGGGGTGACAGCGGTGGAAGAAAAAATATTGGATTTCAATTGAAAACTCGTTTTTCTCGACCTGACCCCGAAATGCGGACAAGATGGATTCATTTGTCACCGACCGTATCGGCCGAGTGTATATGAAAAAACACCACCCCCACAGGACACATTTTCGGAATCATAAATTCACTTTGCTAACTTTTTGCCGCGGGGACGTGTCCTTTTTACGCTGCTTTTGATAGCCAGTTGATATATTACCAGTTGGTAACTTTCCGATACAAGCACACGTACATACATACACGAAAAATACGATAATATTATATTATAAAGACTGACGGGACGGCCAAAATGTGAAAAATAAAAATATAATATAATATCTTACAATATTTTTATTACGCCGTACTTATATAATACCTATAACAATTTGAAAATGTATGGATTCTAAATAATGATGTTATCTCAAAACTAAGTCAATTGAAAAAAATCATTTCAGAAAACCACGTAAAGTTTCGTTTCTATAATCTCCGATTGACAGGTCTTTTTAAAAAACGTTTGTCCACCAACTAGCGTTATATTATATTATTATATATAGAAAAGAACGTTTTATATTGGTTTCGAGTGTAAATTTATCGTTCAAAATAAATTCCAAGTCGCCTTTGAATTAGTTGCAGTTTCAGTATACGTGTATTGTAAATCATGGGTAGGGCGTAATATCGCTTTCGACCTTCACGTTTACACACAATATACACACACACACACACACACACACACACACACACACACACACACACACACACACACACACACACACACATATATACGTATTTATTTATGTGTGTAGGAAAACAGTGTTTTATTTCTGACTCCACGCAGACTACGGCACCCAAAGTCGCTATGGCACTTAAAAATACGATCTCGTCCTGACAGTCGTTGTCTCTTATATACACGATAACTAATTATTATTGCTGTCAGCGTGGAATATAACATAATACACGAACTTGAACAACAGCTATAACAATAATAAACAAATTAATGATAACATATTTACCGCGACGCTGAAATGATATAATTTTTCAGTTCAAATATTATAATAGTGTGCTCACACGCGATGCGCAACGGTACAAATCATAACCTGACAACCACGGGACAACTCATCGTGGGAATGAAAGAAATACCTTTGAACGATGCGTATTTTGATAAGATTTTTTATTATATTATAAACGATGAACAGTATGCGAAAAATAACTGTCATCTTGGTACCGCCAAGACAACAAAAACTACGAATTTACCTAGCATGTTATTATACGTCCGTCGTGTGTATGCATCACGCGAAAAAGGCCGTCGCCTGCCGGGACAAATACGCGGGTTTTGCGGTCGCGACAGCGCGTAATCTCCGCAGCCTCCGACTGAGATTATACGCCTGCCGGACGGGACGTCATTATTCAATCTAATGGACCGCGTTAATCGCGTCACGCCGTGACCCTCTGCAGGGACACAGCAACGAGGTTTCCTCGTTTAGCCCCGAGGATTATGATATCGTATCACCGGCGCGGAGACGATGCAGATGTATGGAAGATGAAATTGTTTCGTTTGCGTCGCTTGCGAAACTTTCGACAGCGCTCGTTGGGCCTTTGATTTAAAATAGATGCATAAAATATGATAATATATACGATGATGATAAACAGTGTGTTGTATAATTTTATTAGTCATTTGTGCCTAAAACATAATTTGTATTTTGGATTTACCAATTTATATTTTACGGTCAACGCGATTATAACCTTCACATACGGAATTGAGTTTCCGCAAGCTATCTATGGATCTAATCGGTTCATCACATGGCGCAATACTTTATGATATAAAATAATATGGAGCAATATACATAAATGATACTATAAAAATTAAATACTTTTGTGTGATTGCGATTAGCGTAGACTTAAGTCGTAAGTATTAAAAATAATAAATATTATTATAGTCGTCGTATATATCTAAAAACATGAAATGGTCCATTACTGAACGCAATATATTATCGGTCTGTCGATTTTGAAAATATAATTGAGCGAAATTATTATATTGGTCTACGATAAGGTTGTGTTTAGCGCAATCGGTAAACTCCCATTTTATATATATGGTCCGTGTCGGTCGTACCGCATTCCGCGCGCACCAAAGCGCACGCGACCGATACCGGTATATACCCATCATCCCGGTGGAGAGGCAGAGCCGGCCGGTATAACGCACGACCGTCGCACTAAAACATCTCGTCGTGACGTGTGCAGGTGGTGGTGCCCGCCGCCGAATCAATTACCATTCGGAATAGGATAATAATATTATTACTATTAATATTTAATACGGTTGCGCGTGGGCTGCAGTGGCTGCAGCGCGCAGGGTGCCGCCGCGCACACAAAGCTATCGGCCACTACCGATCTCTGCTCTGTTCGGGCATTACGTGCAGCAACAACAGCAGCCGTAGCAGCAGCAACCGACGACGACGATGTTGCGCGACTTGTGCCGCATGTCACTGTCACGAGTTTATATTACGACTATTATTATTATTGCTGTTACTATTGTAGAGGAACAATATTCAATACGTATATAATATGTTAATATGTATGTATAAAAACCGTTTTTGATTTAGTCGAAACGCCTTTTTTATTTTTCCAAAGTGGGTGTGTGTGTACGGCTAGTCCTTGTCCGCCGCCAGCTGCTAATTACAAGGCACTCACTCTGGCGCGCGCGTGTGTGTGTAAGTATATTGTAAACGCTCGTGTCATTCCGATCGAAATACGTTATCGGTCGACACACATCTATCTATATTATATATTTGTGTGTATAAAATATGCGCTCTATATATTGATAAAAAAAAAAAAAAAAAAAATACAACTTATAATAATGGATCTCCGGGTGGGCGATCGTCGAACGCGCGTATTATATATTTTAATATAGGTATACACATATGTACGTAATAATGCTATAATAATGTACAATATTATTGTTATATGCACACGTTTGTCCAGATGGAATAATAACACGATGATAATATACAGTGATAAAATATCGTTTTTACGTACCTGTATAAAATTATACGTAAAACGAGTTTGGAGTTTTATGATATATTATTATACTAACGTTCTTATTTAGGTTCGATTTCAGAGGTAAAAATAATAATAATCGCATTTGGGCTTTTTCAAAAAGTCTGTTGCTGTTATACTGCCTCCGTCGCCGCCGCCAACGCTGTCGATTGCCTTTTATACTGTCAAAACCAAAAATTCAGTTTCGTTTCGCGTTTTAATTCCCTCCGTACTGAATCCGTTTTAATAATTAACTCCCTCTTTCTCGCTTTGAACTTTTAACCCTCGGAAAAGAAATTAATAATCTTGTTTTAAATGTATACAAATTCGGTTTACGAGTAGTCTCAAAGGAATGTGCTCTGGGGCGTACGAAACTTTCCCATTAAAAATCTGGACGTCACTTACAAATCGTTCGGAATGACATTGAAAGTAATTCTAATTTCTAATTAGGTACTGTATTCTGTTCTGAAACTACGAGTTATGACATGACGTTTGATCAGATAATGTGCCACCGATCGACTCTCGAATAAATAACCAAGAAATATAAACATTTTTTTTCTTCATATATTGTAAATGTTATTATAAAGTTCATTTGGACCTTCACATATTATTCTAAAATAAAATTATTACTTATTAAATTCATACCTAATTATCATATATTGATACAATTCTTTCAATGAAGGTGTTAAAAATGTATATAAAATGTATACTAACATCCTGGTCTTGGATTATATAGGTATTATACATATTATTTACATATTATTTAAATAATATAATACAAAACATGAGAGACGAGAGTATACTTATTATGAATATAAACTTTTAGAATAATTGTGTATTTCAAAAATAAATAGTGATTTCTGTAACATTATTTTAAAATATCATAAATGTATAACGTTCTGTAAAACGAGCAGATGATATAGGCCAAAAAATTATTTAAAAAATTTGATAGTCACATACGATATGATAAAAAATATTAAAACTATTTTCGTAAATTGAAAACTAAAATATTTTAACGAACATCTAAAAATTTTTTTTTTATTTTTCACCGGTGAGTAAAACGTACAACGATGTTACGTCAGCCTTTGTTGAATATAATATGAGTGTGAATTGTATGTGATCAAATTATCGTGAATATCGATAAGCACGCGCTTGAACTTAGATCTATCCGGTTGCCAAAGGAGTATAGAAATTATCTTGCAAACCAGACAATAACTAAATTTGTATATTGTAAATTTAATACCTACGAGCAATTTATTATCATATACCATATTGTTTTATTGCGCGCGTATAACGGTGATGGAAAATTAAACAGTGCAAAGGGCGTAGCGTATATTATAACGTATTTAATGTTATTATTTTACATGTCGAGTGTTGTAGCTATATATATTTATATATATATATAGTGTGCGAGTATGCAATATCAGGTTATATTCACCAAACACACATATATGCGATTAATATTATTTAATATAAATCATTGCGCGCGGCTGTGACGGCGGACGTAATACGCTGCTGTTAGAGTTAATGAATTGCGAAACATTGTTTTATCGCCTCCGGCATGATTATTCGATAATATCACGGCAGGCCTAATTATTGTACCTCCGCCGATCCAACAAGCATACTACCACTGCAGGCAGCTATATAATATAATGCTGTATATACCTACACGCCCGCTGATTCCGGAATCCGTCCGGTCGGATTTTCGATCATCTGCGAATACACACGCACACAGATAAACACATACAAACAGACTATGCATAAACTTTCCGTAAACACATTATAATATATACATGTACAATATATATGCACTCGCACCCACCTCCACCACCACCTCATTGCGTATGTCTATGTCGATTAATTTAATATTAAATCCTCTCCGACTCTCTCGTTGTCTGTCTCTCTCTTTCATTCTTTCTCTCTCACTGTATCTCATTCTCTCCCTTTCACTCACTCTTATACACTCACCCTTGCTATGCCACACTCGACCGGCCGCCGACGAATCTGAGATTTCGTTTCAATTAACATGGTCCCGGGTCCGGAACGTTGGAGTTTAATATTATAATCGTAAGGAGTTTTGCGCGTTGCACACACAGGATACGTGTGTATTAATAATCATAACTCAAAACGGCAAAGCCCCCAAAGGGTTTTGGCAACACACGCCGCATATACCGTATAGTACCTACCGATGGTGGGCGGATGGTCGGCGGGCGGTGACTGAGAAGCGGGTAGAAGACGATGCCGCGGCGTTTCGCTCCAGAAATCTTATACTTATTACTTATTCGACCCTTCTGCGTAACGGGCAAAAGTTTAAAATCTTCCACTGCCGTTCGCCTGCCTAAAATGTACCACCACCACCACCACCACCACCACCACAACAGCAGACGAACTACCCTCTAGCCCGGGGCCGTTTCTTGAGTTATTATTGTTTCACCGCGCCGCCGAATCGGATTTCGATGATGTGATGTTGCTGTTACTGCTGCTGTTGTTGATCCTATATCACAACCCCTTCAACAAATTAGCATGACGGCGACTGCCGTCGTTGTGCACGGAACCCCCACCTCAACTCGTCAGACTGCGACGACACTCTTTTTGGCGTATTTTTCGCGCGGGTTTATTAAACACAAACAAAAGACACGCTGCAGCGCAATGGTGTCGAGAGGATTAGTCAAATTGAATAATACAATATATCATTACAGGGTGCAAATAGTAGGTATATATATTATTATTGCGCGTGTCACGTTAAAAGACGATGGAAAGAAAAACGGTACTTTGATGACGATAAAAAAAATCGTCAAATAGTAATAATATCTATACAATACACCTAATAATTCTATAGGTATACGTGCATACCTTGTACGTGGGTCCTGATGAAAGAAAAAACTGATACTAATATACTACTAATAATACGAATGGCTAAGGAGAGGGGAAAAAAAAGAGAGGAATTATCATAATTATTATCGAATGGCCATAACGTCGGGATTAAATGAGCGGAGAAGAAGAAAAAATCCCCATCGGAGCCGGTAGAATGATAAGGGGAGTTGTGTATTTAAATTTTAATCAAAACATCCGATTGAATCAATATATATAGCTGGCGGCGGAAATGAAAGGGAACAACATCCTAAAGACAAACAGGACTTTTAATATGCGGGCTCCCGCTATCCGCGTCGGCGGCGGTCCGGACATTCTTCTCGTCGTGCAGTATTATTATTATTATTATTATTATTACTACTACTACTACTGATATAATATATACACAAAGAACGGATTAGAATATATGCGATTCCGGCGTGCGGACTAATGAAAATTCACCCTCCACACGCGCCGGGAAAGAAGTCAAAGAACGTTACGGGAATTAATTTTGCCGATCTCTTTTTCTCCGTCTCTTTTTATAACAGTCTTTATTTTGATTTTATTTGTTATTTATCCAGAACGTCCAAATTTCTGACGTCCCGCAGATAAGAAACCGTGTCCGCGGTGAATTCGTCGAAACCGACGACGCGGCCGCCGTTTGAGAATATTTTCGGTGTATTATAATATTATACTCTTATTACCATAATAATATTATTATTATATATTTTTATACACTGCGACGGGCCGCGCATAAACGATAATTAATTATCGGTGGATGGCGGTGAACGTGTCCTCGCCCGGTCGGATCGACCAAATGATATACTGTACACGACAGCGAAATCCCCGCGAAACTTATCTGTGTGGCGACACGCCGCCATCGCCGCTCGAAATTTTAATCTCGTCGGGACCTGTAATCTCGACCGCAAACGAATCGCTCGACGACGACGATAATACTACCATATTTTTTCGGTGCGTTGTCGTGGCTATAGGGTGCGTTTACTCGACAGATAGGAGGTACAGGTAAATCGTACAGCTAATAATAAGTAATTTAACGGGGGACAGTGGTTTCGTGTGTCCCTGGAGTGAACGAGTCTAGTGCGCGGCTTCCAGACGATAAGTCCAGCTGCTGGTGAAGAACTGAAACAATTTTTTTTTTTCGTAGAAAATTCGATATCGTTGTATGTTTGAATTCAGATACGTTCGAACACGATACACCATCAATGTAAGTGTGTGTGTGAGCGCGCGCGCGAGTTTATTTTTTAGACGACTATGCCGAACCGGTTTCGAAATATGTATTATTATTATTATTAAAGTATTAACGCCGGCACCGGTGCCACGATCCGGCGAACCCTTTCTTCGGCCGGCTTTGGTCCTCTGTGCGACTCTATTTGCTCCTCGAAAACGGAGATTTTCGAATATCGTATAGCAATATACTAATATATTCCTATTATTATTATTATGCGTATTGTCATCATTATAATATCATTATGTAAAGACAATATGAGTCATCGTAGTCGATATAATACACACGCGCGAAATAAATAATACGATACGTACGCAGTGTCGTTTTCCAAAACTCGTTTTCGAAAAATAATTACACACACAAACACACACACACATTACACATGGTGATATTTTATATAGGTACGCGAAATTCATATTACGACCGCGCACGGCGGTAAGTTTCCAAAGACATTTTCTTTGTACACGTATAATAAAAATAAATAAAAAGCTATACTATTATTATAACACGGTCTCACTGGCGTCAAAACGAAACCTTATTGAAAAACCGTCTTTCGCATATTAATAATGTGGAATAATAATGTTTAAACTCAATATACATAAAATAAAACACGTGAGTCGTTAAGTATGTAACCAACATAATATATCCATATGATATAGGACATAGGTATTATGTGTCGTTTGGACTTTACTCTATTTTTTTTTTGTATTCTATCGTGTCCGTAATGCTAAAATAAGTCACACGGCACTGTCTTTTTTGCACCGGAAGCAGCAGCGACTCGTACATAATAATAATATTGTACTCCGTCTATCTTATCATAATAATAATATATTGTAATATACCGTGTGATATATATTGTGGCGTATCGCGTGACGAAAACATTGACGATAATTAAAAACTCGTATTTAACGTCGATGATGTATATTAAATATAATATGCGCATTATTTTATTATGTGTATTATATAGACTATAGAGGTACGTGGAGACCGGTGCCAGACTGCGTTGTAGGATGTCATAACGCGCGTGCATAATGGTTGATTTATGTTAGGCGATATGTATAATATGTGTGTACACAAGACGAGACGATTATACGATTTCTCGGCGTGCCGCCTACACCGATATTATAATATTATTATTACGCGTGAACTGCATATACTGCGCGCATGTATGTGTATGTATGTGGGGAAATTCGTATATTTTATACGGTTATAATAATAATATTATCATTTGTCGGTTTTTGCGAGATATTCTCGATCACGCGACCAATTTCGTCTGAAATGGGTATCCTGTAATATCCCGTGATGTATATAAGATATACGCATGTTCTCTCCGCTGCCGCTGTCGACAACGGTCTACTCCGCAAAACACCGACCGTGTGGCTGCTGCGAGCATAATAATTATATGTACAATATTATCATTACACGATATTTTAATATTACACATCGACGCTATCTTCGGGATTATATGCAATGTTATGATATTGTAGTTATATACTATGACGAACTCGATAATATTATTGTAATATAATAATGATATTGTACGCGCACGGGTGACGACAATAATAATGCGTACCACAGCAGTCATTTCCGACGAGTGCTGCAGATGGAAAATTAGTCATTTCCGTTTTTTATTATTGTCATTTTCGTTGTTACACCATCGCAGTGCCCTCGAAATTGCCGACGTCGCCGTTATTACGTTTACGATTATTGTTATTACTATTATATTTGTATTATCATTATGTAACGCATTTGAAATGTCTTTTACGCGTGATATCGCCGCGGAGCGAAACGCATTAAAAAAATACGCTGCCCCTCCGCGTTTGCGTGTGTTATATGTATATATATAAGTATATTTATTGACGATAGTAAAGCCCTCGAAATATGCAGATGTATATTATATACACACCGCTGCTGCTGAGACGTTAAAAGCTTTCGCTCATTAAGACACACGGAAAGGACTTTTTCGGTTATTCGACTCCCCCGGCACCACACAGTATATTACTACTCTTAATGTCTTAATCGCATCGTCCTCCACCGATGAATTTTCGAAATGTTTTATTTATGTGCGTACAAATAAATATATATATATAATATTATATATACATTTATGTGTATATTTATCGTGGAGTAGGAACTTAATGGAAAATGGTCGTGGAATAAAACTTTATAATTATTATGTATACATATATATTTTTTAATAGTATTATGAATTTATTTTTTTTTAATTTTTTGTTTGGTTTTTCGTTTTTGCAGAGCCAACGATGAACGAGTGGGTGACATAAATCGAGCGCTGAGCTTTGATCAGAAAGCAAGGGATTTGACATCGCAAAACGGTACGTTTACGTTTTAATAATATAATAAATATTGTATCAAATGTAATTATAATATTAGACAATATTATGAGTACCACCAATTGTTAGCCACTCAAACAGACGTGACAATAACTCAATTTTTCCATTATACTGCAGGTTCGTCTGAAGGACACAGCCCAGTGTTGAACCTGTCCAAAACGGGAGGCGATCATTCGGGACCGGCCAGCGATCATTCGGCAGGCGGCAACACAAACGTCGACGACGAAGACGACTTAGATGAAGACGATGACAACATTTCTGACGGCGAAGAAGACGACATCAAGGATCACGGTATAAATTAATTTTATTATATATGAAACGATATTTTGGGATGGTAAAAAATATAATTTTTTTTTTAACTCGGTTCACTTTATACTTCAACTGTAAGATGTAAGATATTAGATTTGGGTATACCAAATATAATTGTTGAGACGGAAAAAAATAACGAATTATTCACAAACCATTGGAAACAATAATATCAAAACGGAGAACGTTCTACTCGAGTGCGTCTTTGACACAATATAAAACCATCATGTCGGTATAATAAAGTGAAAAGCGGATTGCAGGGGAGCTGGTGTATATTGTGGTTATAGTAGTGGTAGTGGTAGTGCAGCGGTGGTGTAATTCGAGATGGGAATACCTTTTTATAGGATATTATATTATCATGTACGTTTGGGTTCAATTAAAATTATTAGTTTTGTATGTATTGTGTTATTTGTATACGTTATGCGACCGCAATATCGATTATACTGCACAGGCGATGATATAATATATTAAATTAGATATATGTGTGTGTGTGTGTGACGTACATTATACAAAGGGCAATTTGAAATCGTAAACGCCAATAACGACGTCCGGCGTGCAAGCAAACGCCTGTGTCCGTTATTATTTTTTGACGGGTGTAGGTTTCAAAAATATCGATTTAAATAATTAAATAAATCAAATAATAATAGCACTTATATAAAAGTATAATAAATTTATAACATATTTTATTTATTTGTTTTTGTTTTTAATGTGTTCAGACCTCAGCGACAATCCGGACGTGGGAGGCAATAGTAGCGCGCACGGTAGCGTTACGCCCCCACCACAGGCGTTGAACTTTGGTTCCGCCGGTTCCGGGGACATGGGCTTACCGTACATGACCACTGAGTCGCTACTCCGGAAGATACAAGCTCTGCTTAAGGCCGCTGCTGATAAGATCCGAGATGACGACCGCGCGTTGAACTTCGAAAAAGGTGAGGCCCTTTAAACAATATATTTTACATAAATTAAATATAATGCGTTTTGGCCGACAAAAAGGTATACACGTAAGCAACAAATAGATTATTTAATCGAAACCGAAGTAAATATATATATAAAATGTTAGTCAAAATTTTTGGAGAGAATGTTTCCTATAGCTCTGAATGCTCTGATAAAGTTTTGTATTGAATTATTCAATGCAGATATACAGTTTTATCTTTCTAAGTGGAATTCCGTTTAATGGTATGTTTCGTCAAAAGTAGATCATCGATTTTCATTTTTCTCACAATTATCGTAAATTTATTATATCAAGGTTTTGCGACAATCTAACCCTATTTATATTATATTATTAGTAAATAATTGTTCTTTTAGCGAATCATAATAGATTATCTTTTCAAAAAATCGGTATACCGATATATTGGTCTGTATCCATCGATACTGTCATGATTTCCATCGTCGTTTTTTTATGTCTCTACTCGCTTAGCAAAGCTACATAGCACAAAGCTTGCCAAATGATGTCGTTGAAAATAGCATTTTATGATAAATTCACACCTTCCGCCCACTTCTTGGGCCCGTTGAGTTTTAATCAGTAGGTCGATTAGTAATATGTATTTTTTTTATTGCAATGAAGACAGACATTTCTTATTAAACTCGTCGTTCATAATGTAATACCGTTTGTGATATTTCATAAACATTATAAAATGACGCGGAATTCGACCCACCATTCCGTGAGACCTATAACCGGTTGAATAACATATAAATACTACCAGTATATACGTTATACTTACATGTTGTATCAATACTATTACCCGCTCGTATATTTCTCGGTCAGTTGTCAAATAGGATATATTTTAAGACGATGGTAAACGTGTCTAATAGTTTTAGAAGAATTAGTGACGGGTCAGAAATCGTATAACAGTTCGGAGGTCGAGTAAGAGTGAGTCCTCGTGCCGGAGAACACAAACGACAAAACAAATATACACGCCGACACAACAAACTGAACTAACGTCGGGACGGGTTTTGTGGGGTTCGGCGACTTTAACGTCGTTCACGATAAATCCAGCGGTGCCGCGGACGCCGCGTTATAATTATAAAATCGCTGAACGAGAGCAATAATCATTGCCGACACACCGTTAAATGATATAAACATGAAATCCACGTGATGGTTGACACGATCGTGTAAAATCAACCGGGTCCGTTTTAATTACGCCCAGTCGAGAAAAAAAAAATCAAAACTCGCCCGCCGTCGCAATAGTACCTAATAACGCGATAAATTAATCGTCGCGGATTACTGTTATTTCAGCTCCGCCTAAACCGCCTGACACAGTGGATAATCGAGAGAGACAAAGACAGATAGAGACACGAAATAATAATAAAAAAAACAATTTCACCGCCGCGCATATAAATTATTATTGTACGTCGGTGTGTGTATGTTTGGACTGCACTCCGTGTGGTGTGGCATACACTTGTATAATTGGCCACTCGTACCACTTATTCCCATCACGAACTGACCTTTAAGAGTCGTGTTCTGCTGGCTCTCATGGGACGCAATGTTTTTTGCCCCCCCCCCTTTCCCTCCCACCATCCTTATTGACGGAACACGCCGTTCCCCTCCGCTGCGGTGGTAAGTCTGGCCCGGGTGTAATGGATCATTCGTACAAATTATCGTTTTGAAAAACGACCGTTTTCATTAAATTACATATGAAATTATACCGAAACGGACAGACGTAAAAAGACACCTCATCACCACCACCTGCGTACGTTTCCGAGTGTGTATGTGTGTGATTTTTGAGTGTATATTATATATATGTGTATTCTTGTTTTTTTTTTCTCTTCGTTTCGTCTGTTTATAGTAAATATAATTCCGTGCGCGTTTAAATAACAACAATTCCCGCGCGGGCTTCAATCAATTCCGAAACGTATACTTAACACACACACAAGCCGACGTACACACGGACAGATACACATTATAGCGCAGTCCCATTTCATTTTGTCTGGGAACGCCCACCGTTTTTGGTCGAAAATACTGGGCCAGAGCTGCAGAGGAGAGAATGCGCGTCTATAATATCGTCTTCACGAAATGCCATTTAATTCGGTCGACGGCCGTATTATATTGTGATTGCTGCAGTGCGCGCACGGAACCCGAGGCACGAAAATACGATTTATAATATAATATTATGATATAATAACCGAACGGAGGAAGGAACGACCGAAAAAAAACAACGAATGAACGATTACTCCGTAAACAAATGTGCGCTCCGAGGCCCGCCGAGTCGAAATTAGGGCTTATTATCGCATATAGATATAAGGTAAACGTGAAACACGTGCGTTGTATGGGCAAACGCGTTAATATTAGGCGCCCGTCATAGAATCCAAACACGTCGTCCATATATCACACACACGTCGAAATTACATTAATATATTACACTATCGACTTGTGTGTGTATAATTTCACCGGCCGTCGATCCGCCGCGGGAGTTTGCGTGTCGCGCGAGTCTGCTAGTTTCGGGGAAAAAACGAGCGCGTGCGCCGGTGTATATTTACGAGATAGAGTACGTCAATATACGGGTAGGCTTGATATAATGTTGAAACGATGTAACAGGATAAATAACAGAGAAAAAATCGAAAAAACTGTCTGACCATTTTCCGTGGTCTACACACGCGATTCTTAAAATTATACATGATCATAAAATCATATGTATATATAGATGTATAGGTGTCATATGTATGTACCTATAGGTAATATAAAAATTGTTTTATCAAAGTGGCGTTGAATATTTTCTTCTGGTGAATATGGCTATACACCCTGACCCTGACCAACCCACCGGAATATAATTTAATTAAATGTTTTCTGGACCTTCCCGAATATTTCTTTGGATTAAAATAAATACTTCTGTATTTGCCATTGTATTTTAGGACAATCTTTATTCTATTCGTTTGATTACATATTTTATTACTTAATGGGCATTTTACCAATGCTCGACATAAATCGAATACAATTTTGAAATATAGTACATTTTCCATCAAAAATTCACAGTTCGTAACAAAAATGTTTTTTTCGCATTCGAGTTAAACATGGGATTCCAGCGAGACACTCGGTGTCCTGAACAAAATATCGTAAATATACATTAAACGTGCACTCGATACCGATCACTTTATAAAATCAAAAAATTATATGTCGTCCCGCTATTTCGGAGATAAATCTACTGTGCCTGTAAAATAGTACTATGTAATAGGTATAACAATATATTATAATGACATAGGTACACTGTAGCAGTGTGCAATCCGCACGCGGCTGACCGACTACATAACTTGGCCGCGATCGCGTTATATCGACGCGCGTGTGCGGTTTTTTCTTTATATAATGTAATATATTATTATGTGTGAGCTGCAAGCTACTCACGGCAGCAAAATACGACAACGATATTCACTTATACGGCGCACACGTACATGCGTCTACGCATGCACACACTCGCGCGTTGCATTTACGCGGTGTATTGGTGTGTAATGACTCTGCCGACACGGTTTTTCGCGCTCCATAAATATTCCGTCGGCCTCGTGCCGCACACGAAGGCGTCTCGTCGAAGACCGCGCGAGACACCTATAATATAATATAATATAATATATGCATAATACGTATACAGTTTAAGTACATACGATATATAGCTATATTTTATTATATATATACCGTATAGGTGCTTCGTCCGTCCATGCTCTGGACTACCTGTAACAGATGTATAGGCATTAAAGTGCAGTCGATCGTCATTATCTCGCGGAACAGGGAACATTGCAACTGCAACAATGTTCTATAGAGCAATATATTTCTTATAAAGCGGTTTTAAAGCGTATACATGTGTGCGATATCTTTACGTTTGTCTTCGTGATATATGCGTTATGTACTTATATCATACGTAATATGTATACACGGGCAAAATACGCAATGTATACGCGTGTTATCCTGCTTCATTGGTCCTCCCGACGCCGAGCTCGCATTCTGTTTTTTTTTTATTTCTACACAAGCCGCGATATAATATTACTTGAAAAATACCTGGGATACCGAGATATCTGCTAAAGTTTAGGTTTATAAAATCATATTTTTTGTGTTTTCCAGGCACACGCGTCAAATTTTAATACGTTAATAAATTAAAAATTCTTATCCGTTCTATAGTAAATAGTTATTATTAGTGCTCGGACGTGAATCTGGAGTGAGTTTTATTGTATACTTTAGGTACTCGCATTTTGTATAGGTAACCAAAACGTATTTACAATTGAAGATCGATCATTAAATTATTGACCATTGAGATAATACATTTCAAATTATTCGAAATATTTGTCAAATCGTAATGCATTTAATAATTTTATTAATTACAAAAATTCTTCAATATTAATTCCATTGATATTATACGTTTTTACGTTCATCGACGATTTTTCGTTAGTCATGATACCACTTGTTCCGT
Source organism: Schizaphis graminum (assembly GCA_020882235.1). NCBI lineage: Eukaryota > Metazoa > Arthropoda > Insecta > Hemiptera > Aphididae > Schizaphis > Schizaphis graminum. Next base: position 40,656,509 of record CM037031.1, read on the forward strand.
GAGACGGGACAGACAACGCCGCGAGTGAGAACGTTTTTTTTTGCCGTGATTAACGTCCAATTTAACGAAAAATATATTTGACGTTCAGAAATGTAAATATGGTTGAGATAATGGTTATTTGAAATTATGTGTTTCCAAAAACGAATAGTTTCAAAGCCAATTGCCATATAATTTACTGCCTTCGTTATAGTTTTTCGAAATGTGGACACGAAATATTAATACCTATTATAATAATGTTGAGCAGCCGCCGTGGGAGATATCTCGCGTTATTATTTCCACGTTATCCCGCTGCAACAAATTTATGAGACGGTGTTTGTCATCGCCGTTAGTCGTCGCATTTTTTCATTACCCATATTGTTACTTATATCATATTATATGCGCTGTATATATATATATATATATATATATATGTATGTATATATATTATTTCCTATCGGGGCCTTTCAAAAATTTAATATCAACTAAAACAACAGACGCGCGACGTGCGCTCGTGTTTAATATCGCTCTAAGAGTTATGAACCGATAAAAAGACGCGCTACGACACTTTTCGTCTGTAAATATTATAATATTAAATTGTCCGGCCGAGGAAATTAATGGACCAGAAACCACGGGGTGGTCGCGTCGGCGGGATCGGCGGTGACTTAACCGAATTATCGAAACCGATAGCATTGTTCCTTCTATATATTATTATGATATTCTATAAAAGAAAAGAAAACATTACAGTGAAACAGGGATAGGGAAATTACTACAATTTTCCCCAGGTGTTGTTTTGCGTTGCGCACTTCACGGCGAATTGGCGACGGTGGGCGGAAACTCCGGCAAAAGTTATTCAAATCGCTAGCGGGCGCTTCTTGTATTTTCACCGAGTGTTATGTTAGTATAAATATGCACTGTGTATATTTATATATATATATATATGCATATATATTACCTATATATATATATATATGGTCTCGAGTGGCCGTACACGAGCAAACAGCCTTGGGTGACTAACCGACACGACCCTTCAAATCGGGATTAACACAACGTTTCCCCGCAAGCCATCGATAGCTCCTCTCGCCCAAGCCCATATATACACATACTCGATATATATATATTTATAATATGTTATGTGAGTATATGCACACACTGCGTGCATATATATGTGTGTGCGCAGTGTGTGTTACAGTTAGTATATATATTATATATTGTTATTGTTGTTATTATTATTATTATTATTATTATGGTGATGGTGTACAGTGCTGCAGCGGTGTCTTACTGCTACCACTCTTATTCCGTATAATAATTTGAGAAAACCGTTGTCAGCGAGTTTAATAATATGATAAACATAATATTCAAATAATTCACTTATCAAACTCAATCGGTTATTTTTTTGTTTTATTGCAGCCGAGTTGAAAATGGACGTGCTCCGTGAAAGGGAAGTCAAAGGAAGTCTAGAACGACAGTTGGTCGACGCCCAAAAACTACGGGGTAAGTGATGTTTTCGTACTTGAAATCTCATTTTCCGTTTATTATTTACACAAGTACTCTGCACCCTTTTTTTTTGCTCTTTGTTTTTTGAATAACTCGTAAAATATTTCCACTAAAATATACCCTGCGGGGTGTGCGGTTACTTATTTTCGTGTCCCAATACCGACAAATTCTTTGAGGGTGGTCAAAAACTCAGTACGATTCTGATGAACAAAAAATTTGAGTATCCTGTTTAATATTAGGTTACACACGCGCTGCTAATTTACAGATGCATATATATATATATATATATATAATACACAAACACGCACTCATACGCATTTAAAATACATATATTCGATGAACCTTGACTGACCGTCTGTTTGACACAATAACTTCACTTCCACACACGCACAGCGTACAGCATGTACGTATATACGTATATATAAATATAATATTATATATTATATTTATATTGTATACGTGTGCGAACAAAAAGAAAAATATATATACTCGAGAAATATAATATCTTACGATCGAAAGGTGTATATATAGTGTTACACAACAACAATGAGGGGGTGTCTCTCATTCGCGCATTAGCATAAAATAAAACAAACGGGCCACCGGGATTTCTCCATACGGATTTCCGAATCGGTTGACAGTGTGTAAACGTATACGTATCGTCTCCATTTGTGCGGACTACCCAAAAGCTTCTTTCTTTATTTATATATACACATAGATTATATTGACCAGTCCATTTAGTCTATTGAACGTATCGAGTTTCATGCTGGTCAAGAACTAAACATAAAATTGAGCAAAAAAAAAAAAAAAAAATCATTTCGATTTTTCTTTCACCTGAAATGCGCGCGTAACCTGATTCCTTGCAATACGCGAGGGAGTTAGACAGAAGCTTTTAGGCTTATTATATATCTATCTTTTAATATATATATATTTATTGACAATAGATCTCGGGTTTGTCCCTTATAAGTGTGGTGCATTGGACTCTTACGAGGATATATCCACCTTCATCGGAAGTCTCTGTGTGTTTTGTATTTTATTCTCTCTTTCTCTCTCACATTCTGTCTCTTTTGCTTCAAACGTAATCTACACCGACTGATTAGGTTTAATTGGGCGATCGATAGTTTCCTGTTCATTCGTCTTGAATTCCGAATCCACCTCTGCACTCTCTCACCCTTTCTCGCACGTTATTATACACGACTATCCGGCTAACAGTACTAAAGCAAGTGACGAGGGAAAGAGGAGAACGATCGAAGAATGATGGTAAGAAGTGAAGAGGGTTTCATTAAGGAAACGTCTGAGTGGGCGACGACGACGCCGGAGACGATCATCTCTCAGAATTAAACGCTAATTAGATCCCAAAGGGGCGGCGGGAGCGCATAAATCACTCGTTGCTGATTGGACAATTGACAGAGACACAGTTGATTGGCAACACTGGCCGTGTGCTAACGATGCCAAACATTAATCCGTCTCCTATTCGCAGTAGTCCCTTGAATATTATTATTAGAAAACGTTGTGTCTGGTAGTTGGGGCAACATAAACAACCTCATATATAGTAAATCAATATATTGTACACTATAATTTTTCTGCAGAAAACTTCAAGCAAGTTTATATACACTTAATAACTTCAAATTCAACTTTAAAAAATAATAAATAATAGTATAATGTTATTATGTGACATTAAATATTTGTAGAAAATGAAATTTTGGTAGTAACTCGTGTTAAACAAAATATAAATTGTACAACATTAGTAACCTTAATTTAAACGTTTAAAAAAATATTATAACATTTCAAATAAACAATAAACTTTATTAAATATTTTATAACTAAATTATTTTACCCCTTACGGCCTTATTATTCTTAGCTGCAGTGACACTCTAGAGCTCTATATTATACAGAAACCGTTTTTACGTAATTCCTCAAACGATTTTAACATCGTTGACGCAGTTTATTGTCCGGAAGTATTAAGTTTTAATTAGATAATTGATATTTACGTTTCTGAGTAAAAAGAAAATACACCCTCGTAAATGCTCTTGTGAATCAGTCGTGAGTTGGTGGCCTTTTGTTTTACTACCAAAGGGGCGTACGCTTCAATGTCTTGTACACGTAAACTGACAATAGAAACCATACCATATAATAACCATTGTCAAGAAAAGCCAATGATCACTATATACCGTCTGTGTATATGTAAGCTGTACATATAATATAAATATATATATATATATAATATATATATTATATATATATATTTAAATACCCTTTTCTTACGTTGTATTATTACTATTAGCCGCCACTGACATTTCCAAAGGTCGTTTCCGCTTCAGGCGGACCATAAAATTTTTCTTTTACGTTTCTGCAGCATAAATACCAAGCAGCCATCGCCCCGCATATTCGTAATAATTAACTCTGGGCTGCGTGCGTGGGTGGTGCGGCGGGCGTTGAATGAGGATATTGATATTTTCGTGTTGGTCGTATTACGTCAAATATGAAACAATTATTATTACATGGAAACGTTGGGAAGGGAGTTCGTAGTGAGGTGTGTTGGGTGGTGGTGGCTAAAAGTGGAGATCAAAAAGAGATATGAAAACGTTTTAATAATAACAACGGGCCTCGTGTTTAACCCTTTTCTTCCGCGCTTCCCCGTAATTAACCGAAGACAATGGAAGGGAGATTGGAAGCCATCCGTCGTTCATATTGCCGTGTACGTAGCCATCAATATTTTTTCCTTCGGGTGTGGAATGCAATAAATGTAATTAAAGTACCCCTCCCCCGCCACTATGAATCCCCGGTGGTTTGGTCCGAAACACCGAAATTTCTTTTATTAAAAACCGTTTCCACTGTGTTTTTATATAATATATAATAATATTCTGTTGACGATGGCGAACGGTATTATGCCGACATATTTTTTTCTGTTTCGTCCGAGGGTTAAATTCCTGACCCTCTTTTCTATAGCTAGTAATTATTATTTTACGCAGTAATTTCCAGATATTAATGCGACGATAAAACGCATCACATTAATTCATAGGTAATCGTTAAGCTGATAAGTTACACCAGAGTATACCTATTATAAGTATATATAGCTGTTGGCTTTTATTTCAATGTTTAAATTAAAAAAAAACCCGAAAACCCAAAAACCTAAGATATAGTTTCCGATATTCGTGTATCCTTATATTAGCAATATAATAACTGGCCATCGATTTGTTTAGTACATGAGTAATTCTATCTACTTGGATATTTCAAATCTGGTTCGAATATACGACTTGTATCATAATATTACTGACCACCGTCTATTATCGAATAATACCCACCTCGTACTTGTACATTGTTGTTGATAGAAGAAAAACTCATCATAGTTATTATTATATTATATACTCAGTAATAGTATACGCCATAGTCAGTAAGCCGGGACTGGAAAAATATTAAATTGTTTATAGTACTGATCTTGCTGAATCAATCGCATACTATGACAATGGACTCAGTTTTTGTATCGGATTGCTACTGTTATACGATCATTACAGTCTCCTTAAATTTCATCTTTTATAATGTATCTATGATATAGGTATTATATCGTAATACTTACTGACTCACTATCCTAAAGTGCATTTAGTAATTTCTAGATCAGCGGCGCCGTCGATGCTATTTTTAATGGCAAATTTGCGTTTTTATAATAAATATCGATTTTATGCATTCCAGTAGCATTCGCAATTAACACACCCGAGTCGATTATTGATGGGTAGGCGGGTGCACTTCTCGAGGGGGTATCTAGTTACGTTTCACAGGCGTTTCCGGTCGGCCGCGTGACATCTAAAAATCCACTTCCGTTCGCAAGTCACGTACACATCGAATGTCGCGTACTTTTAATGCTACCGTCGACTCGATCGAGTCTTGAAGGCGGGGTAAGAAAGTTTATATTATCGTTCGACGAGACTTAACTGCTGCAAATATTCAAACATGAATCATCATTACCGGGCTCGGCACGCACAGCGCATCATAACCAAACGCCTTGCGTACACCACGATGGTAATAATAATAATAATAATAGTAATATAACCCTCGTACTTCAAACGCAGGTCGTGGTGGGTAAAATAGCAACGGGGTGAGCGAGAAAAGCACGTAACTTTCCTGCTGTCTGTGTTTTATTCGCACATAAGTAAATCTCGGAAGTATATCCAACGCAAGTCCGTCACGTCGGGTGGTATAACACTAACACCAATGCGTTAGGCATCACGCGTAGGCAATCAACCGCACACGCCGGTACTACTGGATGCGTCAAACTCGGTACCGTATAGAGTTCGGAACGGCGTGGTGCTAGACTATTACAATATTATTATATATTATTATTACTACTATTGTTGTTATGTTACGTTATGGCGTGTTCGTGTTCCACTGAAACATACAACTATTTGTGTTGTGTGCGTGTGTGCGTTTACGCGTGCACATTTAACTCGAAACTCGGTTGGTGGCGGTGGTCATGGCAATCCGACTCTTCGGGCTTTGATGTCCAGTCCCGTTCGTTCCGCGGGGGGTTTCTGGCGTTTCTGCACCGAAAACAAGAGATGTCAAACGGTGCTGTGGTCTGCGGACCGTAGCTCGTGTGACCTTTGGCCGGGGTGCGCGCGTTTTACGTTTCAAAACCCGTCGATGCGGGGTAGCAACCTTTAGACGCGTCGAGGCAAACCCGCCGCCCGGGATTTAATAATAACGCGATTTTAATCTAAGTCGAGCACATCAAAAGCCCGGTCCGCAGTTTCTTTGTGATAATTTCACGGATGCAAAATCACCACCTCACCGGACCGTGGTCCGCGCTCAATGCACTAGAGCGAGGGAGGGTGAGTCGTTAAATATTCATCAGCGTTCGTGCGCGGGCGAGGAAATCGAATTCACACCATTCGAGATTTTTGACGTCCCAATTACACAACGTTATTTAAACGATCATTGAAAACTGATTATCATAAACACACACACGGAGACACACGCCATAGTTACGCCTTTCTTTGACAGTGATTTTGACGTGCACACAGTGTATAATATGCGTATTGTACATTAGTACGCGGTGCAGGACACCGTGTGATCTAAGCAATAGCTGTACGGTTCAATTTACTTCGACAGTTATTGTTATCGCATCTTTATACACCATAATATAATATAATAATAAATAAATAAATAAATAAATGAGATTATAGGCGTCCTCTGCATCGGATTAAAAACACACGCGGCCAATGATCGTTTCTCGGGGTCGTTTTTATTAGTATTATATTATAATTTATATCTATTATACCTTTGCACACCCTTTAGTCTAGCCAGATTTTGAATTCCTTTACGAAGTAAATAATACGCACGCGTTTAACAATGCTGTGCTGTGGAGGGGATCAATGGCGGTTTCGTTATTGCCTTTCGAATACTTACGTCTCCTGGATTTTAATACGCTACTTCTGAAGTAAAGCGCCTCACATAAATAAGCATTATAAAATAATTCCGAGCCCATTTCATGCGCCCGCCACACCTACATACCCGGCCACTGATCTGCTGTTGTTGCTGATGCGGGGTGAAGAGAAATCCTCTTATATGGAAATATAAATTATTAAAGTTACACTGTGTGACCATTTTATGGATGGACAAAAAGGGCAGGGTGAACGACAGTGGTGGCAGACCCGTCGTAAAGGCGAGCCTCTCGCTATATGCATATTATACTGTATACACATACATATTGCACACCGTATATCTCAGTTTTATTGTTTCTCTACTGTCGTCTCCATCCCCTTTTGCTCATTAATTCCCGTGCGAAATATTCCGCAGAAAGTCTTGTTTACACAGGCCACGTACACCCGAAAACACTTTATACCACCCTTCCTGTGGCCATCAACCCTACACACACTTATGTATATATATATTATCCGTTCAGTATAACGTTTATTGCCCATTTTGAGTGCGCGAGCTGGGGACAAATTCCGATGCAAATGTCATTCCGATCGGGTTTTAGCGACCGTGTCAAAGAACCCAAAATTCTCGACCTTCGCAGGTACGTATAGTCCATACGTATAGTAATTATTAGCCACAGGGTTTTAAGTGTCATTTAGTAAGATTTTAAGGGTAGCTTTCCAAAGAATTATCGTTTGCCGGTCCAGTACAAATATATGTTACTTATCTGCCTATTATACGTACCCAAAGGCTTCTCAAAAGCATTTCAACGTGCAGTAACACAATGGCAATATGATTTTTGTCATAAAATGTAATTTTATTTAGTTAAGTGTTGGACTCGCTGGAGAATATTTCTTGCCAATATACCATCTAGTGCAAGCGAATTTTTTATTAAAAAACATTTTGACCTGTTTAGCAATTTCAAGTTTTATTGACATGATTACAAATAAGTTTCTAAACACCATTGTGAATTTTGGGTGAAAACCCTTTGTGTACGGCATCATAGTATTTTTTTAAGAACGTTCAAGAAAACGTAAATTGTCCGAATGAAGACAATCCCCGGGGAATATAACCGTTTACCTTTGATCTGTCGCTATTAAAATTCGCGTATACAAACTCTCGAAGGGTCCACTCATTATTATATTCTTCCCCGTGGCCGACGCACAAATTGGATTCCTTGCTCGCTGCAGCGCGTCCCTCCGGCTACGAAGCACATAACAGTAAAAAGGTATTTCGGTTATTACCGAGAAGAAATATTGTTTTTTTTTTTATGTTACGCAGTAAAAATATAAAAAGAGAAAAGAAAATATTGCCGTACAAATGGTCACGAGAAAATTCATTTCTGTGTCCGAATATGTTTTGCCGACCCTCACCCCACACGCCACCGAATAATTGAAAAACATGGAGCAATACAGTCGTAAAGTCTGTCATCCCGAAAAATGCACAGCGATGTTTTTACGATCTCTGCGCCGGGAAGACGCCGATCGCCGCAGACGAAATAATTAAATTCCGGTAGCTCATCCCACGTGATGTTACATTGAACGGCTACGAAGTGCGAATGTTTGATAATATTATTTTTATCATCGTGCGCACGCACTACACTTTCGATTTAATTTGTTTCCCCGTTACTTCATTGTAATATTATACTTTTGTCATATTCTCATGTAGGTAATGAAATATTATCGATTTTGCCGGAGAGCGCTATTCGTTATCATGAAGTCATTTTTTGCACAAAAAATTGTTCATTTAATTGATTATTTGTACATGTTTGTCGCACTGAATACACACATAACACATCACCATATCATTGATTTTTCTGATTGGTCTACAACAACAAAATACGAGAAAATAAACATTGACTTACAGAGTATTACACTCAATAATGACTACGTATGTGATTACTGTGTGTGTGTACCTACCATCTTGCTGTCCTGTCAATGTTACGAATAAAAACGAGTCCGTATATTTTTGCATTGATGCATATTATTATAAACTTTAATATATTATAATATGTATATATTGTGCATTCAGATGCTCGTGCAGCGCTACAACGGTCTGTTTCCGGTCCGCCGGTCCGCCGAAGCCTCGTCCCCATGACCTTAGAACGATTTGCACAAGGCGTGGGTGAGCTTCGATTAGAATAACCATATTTGTATAATATGCACACTGCACACAGACACACAAACAACGACTACGACCCTTATTCGCGCGATCTGTGGTGAATCTCTTTAGATATACACACACATGCGCGCGCGTATTATTATAGTCACTAGTTCAGTTTGTTTTTTTTATCTCCGTGACGCATACGCTCCAGCCTTTTCATCGTGTGCGTGCGTGTGCGTCGCGTGGGGAGCGATTCGGAAATAAATCGTTATTGCTTGGGTTTGGTTTTTTTTCTTTCCTTTTACGATTTAAAACGAAACGACAGTAATAATAGTAATAATAATAATTGTCGGCGCGTGTACAAGACTCGGACAGACGTATATACGGTTATTTATACTGTATAAATATATATATGTGTGTGTTTGTGTGCGTGTGTGTGTGTTTATATAATATTATTGCAACCCAACGATATATATAACCGAACGCGAGTGAGCTGCTAAGTGAATACTCGCGTTAAGTCTATGTTTAACTGTTATGTAGGTGCCTCTCTCGTCGGTCGAAATCGGTCGGTTCTGTAATTATATTAAACGCCGTCGTGTCGTGTAAACAACCCGATAAGGGAGCGCTTGCACTAAGTGAACTCGGTTCTTGTTATCGGTAGGTAGGTTTACTGACGTGTCGTCGTACATTATAATATATACCTATCCGCGGCGTGTTGTACCCGCGTCCGTGTGCGTGTCCTTGATGGTGACCGTTGGCATAGTCTTGCGACGGCGTTTCGCCACACACGGAGACCGTCGTCGACTTCTCGACTCGATCATTGTTCCGTGTGCCACCTACACGCTAACATATGCATATATGTATATATATATAAAATTTAGCAGCCAATTTATAGCCCCTGTATATGTATAATAAATGTTATGCGCGCGCGCTCCCAACCAGCTGTAAACGATAAATATATGCTTTGCTATAATAACAATTGCATACTACTGTACTGCTGGTAAAGGTGATGGTAGGTGTATGGAGAACGACGTCGTACAAAATTTCGTTACTGTCCGGATTTCGCTGATCTCCGATGGTTTATTACATGTATACGTCTCTGCGGATTATGATATGGTTTTTTACGTTTCGTCACTGCCGCTTATAGAATCGTAATAAAAAGAGTTTCAATTTTTATTTTGTCGTCTATTAAAATATATATTTTAGTACGATCTTGATTATTTCAATAACGTTTTTGATTTTTAATAATTTCCAGTTCAAAATGTAAACCGTAACGCGTATGTAATAATATAATACAGTATAACTCTTTTAGCCGACGTATTATTCTTAAATCGTAATACCTAGCATCTACAAAAATACTATCATTATGGCCAATTTCTCATAATGACGTATTGTACACATTCGTATACTGTGTACATTATACGAGTAATATAAAGAAAATTGTCCTACCAATGGCTATAAATTCATTAATAGACCTTACAAGGTCTGCGTGATATTTTTTCATATTTTTTTCAATCGTTATTTTTATGAACCCGTCCATTGGTGCAATAGTATTCGTTTATACAATTTTATGCAGGTGTAACAATAATTCTCGGCAAACGGTGAAAAGCAAAATTCGTCAGCAGGGACTTCGAGTAAACATTTTTTACTTTCCACCTGCTTAAGTACTCAGATTTTTTATAACAATTATTGTTCTCAAAGTTGTCACAAATTTGAAATTATAATCCTAAAAGTAAAAGCACGTCTTGCGACCCTTTTATTGCGTAAACGACGATCGTGGTCTACATATACACTCCCAATGGAACGTCACCACCTCAGTTAGCGTTGTCGTCGTTCTCTACATATTATTTGTATGCGATGGAATTACGGCAGATAAATTATGTGTGTGTAATGTGTGTACTTACATATTATTATCATAGTATGACATGCTGTGCCCAAACGTGCATTTTGAGGCCCGCAAATTCCTGAAACTCGAGGGAAGCGATGTACATGATATACACACATATATATATATATATATCAGTATTTAGTAATAATAATATAGTCGTTGTGTGTATATGATAAGACGTTGTTTGCCGAATTGTTTTGTTCGTCAAAGCATTCCTATATGCACCCGAGCACCGGCGTCGGCTTTGTGTACCTATATATACGTGCATATAATAATATATTATAATATAATATTATAACGATTTCGTCGAGTGGACCTGATTTTATGTGCGTTTGTAAGTTTGCGCGCTCGTTTTAACCGCCGACCCGATGAAAAATAAGAATCGTTGATGCCCGCGGGCCGCGACCCAAAGCGTAGTTATATTTTAGCGGTCATTGCGCCGACTGTGGTAGAAAAGCGAACAGAGAGTTGCCAAAGTACCTATTATAGTACCTAACCTACCTATATATTTGTAATACAAGTGAATAAAGCACTAGAAAAATGTCCACAACACAAATATTATTATAGTAATATCGTCATAATATGAACATCATTAAATGGCGTTTCATTGCTATATTATAATAAGCGTCTCATCGTACATATATTATTAACCGTTTTAGTTGTCGAACGTACATCGTGGCGTTATATTGTGAAGTTGATAGCTTAGTGCATGATATTGGAAAACCGGAGGTTATTATTTTCTCGTGTTTATTTTTTTTTTATCGACGGACCCAGACGGTATTTTACAATAAATTACGAAGCATATTACGTAATTACGGTGAAAAAGCAAAGAATGCGAATACTGCGTGGAATGACCAGAAGAGACGATACGACGAACCTCGAGAAATATCGAAATGGATATTATATATCATATATTATCCGGTCGTAAAAACACATATTATAATATTATACTTGTATATTGTATACATCGCAACAGTGTATGGCCGCGAAATGCCAATATCACGGCCGTACACATTATTATTATTAATATACTGGTATAATAGCGAGCGACTGTGTATGCATTTGTATACTTTTACGATCGACGAGATGACGTTTGATGAGGCACTGGATGCGAACGTGATTGTGGAGAGGTCAAGAAATAGGTGGAGTGGGGGGAAAGAAACGAGAGTATTTATGTAATAACATACATACATAATACACAATAATCGAGTACCCTCATCTACTCATGAGATTACCGCCACCGGGGCGCCTCAGGTGACATAAAATATAAAATATATGAGTATACATATTATGTAGCTTGTTGTCGCAATAAAATCGCCGACGAAACGCAATAAGAAAACGCCGTTAGTATACGATATACGTATATATGGCTGAATCTTCATGTTTTGTCAACGCGCGTCTTTTTACCATCAGAACCGGTGACTTTAACGACCAAAAACCGACTTCGCCGCCGACGACGACGCGACGGTTCAGCAATATTATATTATTGGACTCCCGGAGCGTTCGCGCGAGTAATATTGATTGTGGTAGGTAGCTGCACTGTTTAAATTGTGTGTGCGATGGCGGTGTGAAAGAGGAACGAGAGAAAAGAGCCTTCTCACAAATTAATTTAATGTCTTAGGCTTAGAACAGCATTCCTCATTCATTTAAACGATGTACCCATGCCGTGTACAATATTACATAAACAGTCTATATATATTATAATTCTGATGCCGCATGCACGCAAATCGTTAGTTTTTTTCGACAGTTATTAAAATTTTCCCGATTCAAATCCGCATACACACTACGCGTTTACCAGCGATTTGTAATTTTATATCGCGTGCGCACATCAAACATTAAATTTATTGAGCGACTCAAAAAAATTAAACCCGGTATGATACATACGCGCTGTGTTTTGTGTACGCGTAATTGTGTTTAATTGTTGTATACGGCCCGCGGCCGTCCGATCGGACCGTTAAAACGTAGTCATTTTTGACGATCGGGGAGATCCACGGCGGCGTCGAAAGGTACATAAAACTCGGCGGCGGATGACGTTAAATTCGACGAGGGAAATTGAATTGGCGTTTTATTATTGGACCAAGTGTCGTGATTCTGACTATAAAACAACCGTTAAATAGGTCCGTTACTGTACGCACGTCATATTATTATTGTAATAGTTACACATACATATGCGCGTGCGTTCGTGTTTTTAATTGACACACAACGTTTCCAATGTCGGGTCTCCCCTTAGGAATGGTCGAGCGGGCGCTTAAATGGGTTAGGCGCGCTGTATGTACACACATATATTATCATTTACGTACATATTATATACGTTGACGCCGGTGACGACCGAGTAATATTATGTTACGGCGAGTCGTAATTCAAAGGCCAACGGCGGCGGCCGCACGTACAACTATATACAATCATATATATATATATATATATATAATAGATACATGACGGGATGAGATTATGCGTCGTTTTACGAGGTTTCCTACGAGCGGGGTTAACTACCACCACCCACTACGGACGACCGCTCAACGGCCCGTTTTCTCGAGGAATTTACAATAAGGTCCCCAAAGTTGTCTGGGGATTTGCTTTGCGCGTACACGCATAATATAACATCACACAAGCACTACGACGTAGCTATATCGTGACTTTGTTTCTCTCGGCCAACACATGTGGCCGGGCGGTGATCCTGTTCCTCCTTTTATGGTCCGAAAGCACCTTGTTGAGATAATTACTTGGTGGGCGGTGGACGTATGTACACGGTGAGCTTAACTGCGGTCTCCGGGTTTCCTCCTCGATTACCCAATATTAATATTAATACGTGCCACGAGATGGTCGCCCGTGCGGCAGCGTGGAGCGATAAGGAACGACCGCGACGACGACGACAACGACCCTTTCTCAGCCATAATTGCCCCTCCGCCCGCCTCGCCACCCATATACCAGTGCATTTTCTTCCGATCGTTTTAAGGCCATATGGGACCGAGTATCCGGTCAAACCGTAGTCGTTGTTGTGTGGGGCTGTGGTACAGCGGTACACGTGTCTTTCGTAATAATTATATTATTATTATAATATTATACGGATCCGTATTAATGTGCAGGCTTCTGCTGCCAGAGTCAGGTACTTATATAATAATATGTGTATGCGCGTGTATAATACTCGTGTCTATGATTCAGATCTTTTCCGTGATTTGCCTTAGGAAAAATAACAACAGGTTGTCTATATTATATTATATATAGTGTTATGCGGCGAAATGCTCTCTGGGTGACGACGACCATCGCGTTTTCTTCTATTGCCAGTTATTTTTCAATATTTTTTTCGTTAATCGGGACAAAAGTTTCGTAGATCAATCCGCGAGAGAGTTTCATACTAGTGTGGAAATGAAAAAAATGAAAAAGGTGGCGGTGACGGTCTTAGACAGCCAAAGAACACACCCACGCGCGCAAATACTCCACCGCACTACAGTCTCCCGCAGTCTAATAGGTCGTGTTAAACGCAAATTATATAAAGCCCGACGACGGTGTTGTCATTTAAAATTCACTTAAAACAACCACCACCGTGGCCCGCGGGTGTGGAAAGAACGAGTAGGAGCGGCGGTGGCGCACCCCTTTTACCAGCTTAGCAAAGCGTAAACACAAAGGACGCAAATTCGTATAACTTTTCCGGACGGGCTGTTGCGCGAAAGAAGAGAGGAATTTTGGAGTGCGCCTCGAGACGTACACACACTCGCACGTATACACACACACATATATACATAAACGAAGAGTTTTTAAGCCGAAATGTTTTAATATGATTTCGAGACAAAACTTGCCGTTTTCTTAACCACCTTTTGCCAACCCGTCCGCTGCGAGGGTACGTTAAATCTTCGACGCGGCGAAGGGATGATCGGTGTTTGACGAAAATCGATAACGAGTATAATATAGTAGGGTCGTGCACACAGCAAGCTCACGTACTCACTCACTCTCTATACTTATACGACCATACGTTATTACAGTATATCAATATGACAATATAAATACACGTATATATATAAATGCGAATATAAACACACGTGAAACGCGTTGAATTTATTGAATATAATCCTAGCGCTTCGTTTTATATGCGTATTATATATTATATATGTATGTATGTGTGTGTGATAAGCTTTCGTGCAATATGGCGTATTATATTATAGTGTATATAATATTGAGAACGGGCGTGCGCGCGCGCGCGACTGAATTATTATTACCCTGTTATAATATTATTCTAGGGGTCGCGGTGTGATAAGACCACCGTCGCACATAAAAGTAAATGACACGAAAATCGTATATATACATAGAAATATATACCGCTGTGTATCCGACGAGTGGAAAAATTGACTTTTTCCCGCCGCCATTGTTCCCCCGACTACGACGTTTTATGTGTATACAGTATCCAAATGCAATTTCTTTATCAAATGACAAAACGACTGGAAAAATCATTTTCACCTCCCGTCGTCGACTCTACGATTTTTTTGCGCACATTAAACGTAAGCACGCGAGTAAATATGATTTCGCGCCCTATATAACACACACGGGCAGATTATATATATAAAAATCGTGTGATGGGTGCAGCGGATCGCGGATGTGTGCGCGCGTTCTCCCTATCTTCTACAGCAGTATATAAATGTACAATATAAATAATATGTATATATGCGTTTTATTTTTATCCCCGTCGCCCGCTCACTCACGTACCAGCGTTCCATTGTCCGCGAGATAAACGCAAATGCGAGTTGTCACGGGTTAACGCGGGTAACGCGTACGGTACGCACGGTCCGCTGGCCGCCGGATATTGAGTTACACCACTGCAGCAGTAGGACTTGTCTATTCCGGTGCGGTGCATTCGAAAACGGGACATCGGCTCCGATATAATATTGTATATGTATATATTTGTCCTGCACGTGCTCCAGACCGGTATTATACGATATATCTACAGACGATGCAATAATATGCATAATATACGTCATTATAGCGTTGTACATAATATACACTGCAGCTACAGTGATGCTATAGGAGCTAAAATGTATTATAATATTACGGTCGCCTCGTTTAGTGGACACTATTGCCGTGTTTTATTTGTTTTTTTATTTTAATTTTTTTTTCTGAAAAAAACAAAGCCGACCATCCCACACACATTCTATCTCCTAATCGGTTCAGACTTGATTTCCTCTTTGGATGCGCACCGCACGTTCACGTGATATACGTATTAGATATTATTATATTATTGGTACGTCGTACTAACGTATATTATAACGCGTAGGTAATATTATTTTATACGTCGTGCATTGCTATATCGCGCGTAAACTGTGTAGAAAATTGTACGTATTTCATACATATTATTATGATAATAGGTATTTTATATTATTATTGTAAAGAATAAGAGGCTTTACACAGATGGCTAATAAACGACGACGTATATTTTTTATTTTATTTTCTTATTATTACATCGAGGTGATTCATTACGATATCATATAGCACGAATGTTTTGATTTATTCGTGTAGCTCTGTAAATTGTTGTGCTTTATTGTTTTCATAGTGATTTTCAATTTTTTAAAGCCGGCAAATTATTCATTTTCAATTTAACACTTTAAAAATTTTAATTTTCAATATATGTACTGAATAAATAGTTGTTTTTATTACCGGTTAGTATTTAAGTTTTAACAGGAAATAGTTAAAAAATAATTTACATATAAATAAAGTAACAACAGCAATAAATAGTTCGAATTACATGCAACATTTCTGAACGCTAGCATTAGCTCACTAAAGTGAAACTATGAAGTGATAAAATGTCAAATGAGAAAGATTTTAAAAATTACTTAAATTGAAGTCTGATTCAATTAGAATCTACGGTGTATAATTATAATTACATGTAGGTAAAAAATTCCTATTAAAAAAAATATATTTTTCTAAAGAAAATTTACCCACTTACATTATGAATATATTTTCTTAAAAATAATTTGTCTTGTGTAAGAATTGCTAAATTACATACGTAGGCTAGTTATGTTTTTTTACTTGTCCAATGTCCACATTATAATATTATATAATTATGCCAAACGCAATCCTATTTCACCCAGTGAGTTAAATATTATGCTCGATCGAGTTGTTCGTAAGCGTTCTGGTTGTAGGGTTAAAAGCTGGTGCACAAGATATGATAAACGAGTTTAAGATTTTTGACTTTAATGTTCATAATTTTTATATTCCCTGTTTTGTTACAGAGTGGGGTGCATATACGTATTCAAATCGTGCGCTCTGTATATATACATATACAAATTCGTGTTGTTCTCCTTATATTATACATACTTTATCGCTGTTAAAAGTCGTAAAAAAAAAACAAAGACTCGTCGCATAATTTACGGTTAAGCGCCTCGATAATTGTATTTTCCAGTCGGAAATTAACGTCGTTTCTCTCGAAATTATTCATGCCGATTCTGCGTGCACGTTAAAAGCTTTGCGCCCGAAAGAAAAGGTTAAAAGCTAAAATAAGAAATAATAATGTTGCAAGGGTTGTTGTTGTTGTTGTTAGTTGTTACTTTTTTTTTATCGCGACGAGCTGTTTCTTTTTTTTTATATACGTTTATACAACGTTAAAAGGGTAAAGGAATTGTTGAGAAAAAATTAGCTCTTAATACGATTTCGTGTCTGGTGGTGGAGCGGGCTGGAGTAAAAACCTCTTACGTTTTTTGCAAGTCAAAACAGCAGCGTGGCTTGTAGTACCTATATATATTATACAAATTATTTGAAGGAAAATCTGTTTTTAATATCCCGACGCGTTATGTTTCTTTGTAATATTCATTACTTTGGTATATTATAGACTGTAATTGTAGCATCTCTCTCACCGCCATCCGTTACTAACGACAAAACTTCTGTTAAATGTGCCGTACAGTATGCAAGAGATAATGTCTGTAGAAATATAGAGGGTTTGTGGCACAAGTCCGAGGCGAACGCCAACATCATCGACATCACCGCTCCCGCCGAAAACGGATTACGTTTCCAAAGCCAAAAAACTCTGCCGCATGCACTATTTAAGGTCGTCCAATTACCGCGTGGGTCTCAGGAGACAGAGGTGGCTGTTTTAATTGTATTCTTTTGCGGAGAAATAATAATTATAATGGAAATGCGAGAACGCTGCAACGTCTTGTTGAATTTTCCTCTTCGGACCGTCTTCTCCTCATCGCCACCGTCCGTCCCTCTTGTTAGAAGTTTAAATGAAAATTATTTAAGAACCGGGAATATAAAAAGGAGACACTGTCTCTTCGTTTTCGATTAACGCCATTTCTTGATTGGATTATTTTTCGCGTTAATGCACTTTTGTGGTTTTAAATGGAGGGAAATATACTTTAAACACCAACGCCACAATGGTTTTTTTTTTATTTTATTTTTTCTTGTCCAGATTGATTAAGGGGAAGTTTTTTTCACGAGTTTAAGGTGCTGCGCGCGATCCATGCGATCGATATTCCAACATAACACACACACACACACACACACACACACAAAATCACACCACACGAATCTTTTCTCATTTGTTGGTAAATGTGCGTAGACGATGTCGAAGACCGCGGGAGGGGCAAACAAAAACCCGATTTGTTGTTGAACACACTAACACCGATGGAATATATAATATTCAAAATGAAAACGTTCAATATAGCCGATGGTCTTAATTAAAGAACCGGTGGTCCGTCATTGTTCGAATGTCTATTATTATTGTTATTTATTAATCTTCGATCTGTGCCGCGCGGCACAGCCTTGCCCACAGAATACACCCATCGACCAATGATACGCGGCTGCGGTGGCTATACACAGCGAACATAAAAACATTTTTCCGTCGTTTAATTCGTGTGTACACGAAAAAAATATAATATTAAAAAAAAAAAAAAAATTACAGGAAACAACGAAATCGTCCGCCGTCGTCGTTCGTTGTAGTGCGCGCCCGCAGGGGCATTCGTATATATAATATAATAATACATAACATAGATATATAGATATAAGTATAAAACAGTCCTTTTGTGTGTTCATTCGGACGATGTGGAGAGGATGCCTGACTTGTTTTCCGATTTCTTTGATGAAACCACCACCCGGGTGCGGTCGGTGGTGCGCGAAAAAAAATATACGTAATACGTAATAATATGTACAGTGTACACATACATATTATTTATTATATACATGCGTTTGTCTGTATGTATGTATGTATGTATGTGTGTGTGTTTTCTATAATATATTTTTATTAAATATGATTTCGTTGTGTTTGTTGAATCGAAAGAGACGGGAACGGTATAGTGGTCGGAGTTCGCAGAGTAGTAACTATATAGTATATATACATATGTGTATGTGTGTCTTTCGTGTACGGTATAGGTACAGCGCGTATCGTAAAATATTTGTGTTTGTCCGGTTCGATTAACTGCACGCCTGCGTATAGTTGACCAGTGAACCACAAAAATTGGGATATGATTGTGAAATAATAAACGGAAACCTAATTTACGAGATGTACCTACATTGTACGGCACGAACGCACACGCGTATTCGTCTGTCATGATGTAAAAAATAACCGACAGATAATATTATATTTTGTGCGTATTGATTATTGTTATTTATTATCATTGTGTTTCTCGTATTTCAGTCGTTTACCAAAAGCGTCTGCGCAGAGAAAGGAAAGCCAGGAAACGTGTACAGGATCAGCTGGAACAAGAATTGAAGCGAAGGGCTCAACTGGAAGAGATGATCAAAGCGGCTGGTGCGCCAGCAGACGCACTCCGTGTACTAACAGGTGCGTATTTATCGGAATAGGACGGTCGTTATATTAATATGTTGCGCATAGTGTACGCATTTTCAATCACAGCTATCATTACTATACTCAAACATGTTGTCGAACCGACTTCGATACGTTGTTCCGTGTAAATTTAAAATATTCTTATGATTCCGCGACAGTTCAATAACCATGTAAATAATATCGGGGACATTTACCAAATCTCAAAATTATTGGGCTGCAATTCCAATAATTGGATAAATAATCGTATTGCAGGATATTTAAAATAAAATAATATCATCATTGACATCGTTCAAGAGATTATAGATTTCTTTCTGAATTATTTTGTTTCCGCATTATGTGGATTATTAATAATATATACAACGGAAGAGTTAGTTTTCTTGTGTTTGTCGATTACGTTTATAAGTAAAAAAATAATTCAACCTTTGAAATAAGTTCTTATGTAAAACATGAAACATTTTTAAATATTTGAATACGTGGCATTTGATGTAAAATTTAATATTACTCACTATAGGATAAAAATATAATATTGAAATAACGTTCATCCTGAATTGAGAGACTATATTCATTGAAAACATTGTACTAGTAAATTTGACGTACATTATTTCTGTACTGCATCACCAGTAACAGCGTCAATCAATGATGTTCAATGTTCATATCAATAATTGAATGCCTTTTTTTCCCTTCAGAGAATAACAACGAAAAGCCGAGGGAAAGGTCAGAACAGTCACAGAGTCCGCAAAACTATTCTTCGGGACAAGTACAACGGGGTTCGGAGACGTCCAATGACAAACAATGGAACTATTCGGGACTGGATCTGATGAGCTCGTCTGGGGCTGCCGCATTCTGGCAAAACTATTCCGGTAAGATAAATGCAACACTATAATTTTATTATTTATTATGTAATGTTTATTTACGATGGTAGTAACTTGCACTGCGTGACGCATCCTACATACGTGTATTCTGTACATAATAATATTATAATGACCAGTGGCGGCGTAAACTCTCTCAGTCTTCGAAGTGAATTTCATATTTTTAATGCCAACAACATCACCTACGGCCATATTGCTATATTATAATGCGTTTAAGAGATTTTGCTACCAATATATTTTATACATATACAAATAATCTGCTAAATTCTATATCACATTATTATTAATGTATTTCAAAAAAATGATCAATAAAAACGATTAGTCGTAGACCACTGATCGCTCGTATTATAATCCAATTATACGCTCATAGGTATTCACATATTATAATCAAATATAGTTCTTACGTAATACAATCTGCAAGCTTATAAAGTATAACTACCCATAACTTTTATCTTCAATTACAATATAATAATACTTTAAAAATACAGGCTTGTGGTCCATATTATTATATCCGTAAGCAATTCTGGCCACGAAACGATTGCTTAAAAACCTGCTGCCGCCACTGATTGAACTCATATAATGTTTGCACATGCATGTACCTGCAGTGGCTCATATCCTTATACACGTGTAGGTGTATATATATTTTAAAAAATATATACAATATGCATACGGCGTTATATTTAACAATATTGCGCCACGCGGGAAAATTGTCTCTGGCGTAAAGCAAACATAAACAGTGATTAGTCGGAGATTTTCTTTTATTTTTAAATTCGCGTCTCACCCATGCACTAGTTACGTATTCATGAATCGTGTATGTGTGTGTGGCATAATCGTACGCGTGTTGTACAAGGGTGGTAGTTTGTTATATACGAATATGCATATACATACAATGACTCGAGCAGCGTATTATTTAAAACTGCCTGCGTTATGCGAGTGTGTCGGTTTGTAATGAGAATAACTTCATACACTCGTGTGCGTATGACGTCCGCCCCGCGCTGCTGCTCAGAAATTCCATTTGCAATAAACACCGAGGTTAACCCTCAGCCGTGCAAACGTTATGTGCCACCGCCGCAATTGACCCTTTGCCGTTCGTCTTCCGGCCCCGCTACGCCGAGCTTGCCCCGGAGTAGTATACATAATAATATATAATATAGCTGCAACGCATATATTATTACACGACTTTATTTTTTATTTTTTTCCCGCCCCATCTCTTGACGTCGGCGACGACTACGACGACAACATACATACGCACACACACCAAATACGCATACACATATATATATATATATATATACGTAAAGTGCGTTGTGTAAACCCTTTTGTACACTCGTAAAATCAAGCATTCACTGCGAATTATTAACCGAAAACTATGCATTTTTAAAACCAAACGGGACCTGACATGCACCGGGAAGTTGTACACATACTCGACACTGACGCTCGCAAACAATCGTTTTCCGGACGTGTAAAATGAAAAAAAACTCAAATGTAAATAAAACAAGGGGTGACGGCTAGTTGAACGCGGCGCACAGAGAGTAATAAAAAATACGACTAAAAATAATACACCGACCCTACTAAAATATAAACGAAATCGTATAGCAAGTAAAGTAAAACTGCGATTACCCAGAAAATCGGTCCGCCGAGGATATTATTATTATTATTATTGTTACATATTATTATTCTAATATTTTACCGCATTCGTAGTCGTCCACGATTGCGTGCCAACGTATATACATAGGTACTTACACGGCGGCGGTGCAGTGAAGCGCTATATTATATGTACCTAATATGTATGTATTATTATAATATGCGTATACGGTTTTCAAAGACTTTCTGCGCTTGTTGTTTTTGCGTTTGTACTCAGAAAACGCCGCTGACACGAAATCCGCTTAAGTGGCAGAGGAATAAAAAGAAATAACGCCGACAGGCGGAGTGGCGCAGTAAGAAGGACAAAAAAGATAATCTTTTTTTAAACACATCGTGACAAAAGGTCGCAGGAGAGAACAGCGGCGGCGGTGGCGGAAAAAAAAGCTCACGTTATTTATTCAATTTCACGGTTGAGCCGTTTTGGCAAGAAGCGATTATTTTATTTTTATTTTTTTTTTTTACATGATATCTCCGCATCCCCTACCCCGCGGGCGTATATTTTTGTGCCGACTCTCTGCCGTCGATTTAATATTCCTCCGCCCTGGGCGTTATTACGGCAATTTTCTCGGCACCGAATTACAATTTAATTTCGTCTTGACACATGAACTGCTGCTTCTGCTGTATTCAACGGTATATGGGAAAACGAGATTTATACTGCAGTATACTTACACACGGCACAAAGCCGTTTCCTAATGAAAATGATATTGAAACGGCGTGGTAGAGCGTGCATAAAAATCCAATTTCGAACACTGTTGAGTAGATGCATATAATAATAATAATATATGCTGTTTCTTGTTTTTATGTTTTCACTTTTAACTAACAGCGAATTTATATATTTTTCAAGATATTTGAAGCGGCGTGATTGACATCGCGTAATCGTTAGAGTAACGTCATGTAGTAACATAACACTGCAGTGAGCGATATCCCAACCTCATACGATAATGTTACGTTGTAATTTCGCTAAATCGCTTTTACAAGAGCACAGAATCGCTAGAATTCCTCGTCATACTCGCGTGATGGGACATAATAATATACGATTATATCAATAATAACATATTTCCGGTGTATCAATTCTATAACCCTTCGGTATGTAATAGTTTTCTCGAAAAGACCTTCGCAAAACCAAAAATATTAAATAAAAATAATAAAAAAGAGCATACCGTGAAGTTTGTCCAAGTCTTGGAAGTATACGAGAATTTGTGCTATTATATTATATATACTTTATATTACCCGCGTATTCCGGAATACCGATTCTGAGGTAAAAAAAAAAAAATAAAAAATAACTCAGAAAGACTTTGATCTGCGGCAGCACAATATTATTATTGCAGTGTAATGTCACCGGTAATGGCGGCGGCTTCTGCGTCTGCCAGCTACCATAATATATTATTATATTATTATTATTATCATCGTGTGTGTATCTACCTACATATTTCGGTCGTGTGAAAACTGTATCAATCGGGTCTGCGCGATGATGATAATAATAATAATAATAATACGCATTACGCGCACATAAATAATAATGTACCTACGTATTGTACGTATGGGATATTATAATACGTGTTGTACACATAAACGCGATTTTTCGGTATTCGGACGTTCGTTTTACAGTTACACGCGTTACGAATTTAAATCGGCTTCAGATTGCGTACAAATATAATAATAATAATAATAATAATAATAATAAATGAATAATGATAATATAACGCGACGAGTGGACGACTAGGACGACGACTACGACGAATACGACAGAGACGTATTGATAGAATTCTACTGTGTATATTATAATATAATATACATGTTTGACGTGTGCTTATTGTGCGACGTACACTATCCGTGATACCCATTCCTACCATCGACCATACCAAATAGTCGAAGAAAATTGACGGGAATTCGATACGCAATATATTATTATTATTGTGTATAGTGATTTTTCGAGGTGGACAATCGTTACGGACTCGACGATAACTATATATACATCTATATATGTGTGTGGTGTGTGTACATGTCGTCTGCTGATGGCAATCGCTGCATTGTCCTGTGCGTATACTCGCGGTGTGTGCGTTATTGTCGAAAAACTCGCGTCAAACAAATCGTGCGCACGATAGAATATTATTATTTTTATTTTTGTATTGTAATCGATTTCAAATGTGTATGCGCGCGCGTGTGTGTGTGTGTACCTCACCGATGGGAAAAAACTATTAACCGGTCAATTGCGTCGGACAGTGATGCAGTTCCCACACACGATATCTTAACGCTCAGTGCTTCGGCAGCGTTGATGGGAGGAGAAGCGAGCCCATATGTTATGATATTATATGTATTAAACAGGTGTATATATATGTATGATATGATGCAAAATCGTTGCGTTTTTCGAGTTTTCGACAATATTTGGTATTTTTTTAATTTTTCGTTTCATTTATATTAATTTGTATTTTTTCCCCCGAAAAGCTCATTAAAGTATAATTGAATTAGTTATTGGACCGTGCGTTTTTAATTTGCGGATTTAATTTTTTCCACGCACGGCATGGACAGATATTATATGTGTTGGCGTACGCGCGCGTTGGATTTGCAATTTTTTTTTTCAATTCGTTAACGCCCGGAAGAGTATATCGCTCCCGCAGATTTAAGCTGTCCGATGAACGCGACGATTTATCATCATATACCTGGTGGAACACAAACCCCATTATTTGGTTGTTAAAAAAATTGCGCTTCGGTCGTGTACACACGATGTAAAAAAATGCAAAAAAAAAGAAAAAAGAGAAACAAAAAGGGGTCATCTTTATTTGGCCTGTTAGCTTATACGCGTTGGGTAGTACTATATAATATACTGTACCTATATATTATATATATTTGTATAGTATATAGGCATATATAGTGCTGCTAGTCCAAGTAAATTATGCATATATATATATGTGTATAATAGTTGTAGGTATAGTGAAGTTTTTTTTAAGTAAACTATTGTGCGACGGTTACGGGGTGGGGAAACAAGGCAACTGTTATATTCTATTTTCAAATATATAATATAATATAATATTATGTATATGTACATTCCAAAATTGGAAACCGTTCGTCCGGACGCGGGAAAAAATGAAAGTAATTTCAAAAAAAATATCCATCTTCGGAAACGTTTATTTTTTATTATTGGATATTCAAATGCACCCTTTTTCTCGTTTCTCGTCGTGCGCGTCCCTGTTTTTTCCTTTTTTCTCTTTCGCCACCCGCCTTCTCATAATCCCCTACTACCCCTTACACCATATTTTCGAGTGCCGCGTAACAAGTTTTATTTTCATTCAAATTCTCGTTGCTGCCACGTTAAAACACACGGCGACGGCGGTGTGTTTGCCGAATGTCAGATTACGCGGTCGAACCCTTATTTTCGAGAGTGTGTTTTTTTGCTGTCGTTGTCGATTTTTTTTTTGTTCGATTTATACACAATACACGCGTATTGCCTGACGCGCGCAAAATACGAATGGCAATAGGAGTCAAAAACTGTATGTCTTCTGTAGTTCTGTATATGTATAATATGCAAATCTGCGGTTAATCGTGTGCCAAAGCCGACGGGTGGAAAAAACGCAGCGAGAGAAATAGATGGGAGAGGGTGGAACGAAACAGGTCGGGTGGTTATAAGTTATAACGCGAATATTCCCGTATCAAAGTAGTGCACGGGAAGACAGCAGTAAAATTTCGGGTTAAGGTGCCTCACCGCGGTCTATGTAAAAAAATAGAGCATATAACCGTTATATATATGTGTGTGTGTGTGTGTGTGTATATAACAACCCTTTCGCTTATTATCTAAGCGGATTAACATCCGGTGGTACCGCGTATTTAATATTAATATGTATAGAAACGCTAGTACAAGAGAAACGCATACGCGACGACGACCTTTGTCCGTCAAACTTTCTTAAAACAACGCGCGCGCGCACACACACACACACATATACATACATATAATATATACATGTGGTATGATGGTGATCCATAATTAAAGCGAAAACTTGGGAGGATGTGCCCGCGCTGCTGCCCACTCGTAATATTACGACGTCCGTTCTTCCGGCGTCCGGGGGATGGTTTTCTTTGTTTTCAAGTTTTCCGAAGCCAATACTATACCGCGCATATAAGACCAACGGCGAACCCTTTATTATTTACCCGTCTTCGCCTTTATATTATTATATATAGGTAAAATGATCTGGTTGACCGCGGTGGAAATAATAATAGTAATAATAAGCACGATGTGCATCTCTACATAATAAACATCTTTCTATGTATACACATATACAAATATTTCGGGGCGCGCGTAATTACAAGTCAACGAAATAGGATTATACCGCCGTCGAGATATTAATTTTCCGGTTGTATACTCGTTCGGCGGTCGGTTTCTCTAATTTGACGAATGTTCGTGTGTGTAACCCTCTCCGCGCATTTATTAAGCTCGGATTACTACTACCTATACACACACACACACACACACATATATATATATATATATATATGAACGCGCACGTGTTAATGGCACATTGATATCTGCGCTATACACCCGTCATCGCATGTATATATACCTATATATCATACACTTGTAATTAACACGATACTGATATCGGTTCACATAGAATCGTACAAGTAATAATAATTAGTGGCGGGCAATCGAGTGGCGCGATTATGGCGACATCTGAGAGGTTTTCCGCCCTCGGTGCGACCAAGACGTCCCATTAAAATATCGTCGTTGCTATTATTATTATTATTAATATTATGATATCAAAATATTACAATATTACGGGTTTTCACTGTTCTTGGCGTGGTACATCCGATTATTTGAATCCGTTGTTGGAAACAATGATTCAGGCGTCTAACTGTCTCTAACGCTTTTGCTCCCGGGGATGGTTTTGATTTGCGCGTACACACATATATGCATATTGCACCGCCGCACACAGTAAAATGCAATAACAATAATAAACGCGCTATATATATGTATGTATGCATATATACGGTATACTTTATATGTACGGGTTAATGGGACCGTTACGAGAACGGGACAAAAAAAAAGGCCTCCGGAGAGAGTGTGAGAGACTGAGGGTGACGGGATCGTGCCGAGGAAGAGCCGATTTATGCGCGCGGCGTATATATTATAAACGTTTTCCGGGCAAATTCGCATTATGAAACGTATTATAAATGCATAGATGCGTTTTGCATAAGACGATACGCCTGGAGGCGCCTCTCTCTCCTTGCTTGTGTATATATATATATATCGTGTGTAAGCACTTCTCGGGCTCCTCGCCCCATACCCGTCCGCCACCCCCGATCGCCCTTTTTGCCGCCGCCGACAATGACATTTGCCTCGCGCGGCTATTCGATTAGCTAACAACAGCGCTCTCCGCCACACGCACACGCAGTAATAAAGGGAAACTATATATGCGTACGACACAATGAGCATTTTTTACCATTTATTTTTATTTTTATTATTATTCGCAGAAACGTTTGCGCAGGAGCTCGATCTGGAACGAAAAGCCAGGCAGCAACAGTCTGCCCAACAGAATCAACAACAGAGCCAACACTCGGACAGAGACATCAAATCACCCGTTCCAGGTACGTCCTGAATTTACTTATACAATATTTATAATATATCTATATGAATACGTTATGATGTATATGACTACGTCCAGCGAGGCATTTGAGAGCAGTGTATTATATTATAACAAAATCTAATATAATAGATTTATGTACGCGTGTCAGAGTTGGGTAGGAAAATTTAAAGAAAACAGCTTGCAAACAACGAAGGAAATACTCGGTTTTTTTTATTTCGAAAACGTATATATCACGATACCTATCAATTTGAAATAATCTCTTTGGTTTTTAATTGCCGGAAGTGTACAGCGCAGCAGCAGTAGCGCGCACCCTTCGGTATGACGTGGTTGGTCATATATATATACATACAATATGTTATAGGTACAATAATAATGTTGTTTTCTAATTTTGAAACTTTCCGTTTTCGTTTCAACCCTCACAAACCGCCCACTCTACCAGTTTTTCTTATATTATAATAATGAAAGTTGGACGACGATATCCGCCGTCGCTTTAATAACGTCGGTACACGCGTCGGCCACGGCGGTGGCGGCGTGTTGAATATCAATTTTCCACGACTGTCCCTTCACCCTCGCGCCCACCATTGCCACCTACCGCCACCTCCACCGCCGCCGAAGACGGCGCGATCGCCACCCTTTCCGCACCGCTCTCATAAACCGCGTGTATATGTGTACAACAGTCGTGTGTCGAGCAACTATATAATATTTTGCTCGGAAAACAATCAATCATAAAGCTCCGGGGAAACGCCACCGCCGCCGAGACCCCGGAGAAAGGCGAGTTTCCTTCTGTTTCCGACAGCAATCGAGTCGTACCATATTAAAATATATATAAACTCACACACACACACACACACACACCTACACACACCTCGTCATGTGATGTGTGCATATGTGGGCGTGTGAGTATATTATCGTAGAAAATGCCCTCGTATTTGCGCGCGTATAACGCTGTCGCGTCGACGTCGATCCTAATTCGAAGTGAATTCGACTACTATATTACATATGCATACGATATTACGTTAACCGATGGATTTTATATTATTATCTTTTTTTTTGTTTTTTCAGACAACAGGGCAAAGTTTTTCAATAATTCCGTATTGTTCAGTACGGCAACATAATTGCGGAACGTAGTTTAAAAATTTTAAATAATATTTAAATTGTACTTAAACAATATTAGTGAAGATTTTCTCGTTTTGTATCATATTATATACATCATATTATTATATTTATATTATAATAATATTATTACGTATGTCAGCATTTTTTTTCTTTTGTATGTATTTACGTATGTGACTTTATTATGGGCTTTTATGCATGCATTTCAAATGCATCATATTATATTATTATGTATATGTATCATGTATTATTATTATAGTAATATTAACTATTAAAATATTATTTAGATGTATCGTTATATTGTATAGTGTTTCGCGACGAACAAACGCGTATTGCGTGTTGTATTAAACATTGCTGTCGATGTTTGTATCGACCAATGTGTAGACAGTACGAAAAGTGTTTGTAATATCATGCGATCTCAAAAATCATGACGTAAAAATGACATATTGTATTATGTAATGTTGCACGAACTCGGCGGGTAACTTCGCCTTGGTCGAACCCGACGAGTCTGTATAAATTATAATATAATACATATATTTATAAATATATATATATACAATAGTGTATATTATTTATTGATTTCATTATACCTAAATAAATTTTACCGACTGATTTTTAGAAAAAAAAAAATTGTAATTAAAAATACTGTATAAATATCTATACGGATCAAGCGTGTGTCGTTTGGTAAACATTATATATTGACTTTAATTAATGTAAATGTCTCGTGTCTCCCCACCAGGAAAAAAATATTGTTGCATTATAACACGGTTATACGTCCAAAATTGTATAAATATAATATAATTATTATAAGTAGTTCCTTCTTTTGGTATATATATATATATATATATATTTTTTTTTTTTTTTTTGTTAAACTAAAAACGATACTTTCTCGTGACCATACGTCATGATAATAATATGTATGTATAATATATTATGTACCGCCTAAATATTTGAATCGATATTTAAAGTTACAGTAATATCAATATTTAAATATATATTATATGTATGTATAATGTTGTGTGAGGGACGCCTACGCGTTTTTTCGCATTTTGTATAGAAGTATAATAATTTTAATATATATATGTATTGTGTATCGGCGTAATTTTATTAATTTATTAATTACTTTTTATATAATATTAAATAATTTATATACATATTATTATTATGTGTATAGATATTATACATATTATTATAATTATAATTATTAGTATTATTACGTGTAATACGGTTGTAGATAAAACCAAAGAAGAAAAAATTAAAACTAAAAAAAAAAAAAAGCATTATAATATACTAATAAAGATTTAGCCAGTATAATATATATATATATACACACAATAATACAGTATATTATGTATTTCTTTTTTTCTGTAAATTATTATTATAAATATTATATACGATTACATAGTTCTATAATATCATTATATTATATTATCATCGACTAGGCTATATTATTTATTAAACTATAATATTGATATATCGCCCAACGTGTGTGTACATTTAAAAATTAAAAAAAAAATTTAAAAAAAAACATTAATTAACAATAATTTCTACTTTTAAGCGAATATATTTATGTAATTTTAATGAAACTATTGTTCGCCAAAATTCATTAAATGTGCACAATACTTATATGAAAAATGAGGTGTTTTTTCTTTGTTGTTCCTTTAGACGCGCGGCTCCTATAATACGCGTGTATTCTCACAACGCTATTTAAAATGTAATGTAATATTCGGATACGAGTGTAAGTATAAGTGCACAAAAGTCAGTGTGAGTGCACCGAGTACAAACACTGCAGTGGTATACTGCAGTCGGGCGCTTGTTGTGCGTATACATAATATATGTATTATATACGTACATGTATTTTACAAGTCCTGTGCACACGACGTACCTACATAATATTACATTATAAATGTTTATATTATAATATATAAATAACGATGTACGCGTATAATAATAATTATACAATGAAATGCACAGCGTATATAATACCAGTTGAATATTATCAGAAATGGCCATCTCGACTACGCATAGCTTCAGACGACGACGGTTGGTGCCATTATGTATTATTAAAAATAAAATAAAAGCAATATTATTGGACATTACGTTACGGTAATTTTTTTTATTATTAAGTGTATTCCATTCTCCAAATAATAATTATTGACGGATAATAATATCCGGAGGCTTGCAATACATATAGGTGCACACACTCACATATAATATTTATACATATATATATATATATATATATATATAATATACATGTGTACACTTTATTGTATAAACGCGTTTATATGTATATATATATATGTGTGTTTCAGGTTTTTTATTATTATTTTTATTATCGTTATTATTACCTTTATCCAAATTATTATTATAATATTGTGTTCGGGCAGTCGCGGAGAACAACATAAGGTAGGCAGAGACCTGCCGGGGCCAATAACTCGTTGTTTATTTTTTAAATAGACAACCGTCACCCCACCGTCGTCTTCGAGGAGAAACCACACCTATTGTGGAGATAAAGAAAAGTATTAGGAATAAAAACGAATTTTTTATTGATCATTATTCATGTTAACACGTAGGACAGTTCGATGCCAAAATACATTGTAAATAATATCGTTGTATAACTTACTACGCCTACCTACCTATCTGTTATAAAAAAGCGATATTACTATTAGTCGCTACTCTATTACCTCTGTAAAATATATTATTCGTTTTTCTTCCTCTCGTCGAATACCTACTATTCGCAATTTCAACAATACCTTCAGTTCGGCCGTTTTTTTCTTTTACTTTTCAACCGAAAAACATAATCGAATTACTATGAAACGATGTAAGTATACAATACAATGTGCGTGTATAGAAGGAGATACCTATGTACGTACTTGTGTTGTCCCTTTTGAATAATAATATGTTTAAAAATTCAAGTAAAGTCGTACGATACCAGGAATTTCGACTTTTGATTAAAGATATCGTCACACGGGTTCACGATATAAAGTTCATCATATTTTATAATATCTTTTTTTCAATACACAATATTATAATATTATGTATTATCATTATTATTATATAATATGTTAGTATGGCGGTGGCGGAGTTGGTGGTGGGTTCAATGTCAAATAATACATAATATAATCATATTATTTTTCGGACCTATCCGAAACGTACATATACAATATACATATATATAGCGAGGATACAGCCGCCGCCGCTCCTCTTCCGTCCGTTAAATATAAATATTCTCAAGTCTCGCCATGCATTTCTAATCAATCAATACACATACCGTCGGAGAGTCGGAATGGTCGGAGTCGCGCCGTCGTCGTGTTTCCTTGAGTTTTTATTATAATATACGCGTTTTACATATTATATACACACACACACACACACACACACACTCACATATAAATATATTAAATATGTGTGTATATATATATTGAATATTGTACACGACGACGACGACCGCTCGCAGGCGGTGACGACGGCGGCGGCGGGGGGATAATTATACGTTTTGGTTTTTAAATGGGAAAAAAATGGTTCGGCTCGGACCTCTCTCCATAATACGCGCGCGCGCACACACACACACACACACACTTGATTGGGTATATAGCTATACCGCGATATTATTAAACGTTCTCGTTCGGGACGTTATCTCGTCGTACTTAAAAATACTACACACACACACACATAACATGTACATATATTTTCTTGTATCAAAATCATTATTTTCCTCCTTTCGTATATATTTTACACATGATGTGTGTATGTGTGTGTATACATAATATGTACACATACATACATATATATATATTTATACGTCTATAAAATATAATTTACGACCGTTTTATTCATTTATATGTATATGTGTGTGTGTGCGCGCGCGTGTATAAAATCGTCTATGATGTGTATGTATTTATTTTTTTTTTGTCGATTCTCAGACGGCATTTTTCATTATTATACATACATATGATGAGTGTGTGTGTGTGTGTGTGTGAGCGCATGTGTCGATAAAACGATTACGGATTTTGATCTGTCCGTAGACGGCGAGGACGCGGGAGGGAACGGGTATTTTTCTAGAGCTCGCTGCGCCGATCGTCTGCACGTCACTATATTATACAGTATAATAATAAGTAATAACACCGTCTGCACAAATCATCGTATTATGTACCTATATGTATATATTATGTTTATATATATATATATCGGAACCCGGGTGATAGATCTGACGTAAGACGCATTCGTTATATCGAAAACTGTAATATAATCAGTAATAACTATATATATATATATATATATATATATATATATATATATATATATATAATACGTTTTGAAGACATTAATAATTGTTTTACACTTTGTGGTTATAAAAAACGAAATAATCTATAAAAAATTAGCACTTCGATGTATAAACAATCGAGATTTGGACGAGTAGTTTACGAGCCAAAAGTATTTACAGTGTGATTACATGGTACGCTACAAAATGTTGGTTCGCTACGCTCCGTTCATATCACAACTTAAATACTTATAAGTTATGATTCAAAAAAACAATTCGTCTAAAATTTAATTTTTATGGATCGAAATATTCCTATTAACATTCTGATTTGGAATATAAAATTAAAAATGTATACGCTATCATTTAAACAATATAATACATACAAAATGATACATTTTTTTTCATAAAATATGTCCGTAAATGTTTTTTTTTTAGTGATATAGAGGGTAATTTTATTCTAGTAACAGTAAATTATGAAGTAGAATATTAGTTTTTGAACACATTTTATTTTTTTTATATTACATAGTTTGAAGTCATTACAAGACAACGGCATTTACTTTTTACTTTCTTATCGTAATCATTGTTTTAAGTTTTTACCTTTTTTAAACGACAACGAACATTTTTATACTTCACATTACTGTGTTGAATATTTTTTTTAGTTTTCCACTATAGTACTGAAATAATATAATGTCTAATTCAGTGCTTTTTAGCGATACAAATATAAAGGTATTGTTCGATTATTCCCATCAAAGTATCGAATTGTACGTAATTATAGTGCGGTAACAGGTGAATTTAAAACACCAATTTCTGATAAGGTGCCAACGCCCAACCTATTTTATAAAAATAAATGTATTTTCACTTTAATTGACTTTTCATATTTTCACATGAAATATATAATTAAACAGTACTTAACTGTCTTAACTTCACTACCTATACGATAACAAGATGAATAATGCTCAATTAGCAACGAGTTATTTGTTAAAAAAAAAAAGTATAATATTTACTTATATTTCAAACTATATAAAATGATATTATTGTCTTCAAAATCATCAGAGTGAACTTGAATAATATTGGTGTAGCAACTAGCAACTAGTAAATTAAATGGATCCACTTTATATAGCTTATAATATTGTATTATATAGCATCATACTCGCATAACGTATTGCGTGAAGGTCAAATAGGTATAATAATATTATACTTTTGTCATTATGAATGTTGGGAGGGGTGTTTTGAATGGCTTTGAACGATTTAAAATAAATAAAAGACAAACAGTACAATATAATATGTATAGATGTGTAGGTATATAATACCTAGTTGTTATTGGAAGGGGCACTCGCGTAATTTCAGCACAGCATATTTTGCTGCAGGTGTATATAGAATTATATAGAAGTAAAAATCAATTTTAAGTGGATTTCAGTGCAAATCGCACTTACCGTCATAGTTTGAAAAGCGATTGACACTTAATGAGTGTCTTACGACTTACACGCGATTAAAATAAGTAAAAATTATTATTTAAAGAGCAAAAAAATGAATATTCGCTGAATAACAAGTTATTCACGAATTCTACAACTTTCTGTTTTTATAAATAAGGACACTTTTTGTAAAACGTTTTTTTTATAGGTATCTATTATGAAAAAAATGGAAAAACATGGCATCAATAAGAAAAAAAAATTAAAAAAATGTACTTGTGTGGGGGGACATATGCGGCGAAGCATCCCGTATAATATGTTTGGTACTTATATCGTTTATAAGTACCTACACCACAGTTTGGGCACTGCGACGAAGATTCGTGCGTGTTTATATTGTTATTTTTGTTTACGAAAGCGAGACAAAATTATTTTATTGTTTCAGGCGTCACGTGGGGGCTGCTGCAATGTTATCGTCAAATTTCGAGGACGCTCTCCTCGTCGTAGACACACAATACGCGCTTCACGAACGCAATATAAATAAAATACCGACGGTTTAAAAAAAAAATAATAATAATAAAAATAAAGAATAACGAACAAAATATTGTGATACACGCCCATCGTTTATTGTGCAAAACGCATCATAATAGTCGGACGCGGGGCAACTGCAGCTGCAGCAGCCACTGCAGTAGCAATAACCACCTGAAGATAATATTATATATAAATAGTTAGTTATTAATTTTATTATATATATAATATGACGCCGTCCGACTATAATATGTTTTTTCAATGTAATGCATTTTACCCTGTCTTGCATTTTTAATATAAGTGTTACGCGTATTATTGTAAGTATACATTTCTCCTAACTGCACAACCTCTCTCGAGGCATTCACCGCAACGTATGATGTGTTCGCGCGGCGTGTACAACGATTAAGAGCGATGAGGTTTCTGGTGTTTACACATAAGTCCGTAATATAATATATCGTAGTATCGCGTGTATAATAGAATGATACATAGTAAAATAATTAGAAAATACGCAAATCAAATGATTTTTAATTCCGATAGCCAAAAAGTTCTTTTACGTTCATTTTTCTATTAGCGTGATTTGATTTTCATATTTTTACAGCCGCCACGCACTAAAAAAAAAAAAAAACATTTTACAAATTGTATTTGACATCACATGAGAATACCTGATAATGTTATTAATTATTATTGTTTCTCGGCGAAAAATGTTAGTTACAAAAAAATGTAAGTCTACATTGCTGTAAAATCGATAAACTCTCTGCTCCTTTAAAAATTTAAAAGTAAAAGCGTTGAAAAATAAAAGAAATAAAAAATGAAATAAAATAAAGATGTTAGGTACTTAAAAATATACAAAAAAATACATAGAAAAGTACAAAAGTAAAAAAAAACATATGAAATATATTATTTAAACATGTTGAAATATTTTAAAAAATGTATTGAAAATCCTTTAATGTTGTTTTTGATTATAAATCTAAAATTCCCGAAATATGGAATTCAATTTCTTTAATTGCATTAATAATTTATTAATATATATGCACAAGAATTGTTTTCTATCATAAAATAATAACAAATATTTAATAGGTAAATACACATTCACGACAACGATGACAATAATTTTGACGTGTTTATATCACACTAAATATTCATTTTAAAATGTTTAACGGACAGCACAAGTACCTACAACGGGTGTTTCAGTTTTAAATATTAAAATCGGTTAACAATATTATTTACAAAAAATAATTCTCTTATAATTAACTTTCAGTTAAAAGTTTTTTTTTCAAAAAGCATAATAATTATTTAAGATGGTTTTTTGTTTGTTTAATGTTGATTTATAGCAAAACAAAAACTAACTATTTAATTTTAATTACGTACTGTTGTAATTTTTAAAACAATTTTGTTGTTCCACTAAATTCCGGAAACACCAAAGAAATATTAAATTAGTTAAGCCGCCGAACCACTGTAGCTCAGCTTATAATTATTATACTGCATGTTTTTAACGATGAATAGTCTCAAGACACACATATTATAATCGGATATACACGTCATAAAACCGTTAAAAATGATAATAGTATACTACAAAAAAAAACATTTTTTGGTTATTTCATACGATTCTGGTAAATAATTATACATTTAAAGCTAATAACCCAAATTTTTGAAGTTGTGAAAAGAAAACAAAATTTAATTTAACAATATTATGTTTATACACGTGGATAGATTGTTTTGTTCATGAGAAACGCAGATTAAACAATAGAGTGCAATTGAATACTATTGATACTGCAAATTTGATGTGTATACCTATTCGTGGAAGATTTAATGGAATAACAACTAAATCGAAGCTGAGTAAGTCTACTAATTTGTTTAACTACTTAAGTTAAGTCCATATAGAACAATATGAGTTGAGTGTATTGTTGAAAATTGCTCTTTTAAAAGTTACAAATGATATATTTATGTACTTTCAATATTTGGCTAAGTAAATATTTTATAAAAAGTATAGACATACAAAAATGGAAAAAAAAATGGAAATAATTTTATATTATAGTGAAAACAATATGCTTAGGAGTAATTGATAAAAAAAAAAAAAAAACCCCGAAAAGGAGGCAATCCGATTAAACGAACCCTACTGGTTGCAGTTATAAATTATTTAGGTTCATTTTTATAGCGATCACTGTGCCGCGCCGATTACCCTTTAAACGCTTGTTTGCGGACCGATGAGTTGTATCTAGTTGTATAATTATTATTGTGAAATTTGAAATTAATATAATATTTGAACGAAATTTTAATTCCATATTTTATATGGACATATTGTGTATAGATAGTTGCATTAGTCTACCGGTATTAAACTTTGATATCTAGTGATATCCAGAAATAAAACACGTATTTTATAGTCTAAAATTTAGCATTTACAATGGATATATAACATTATGAGTGAATAATAAAAGAACGATTTCTACACTTGTACACGAATTACGATTTGCTCACAATATTATTATTCATGAATTAGGGTCGAGAGCACGAAAGATGAAACCCACTGTGCTAACTACGTATTAGTTTACTGTCGGTCTCGGATCACAACAGAAATTATTTATCAAATTTAGATTGGAATAGCCCTTTACGTCACCGTTTCATTTAAAGGGGTTTACATTTCTCAGACGCTATTTTATATCCATTTGTCTTCATAACTACACGTTGTTTCGAAACAGACTACATTTAAGAGTCAGTGGCGTACCTACCTAGAAAACATAGGGGCGAAGGGATATTATATGTCTCGCGAAAAAACTAAAATAAAAACAAAAATTATTTATTAACCCAAACGATTCAATATTATACGCAAATGACATGATATAGTAATGATGATTATATTTGTTTTTCTTACAGTCGTGTTGTAGTAATACTATTATATCTCACACATATCAACACTAAAATAATTTCATAACATTCACTGATTTAGTTAAATCCCGAGTCATAGACTGTAAAATACAAAGTATAATATCATATGGTCAAAGTGTTCACGGCGCATTAAATGCATTTAAACACAATATCTTTTTGGGCGATCGCATGTCGAACCGTGAAGTCCATACGTTTTCGTATGTTATTATCTTAAATTAACACTCCATCGAAATCGTCTTGTATGTTATCAAATCTCGTGAACGTTTCGGCGCCCTCCCAACGCCTAACGTTTTATAATAATAACACATAGTACGCGCACAGCCAATCGCGTTTCCATCACGTTTGCGCGTTGTAGAGGTGCCGTCGCAACCACGTGACCAGCTGTCTGCTGTTATAATAATAATATTATGTGTACACACACGTCTATACAGTACCCATACACACTATATGATATAATTAATAATTACCGCCGATTGATCGCGTTCACATAATATGTTCCATATTCGGTTATCTACCCGATGATGATAATAAATCCTACCGTATCGGGCTCGTCGACTCGTCCCACCTCTGCGACGAGCGGACACACATAGGTATATAATAATATTATTATCGACCTACCTACGCGTACTACCGTTTTGAAAATCGGTTTTCGTCGCTCCGGGAGCTTGTACGCGTATAATGTATAATATTATATATTATATTATTACCTGTGTAGGTACTTACAATATTACATTCTCGAAATAAATCGAAAACGTTCGTCGGCAATAATATTATGTCTTATACAGACGAATAATCGACTAGTCGGCCGCTAATGAACCTCAGTCGACGTAAAACGAGTTATAACGCGATGTATTCTTTATATACGACACAAAAATATAGGTTCTCACATTGTTATTATTATTATTACGTTATTGGGTATAATAATATTACAAAATGTGTATAAATGTATTTTGATTATTTTACGGAGCTAAGTATGCTCGAGACAAACCGTTTTTCGATTTACACCATATATAGATATATAGTGTTCGACTTCATTAATAAATAGGTATATAGAGATTTGTAAAAAGGGGAATTTAAATTCAAAACTTCGGGACGCAAAAATAGGGTGTTGGCACTGGCACAACGCAAAGCGGTCAAAATAATTACCTATATAATATTGTTATATTACTACGTTCCAAAGCGATGGAGATATATAATTGTATAGAAAACGATTTCGAATAGCTTTTTTTTTCAATGCGTTTATAGCAGAACTCCTGAAAATTTAAAAAATAACGTCACAAAAGTGTACATACTGTTCGTCCATAGTGGATATCGGGATTTATTACGTTCAGATCACTTATTGTGTTTTACTCTCGATTTCGCCTTAATCCTCAGACACAAACATTCCTTGCTCCTTTCTTTTGATTCTTTTCCGCTGTGCTTTCTTCATCCCGAAGAACCTATTTGAGATTTTGAATATAATATTATCTTTCACTTCCATCGTTATTTTTTCGTAAAGTCACCGCCGTTACTTCTCGTTTGTATTCTTTATAAGTTATCTCTCTTTACCGATGTTAAACTTTTCTAAATTATCGTTCTTCTTTTAATTATCGCCAATCATTTTTCTTCGTCAAACTATCTGTTTCTTAATTAAACCATTAAAAAAAAAAAACAAATGTAAAATATAAAATTAAATGTTTTTGTTCATTTTTATTTTGATAATGTTTTAATTAATAAGACAAATAATCACATATATTAATTTATTTTCAAATTTAATATGTACTTTTATAAAGCACTGCTCTTATATATTTACAAAAAAAAATTCATAGTATGTTATTATTATGGTAACATAATTATAATTATTTATGTAAAAAAACAATGTAATTTATGAGCTGATTATACCAACATATCACATATTATTTACAAAATTTCGGATGCTTTACATTACATTATGTTCAAAATATTCACAACAGTATTATAATACAATATATATATTATTTTGAAAGTATAAAATGTAAGTAAAAAAATGATAATACACGAATGTAATGTTTCAAAGTAAACTAAATATATCCTAGATCAGTGGTGGGCTACTGGCGGCCAGTGCTACATTTTCAAATTGCATCATACAATTTCAAAGTTAATCGTCTATGCTCTATGTTAAGTCTATGCTAAAATAAAATGCATATTTTGAATGACTACATACATACATATATATGTATATTACACACTTTTTTTGATATGGTATTTGAAAATACGAAAAAAAAACTTTTTCTAAAATTACTTTTTGTAATAGAAAACTAAAATTGAATAAAACTTATCAAACTAGAGCTGCTGGTCAACATTTTATCAGTATATATTTATATATATGTATATACATTTTTTAATAATTGTTTTGTCAACTGGAAATATAACTGATTGCATTTTTGTAAATCTAATTTCAATGCATATTAGACTACATATTCTGTACCTAAAATGTATATTAATATATTATTATCATTGATCAGAAACGGGCGCACTCTTTGACGCGTAAGATATTAATTAGTATAATTGATAAAATAAAATTATAATGGAATATAATATGTATACATTATACCTAACGTTTGACAGTTATATTATTTGAGAAGTAGATTGAAAATTTACAAAGAAAATAAGAATTCCATTTTAAACCAAACTTATAATATAAATTTAGATATTTTAATTCCAAGTCCTTTGAAAAAACTTAATCACAACTTTGCATATGAGCCAGAGCTCGACAAGATATTAAAGGTCATCTATTGAATCAGATATCATGAGAGACCTTATTTATATTTTAAATAAACTCATAACAGCATTTGTTTATCATTATATTGAATGAATAGGCTGAATCACCAAACATGCTCACCCCTACTTTATTTTTTTTTCATTGTGAATTAATTAAAATTCGGGACATTGAAATTTATTAGCGTACTTATGGACCATGTTTTCAAATATTTTTATTTTTTTATATATTATGATCATCTAAGGAGTATGGCAATAGAAACTTTATTTCAAATTAAAATCCTGATTTAAAGTAAATTATAAAGAAATTGAACATTATATTTATTCACTTATAAATCAAACTTCAAACAAGTGGTTTATGGATTACCTATACAAATTTAAGTTTTATGATAATAATTAAAAGTATAATTGAATTATAAAATATGAAGACTATGATTATTGAATAATTAAGTTAATCAATATTAATTCGTCAAAATTGTATATTTAAGTAATAAATATAATTATTATACCTATATATTACATTAAAATATTTAATATCACATATATTTTTACATTTTATGTATTTAAAGACTATATTGTCCTTGATACATACATCTTAATATTTCAGAAACTACTCGTTCGAGTTTTAATTTAGTTACATATAAACAGTTTCGAAAAATCATATGTTAAACTGTATATTATACAGTAAAAAAGGAAAAAGCAAAAGATAGGGTTTTGTTTAAAAAAAAAAGTAATATATTTAACCACAGGGTTTTCCTTATAAATTATATAAAGAATCCAAGTATTCAAAAATATTGTCTTTATCGAGTATGTATATAATTTAAAATTATACAAATTTTAATTAGAATTATTTAGGACAAAAGGATGATCAAACTTGGTAAATCACACTATATAACCTGTAGTTTTATTCGCACATTCCACGTCACTATAGTATAATGTTCAACTTTCAAGTCACTTGAAAAAACACGAACGGTCGCCGCCGTATAATACAAACTTACCAGAGTAAAAACGAAAATAATATTATTATTATTATCGCTTTATATCTTTCGTGTTAACACTTGGCTGAATATGATGGCACGGAACCATGTTTGACGTTTTAGCTAGAATGGAAAAAAAACGTTTGGGGCAAGATGAGACGTCGCGTTGTGTGTTTACGCTTAATATTTTATTACATAAATCGCTGGCTTTTCGTAATATTCATAACTATGTATTCAAATAAGTAGCCAAAATATCACATGCTTTAAACGATGAATATGTTGTCCTGTATGTTATGTTTAGGATTTTGGAGATCTGATCAATGATCGCACACTATAGGAGGAGAACTTTATTTTATTTTTATACACATACTACTATTAAATAGTTAATATAATTATATATCTTGAATAGACGATAAAACTTGAGTGGAAGTATACTCTTATGCGTATAACTCCTACATCACGGTTTTTGAAAATGTTCTCCAAACACGTTATTATGTTTGTCATTTAAATACATAAAGATGATGCAAATCTGTCGATATCGCGTTGATTTGTCTTAGCTTCCGAATATATATTATAGGTATCTTCTATTTCTTTTAATCGATCGTTAATCCTAGACCATGGTTTCATTTGATGCAGTAGAATGTGTTCGACTTCCATGTTCTGTTATCTACAAAAAGCTATAATAGCTACAATACCTAGATATCACATATATACTCTACCGTGGTCCTGTTGATGTCTTCGAAATAAAATAATTTTGTTTTCGTCACCTTAAAATAATAAGTCGTGGGATACGTATAACGACACATTATATTTAACAATATATTTATTATGTAATTTAAAGTTATCATGTAAATACTGTTAATGTTCGATGAGCAAAATAACTTATTTGTGATTTTTAACCTCGCTTTCATATGATATTGTTGTATTGA
This sequence comes from Schizaphis graminum, assembly GCA_020882235.1. Taxonomy (NCBI): domain Eukaryota; kingdom Metazoa; phylum Arthropoda; class Insecta; order Hemiptera; family Aphididae; genus Schizaphis; species Schizaphis graminum. Next base: position 40,699,077 of record CM037031.1, read on the forward strand.
ATTTGGGTATTAAATGTATATGTTTATATTATTTTATTAGGTCATAAGTTTTTTGCTACATACACAATCATTAATATAATTTAAAACTAGGTTGAGAAAAAATTTGTAAAAAAAAAAATTATTTAATTAGATCTTTATTCAGTAAGTTTTAATGGACAAAAAAAAACAATTATGTAGCAGTACATAAAACTAGGTTAAGCTATAATAGATGAGATGTGGGTGGATACTAAAATTGGTACTTTTTGACAGTGATCGTATGATGTGGTCACTGTAGAAGGTAGAACAAAAGAGTAATAAAGTGTATAGTATTTGAATTGTGTGTGTGTGTGTTTCGTTTTATTGGTATACGTCGGAAGTAATGGGCGTCTATACGACAGTAGGTATTTATAGTCTTCACAAATTAATTATTAAAGTTAAATTTAAATCTATCCAACGTTTTTCTAATGATAAACAATATTATAGTTTTACCACCTTCATTGGTCCCATTAGCTTCTATATTTTAAACAGGAAAAAACGAGTCAGTATAAAATAAATTAAGAATTGTCCATATAAAGTGAATTCATGTTTTCTTAATGGCTATATATAACAAGATTCTTCGATATTATGCATTCACCCGTGTAACTCAACTTACATAAAACACATTTTATCAGACTTTCACTGATACAAAATTTGAAAAAAAAAAACAATTTACCAGATCATCTTCGCAGAATTCTTGCAGGACCTTAAACTGTGAAACAAAAAACAAAATAATAAAATATTCAAAACAAATACAGATTTGTACAAAGTCATATGGTAATATTAAGAAAAATAAATTGGTAAATAAAATCAATTGAAAAAATAATGTGAATTTAATTCATTAAAATAGTATAACATTTATAACACTAATAATCCTCGAAGAAAAAATTATCAATAAAAAAAAATATAAAAAACAATGGCCGAGATTACAGGTATTACGTGTACGCGCACTTAACATTAAATCTCATTACGAGCGCGTATCGAATAATAGTATAACATATTTTAACTACCTACACACAAGATGTGTGTTTTAACTTTTAAGTATATATTAATACGTATAATATAATACGACTATATTATATGATTTGAATAAATTCCACTATCATTATCTGTATAGTTGATTTAAATTTATATTTGTTTCCGAAATCATATAGTGTAACAAATTTGTACCTACAGTTGTATAATGGATACCCAAAAGAATTTGGTTTGGTATTTTTATTTAATTTTACGAAAACCTGATTTAAATGCGTTTAAAGACAAATTAAATACAGGTGTACAACGTTTTGAATAATATAATATTTTTACCGAGCGCAAAACGTAATATGTGATGTGATTACGATGCATATCTACGAATAACAAATCCACAATTTCCCACTATGCCAAAACAAACGTACACATTACACTTAGATACGATGTATAACAATTAAAATGTAAATTATTGTGTTTATTATATTTTGCTGATATTATGTTATTAATTTATTATACCCACCTGCTATAACGGTTATATGGGAGGGGGGTCTAATAAATTTTACGAGCGATTTCTCACAATATTATATGTGTTGAAATGTTATACAAATAGAACATAATATTATTATATAAATTAAATTATACAATTTAATATGTTGTTACACTAACCCTTTTATCGTGTTTGAGTAAAATAATATACACAAAATGCAAAGTTATTGTCCGAGTAATAATAAATATAAATACATATAGTTCCGGCACACACATATATATGTATATAGGTTTGAATGCACCTAACATACGGCGGCGTGGAAATGTAGTCCGAGTCGGTTGTACGGGCGCACTTGTACAGTATAATAGGTATGCTTTGCAGGTCTGTTGTTCAGATTCGACCTGAATCAATACTCCACTGGAAAATCGGCCGATAAAGAACGTTTTGCAATATTATTTTATGTAAAACACGAAAGTAAGCATAGTAATAAGTATAACGCAGATAATTTATTATTTTTTAAACGGTACTTATCGCCGTAAGTTTTGGACGAGTATCGTTTTTTAATACCTAATGGACAACAAATGACTATTATGGTCCGTGAACTGTTGGACGATGACTCGGGACTTGTTAAATACTCGTCACGAACATCTTGTTCTCCGTGACGGTGCGGCGATGCTATTGAAAATTATCATTCATTCTATTGCTCGCTGTAACCGGTTAAACGCCACTGGTAAAAATAACGCGTGTACAATGTAGTCTATGTATATTGTATATATTATATATATCATACATATTTTAAAGTTTACTAAAACAGTTTAGATGTTAAGTATAAACACCGCGGTTCAGACTAATCCACTTGTCGTGCATTATATAAATTCATATTGAAATCGCTTCAAAACTTGATGTACGTAAATCAAAAATAAAATCGGTAGATTGATTTAACTCAATTCTAATTCGTTGTTACTATTTAAGTTTATAATAAATAATGGATATTACATACAGCGATGTCCAGCGTTAGAGTTGTCCACACCCCCATCACAGTCCCCCCTTGCCAACATTTTATTTCACCCTCTACCTACGAACGTATATGTATAAAAAATATGTTTACAAGACTGTTGATATTTATTAATTAAAATATTTTTGATAAACAGGAAAAAATACCCCACTAAGTGTTATTATCTTTTTATTTAAAATACCTAATTTTCCAGGCCATTTAAGATTATACGTTATACTTTAAAACTCTCTAAATTCGACCTAATGTCTTGTTGTTTTGTTAAATAAACTTTTATTTAAATTTTAAATTATAAAAGTGGTAATTTCACCTACTAAATAGGCATTGTAGTGTTACACCTCTGACTCTGGACACGCAGCCTAATACACTAGAAAGGACATGTGTGTGCAGTTACGAACTGTAAATTAAAATTTAAAACCGAAAACGAACGGATCGTCCGGTACGGTATTATTATAACCGGATATAAATATATATTATATTATACGGTATGCACATATCTCCGGTATTCTGTAGTATGCATCTGATGTACACAGGTGAGTGTGGTGTATACACACTCGTAGGAAAAAAATGTATAACACACGCACATGTACACGCGCGTGTGTAAATTTTAATTAACCCAAAACCGAACGGTGTGAAAATTAATCCGTCAGTGAGCGCGTCTCAACGGCGGGCGGCGGCTACTCGGACGGGCCCCGACTCTGCGGCATGACTACATATTATAATAGTATCGTACCTAATACATGTTATGTACGTATGTGTAATAGTAATAATAATATTATTATATTAAAAATATTACGTGCTTATTATAATATATATACATATATATATATATTTATACATATATAGGTGTACATAATAATAATATGTATATAGTCCGTCGTTAAACGTCTGTCATCGGCAGCACTGACGGCGGCAAAGTGTCGGTCACGGCGCGGCGAAGGGGAGAGCGCCGCGAGTATACGCACACACGAAACGCGTATAAATATAATTTTACCGCCATCACGCAGTATAAAATAATAATAATATAATATTATAATAAATCGTACACACACTTGCGCAGAATTGTAACATCGCATAAACGGACCATACGTGTATTATAATATCATGTCCGGTAGAGAACGAATAGGTATACCCCGCGAATTAACAGAAACGTGAAGGTTTTTATAACAACTACTAACACACGATTACAAAAACTTCATATTAATATAGGTACTGCACACCCGAATTTTTTTTTAATCAACACGCTCGTTACATTAGTTTACGTCGCGATTTAAAAGTAATAATTAAAAATAAATTATAAAAACAATCAATTCGGTTGAAGTAATATTATATTATTATTATATACATATCAATAATATTCGAGAGTTTGTTATAAGAAATTAACGGTTTTGGGTAAGGGTATATGCTATATAATTGAAACGAAATGCCTGAAACTATTCTTGATTTTACCCTCTCAGCGTACCACAAAAAAAAATATTTTTGTTATCTATAAGTCTATAACGCGTACATTACATAATATTATACGTTAGTACAAAAGTAAATAGGTAATATTTTATTTTTTATTTCAGTTGTTTTAGTTCCGTATAGTGTAATGATAGCCACTCTTCACAACTAGTTAATACAAAAAGAGTGTCATCATCATGTCCCTCAATATAATATATTATATAATAACATTGTATAATACGGTCACACAGATATTTATATTATAATAAACATCTGTGGTCTCTTATAGTTATGTCCTTATTCTTTTTATACAAGAACCGTTATAATCTGTGCTCGGATGATACCCTTCGACCACCGGCCAGATTCACACAGATTCGTTCTCTCCGCGTTCGCCCTTGATGGCAATCATACGTAACAAGTTGTATTAATATATGTTCATTATAATATTTTACGTTTTAAATAATTAATATACTCTCTTAAGTATTTCAAATACATAAGTTGTGTTGTTGATTAAAAATAAATCTAAAGTGATTCAATATCAAGCCCATTTCTTCTTCCTTCGTCCATCTAATATCCAACGGGTCTTCAATCAAATTAGGGTAAGTCAATTTACCATATAATTCAATCCTTATATATATAGACATATAAGAAGGTAGTAACTTGAAGTGTGTAACTGTGTACGCAATATACGCAAATAACGAGTCATAATTAATAAAGAGAAGGTAAACATATATGTTGCGCACACAGTCCATTTTAACTTTACTACAATAGTATGTAAATATAAATATATTTTTAAATTTGTTAATTAAATAAATTTTTCTGTGTTTTAGACTACGACACACTTGCTTGACTTATTGCCTCAGTCTTACAATGGCGTACAACATGGCAACATCTAAACGTTTACAATAATTAATTTTACACTGCAGTTATTTTTAAAACTAGCGCAAGTTGGTCTATTATAACTTTTGAAGGTATAAGATGGTTATTATTTATAAGGCATTTCAGAGAATTTTATTGATATATTATAATTTTGAATCATGTTATAATCATTCTCTATGCCGTATACTTCATTCCATTAATAATATAATTTTTCATATCTGCTTTAACTTAATAAATATATTTTGTTAATTTATAATAATTGTACGTACAATCGAGCTTCGTTGTTTATATAAACTATAAGGACTATTCGTGTGTTATAATATATTATGAAATAATGTTATTTGTTTATAAGACTGAAATTTGACTTTAATAAATTCAATTAAAATAATTGCAAAACCCGTGGTGGCTCTTGGGTTGCAACCCACTTAGTCCTCCCCTAAATGCGACATAGGTCGGTGATACATAAACCATCTAATGTGCACATTTGGAGTGCAAATATTCCGTAATAACTGTACCATTACGATTAGGTATATTTCAAGTTAACTGTTATCGTCTACTTCTCAGTCCTCATCTACCATCCCTTTTCCGCAAAACAAACCACCCACCCACGACAACGCCGCAGATGTCCACCTGAACGACCGTGCGTGTGTGTCCCCACTATAAAGTCTATAATGCGTAATTAAAATGGGTTTTAAATGTAAATTCACGGCTAATATAATATTGTTTAATGTACGAAATATATGAGCACGACCAGCTGAGGTGTTTGAGTTTAGGCGTGTACATTTGGTTTTTGTTGCCGTCGTTACGGAAAACAAAAATATAAAATCTAATATTATAATAATAATACATTTTATACTATTATACGCATGTATTATTGCTCCGTGTTCGCGATTGGGATTGTATTTTAAATTTCAATAATCGAATATTTTAATAAGGTGTTCAAATTAAAAAAAAATCTTAACGGTTTAAGTATGTTAAGAGTTTAAAAAAATATTCAATGTCATATATATATATGTATGTATATATATATATGATTTTTTTTTTGTATTTTTATAATTTTCTCATACAATATTCATTACATCCTTTCACTAAATAATTTAATAATAATTTAATAATATACGGTTAAGCGGCACACTTAATAATGCACGTATATACGTGTGCACATATCGTACTAAAGTCTAAAAGTAATTTTTAGCTAACACATTTGATATTGTTCTGAGGGACATTGATTGAAAATATTGTACATTTTTTTAATGACCCAATAAAATTAGATTCCATAAGAGCAGTCCAAAGGAATGATGAGTTGTTTGTATTTTAATATATATATTTGTAATGATAGTTTTTTTAATTTTGGTAGGAGACGTAATTTATGAAATCTATAATTTGAAAATTTAATTTTAATCTGAGTCGCTTAACCTCAGCGTTTGTCTGTATATCTCAAGATAATTCTACGTATTATTTAGTTCAAATCAAACTATTTATAAAACATATCAACAATATTTTGGCTTGGTATTAAAAAATACGTCAAAACGTACTAAATTCAAATACCTATTATTTCAAAACGTTGTTAGTACTTATAATTTAAAAGTTTTTTTTTAACTTAAATAAAACGGAAATTGGGAGTTATTGCGTAACACGGTAATTTAAAATATGGCTTACTACTTCATGATTACAGTTTTATTATAACGAAAAATTCATTTCTGATGCTTTTAACAAGTTGTTGATTATTTTAAAATGTTTCTACGTGTTTTTAATAATTCTTGATAGAATATAGTAATTCCTGAAAAAAGTGTGAAATGGATACAATGGGTTTTCAAAAGTTAAACCTCGAATGTAATATTTCATTTTACTGACATATGACAAATAATCATTGCGAATACCTAGAATTTTCTCACATTAATTATTGTTTTGCCAGTTAAATTAGAGTAGACGCTTATATATATATATATCGCTTACAGTATAAAATATACACGAATATATTTATGATGCATTATATCACAGTGAGTTCAAACAAAAGAATTTGATTAATAACTCCATGATATTATCATGCAAGTAAGTATAATCAAGTTTACTAAATCAAAGTGGTTACACACAATTTGTTGACGCCCATGAGTTTTGTAATTATAGGTCCTAGCAAAAGAAGTAGGTATATATGCATATGTTACATATTTTTTTTTTTTTTGTAAATTCATTCAACTTCAGTAAGTTGTCTTAATTATTTATTTATTTTTAATTATTATATAAACAATAAAATATAATATTTAAATTATGCGTTACAACCGTGCTCATGAAAAGGTTAAAATTAAAAACAGTATATATTGATTGGACTAACAAATATTCATAATACAGTCGATTCCGCTTTATTGGGACACATCGGTTGCGTGTTATTTCGTCCCAATAAAACGGTTGTCTCAATAATCTGAAATACCAAATCAAACATATACATTTGTTGAAAAACTGATTTTTTTTATTTTAATATTACAAACTACAAATTATTATATAAATTAATTAATAGTACAAAAAGAAAAATATGATACTACATTATCATGTATATCACATTTGAACATACGATAAGATAAAATTTAATCTAACAATCGATTATGCAAGACGGTCGCGATTGTCAAACTATTTATCTATTAATATACTCGATAAAAATGCCCTAATTATTTGGATTCGTGGCTGGTGGCCCAGAGAAGCGGTGAACGTTTACCCGTATACAAGTATACATTTGTTTTCGTAATTGAAGAATTGTCCCTATTAAGCGGTGTCTCTATTAAGCGGAATCGACTGTATAAAGTACAGGCATTTATAAAATATTATACATTATGCAAATTTTTGTGCTCTCAATTTTCTTCTTCGGGCAAGTAAATTTTTTTAATAATGATTGTATATGCATTTTAAATAGGATTTTTAGCTAAGCGTTTATGGTGTATGTAATTTTAATTTGGGAATGATCATTAAAAATATTCCCAGAAAACTAATTTACGAGTAAAATATATAAACAAATAATAAAAGACAATTTAAAATCTCAAAAGTTATTATAAAATTATTAAATATTGTAAAAAATTATTTACTAACCAGAAAATCGAACTAGGTTTTGAAAGTTTCCGGAAACTAACTAGTCTTTTAAGTTACTGTATATAATATTATATTTATTATTACTCTTTCAATCAATGAAAAAAGTTATCTGACAAAAAAAAATTATATTTAACTAAATAGTCGATACTTAATCGAAAATGTAAGATGATTTTTTCTCTACTATAAAAAGTTCGAGTATAGTCTTACAGTATTGAGTTTGAAGTTTTTATTTAATTCTTTAAGGTTTATTTACATAATTTCATATTATTGCATATTTGGGTATCAGTAATATATGAAATATTCATCAAAACAAAAATCGTCGCAAATTTTGTGTGTTTTCGTACATATCATTTTCGTATATGCAGATTGCGGAATTATGGCGCTCTGAAGTATAGAATTGTACAATACTGTTATATGGTATTCCGCGGAGGATTGAACAAAGTAAACTAAATTATTGTTTAAAGGCTTCATGTGTGATTGATGAAAATATAAATTGTAAGACTAACATAACATTACAAACTTTTACGGTAGAGAGTATAAAAATAATATCGTGGACCACATCAACTTATTACTGGTATTATGAGTTTGCAAAATAGTTACCTATAACTAATAAGTTTATAAGTTCACCATTTTTTTTCATTATTATAATCCATATTTTTTGTTTACATTATGTGAACGCTATAATATAAATTATAATATTTCATTATATATTTATATTTAATAATACAATATAGCTATATGTTGATTGATTATAGAAATCGATGAAAAAATAACATTGGGTGTATTTTACCACAACAATGGATATTTAAAGGTATTATGTTCAACAAATTACAGTTAGTCGTAATTAGTGTTTCTGATCAAATTAAAAAAAAAAAAAAAATGTTGGTGCAAATAATAAACCTATGTATACAACCAGACGACCAGGATCGATAATTACGACCGATTGTTGGAGAATTATTAAATTATTCAAGCAATTTTCTGAATTAATTTGTAATTTTAAATCGAAAATAATTTTAATCTCTATTTTTATATTAAAAGTTTACAAAGTACATTTATAAATTAGTACGATATATTTTATTTATCTTATTAAATGACGATGTTGCAGTAGCTAATATGTTCGTTTATAATACACCGCATATAATATCAAAATCATAAAATATTACAAACAAATTCGTATAGTATATATTCTATGTATAAATCAAAAAAAACTTCAAATTGTATCCGAGTACATCTCAACCGAGTCGATAACTCGAATTATTTTCGGTTCGCGTACACTCACATACACACACACGACTTTTTTATAACTATGTAGCTGGAAACCGTAAACGGAAGCGCGGAACGCGGGTGTATACTGTCTATTAAAACACAGGTATTAACGGCAGCAGCTCAATAATAATACAGAATAATAATAATATAATATTATAAATATTATAACATGGCGCCGGTTCACCAGAAACGTGGTGCGGTCGAATATAAATTTACCATCACTACCGCACCTTTAACAGATATATATATATGTATTATTATTATTATATGATTATTAATACATCCGATACGAACGTATCGCATATTCGCTGTATTATACCTCTCTGCACACAATATCATAATCATAGTAATATTAGATACACGCGCATATTTTATGTGTACACGACGTGGATTTGTGTGCAAAAAAACGTGTGTTTAGAGCTATATAGAACGCGCGATAGCGTGCGCGTTGCCCGCTGGACATGTGCCGCACAACGAAGCAATGCAATTCGACGCGTCTGCGGAGGATTCCGCGAGCGCCGCGTCGGGGGGTTGTGGTCAGATCTCGCGACGGACAAGTGACCGAAATTCGGCGAGATCATCAATAGTATCGACGGTCCGTGTGTTTGGTTATCGTCCTGTATACCTATTACCTATATTATTATCCCCGTCGGTAAATATAAATAGCGGATTATAGTCTATGTAATATAATATGCGCATGTCTAATATTATATAATATGTATACGTCCGGTATTCGATATAAGTGTGTAGAAACACTCGCATATATATATTATATTATTATAATAATCGGATGTTTACACGGTCAACGATTTCCGCCGCGGTGTACGACGATCGTAAATAACAACGCAGGTACAACGTACCTATCGTAAAATCACATTTCTAAACATCTTAAAACACTATATTCACCATAACGCATCGTTTTGTAAATAATTATGATTTTCGTGGTGTTTGCGTTTTTGAATTTTTCGAACGGCCCTTTTAGCTCTACAGGTTTAAATCTCGTAAATAAAAACTACAATGGTTTTTTTTTTTTTCAATCTTTATACAAAACTGTATCACTGTACCGCTAATGATGAAATAATCTATTGAATACATATTTGCAAAAATGTTGTGTTTTTAAGTGTACTTTAAACGATTTGAAAATGGCCTCGACCTAACCACAAAAACGGAGATCAACATTGCTCTGTAGTGTATATCTATTATGACATAGTGTTCGCGATATTAGATTTGTGTCGAACGGACAAATTGAATTACATGTATGACGTTAAACATAATATCACATCTCGGTCGAGGAAAAAAAAGTGCCTATACTCATATATTTGTGACACGTATCTAATGCTTGTAGGAATATCATTTCCTCTGGGAAATGTGGCCATAACTAATAACTAATAAGTAATAATATACAATATATTAAATTATATGGCATAATATTGTACGAATGCGATTTACGCGTTCGGAATATGTCATTCCGACCGTCGTCGGATTCCTCCAAATCGTATTATACACACATATATAAGACGCGTCCGCAGCTGAACAGATGACTATATATATATATGTATAAGTATAAGCATCGTATATGGTTTTTGCGGATTGACTCTCGATTCCAATTAGGATTTACCTTGTCAAAGGCCATTGCATGACAATTCTTAAAAACCAAACGCGTATTTTCATTAATATATGACTACTAGATGAAAATCCTTATCCATTATGATTATATAACCCCCTCCAAATATAATTAATGCATATAGTAATATTAATATAGTTAATATATATTTTTACAAAATTGTATCAATCTATATTTTTGACATGTTTAATATTACAAAACGAATACATGAATAGATATATATGTTTTAAACGATGGCATCCGTACAATAATATTTACGTTTTATCGAGAGAAATAAATGTGTTGATATTTCAAATAGTTATTATTGATTTTTGATATATCTGTTACAGGGCAGTGGCCAGTGGTTAGTACTAATATAGTACCCATATAAAAATATTAAAAGTTATACAGATACAATATTATTAGATGTTTCTCTCTTGTACATGGTTCTTAATAATAAATTTTAATGTAAATTCCATTCAGTTTTTGATCTAACGATGTTTAACGTTAAAACCTTTCATTCATATTACGAAGTACAAATTATTATTTTAATAATTCGTTTTTAATAACTTTAGGCCTTTGTCAAAAGAACATTCAGTTAGTATGTGAGTGTGCTCGGCGTCGCACACGGTGTGTTTGGTATAGAGGTAATTAAAAGATAGGGGGCGAAACTTACCTTAGTATTTTGTATTTTATGTTTCCGTTATCAGTAATCGTATGGAAAGTGTACTTTAGTATTTATTTAAATACGCTATGTTCGTAATTCGGTACGCAATTTTATATAATATTATTACCGACATCTTGAATATCACGTTTATTAGATTATTATTTATTAGTAAATCATATACATCAAACAGTATAGCCACTAGTCTCTCACAATCGAAAGCCTCAGTTTTCGCAATATTTTGTAATTGTCACAATAATACTATTTTATAACGTCAGAAAAAAACAATGAATTTGTTTTCGATAAAAAAAAAATATAACAAATCAAACATTTTAAAATATCTCACCTAAATGTACGCAATTGATAGACTGTACGTCACCTATTACCACATATAAGACTATATTGCCGTAAGTCTGTGTATAATACTATATTGTATAACATTTATACATCTCACTTGATTTATTTGTATACCTATGTGATTATCTTTAATATGAAAATACTTATAATATACGAGTACCTACATGATATAAAGCGTGATGTGAAGAGTGTGATAGACAATGTAAATAATCGTGATCTAGCAAAACAGTAATACGCCTCTTTGAACGAAATGCAATTATAAATTAATGTAAAATCATTAAATTAAAAAAATATGTTATAACAGTCTTGATGGTCGATTTTGGTGAGGTAATCTATTTATGATACCTGAGTGGAGTTGGTTAAAAAAATACAATTAAGTTTAAGTTAAAAAGCGTTATATGACATTTAAAAAGTTTCTAGGTACATAATGAAGAATTAAAGTGACTCGGTGCGTAAAGTTTAAATTTCACATTCTATAATAAATTTCACTTTAAAATATTCCTCTTTATAATTATACTAAAACATTATAGGATCACACAAAACATGAATTCTAAAGTTATATAATATTATTACATTTTAGTTTTATTTGATATACTGTAACGGGATTAGGAAAACCTTATAAAACCAAAATTAATTTTACAAATTATCATTTTCAAAATAATTCATACAAAACAAAATGCGTGGGTTGTATTCACAATATTGTGTAAGCGCGTACCTATTATTGCAAAATAATTAATTAAGAATATTGATTCAGTCACTATACATTGCTGTCGGTGTATTGCTCATCTGCGAGTACATAACCATATTTATTTTAAATTGTTCCACACTAAAAAACTGACTGTTCGTGAGAGGAAAACTTAAAAAAATAAATAAATAAAGGAATAGTAATATAAAAAATGTGATGCACTGTTTGTCGGACGAACGCTCTTCAAAGTACAAAATGTCCTGTAACACAATAAGTAAATATTTCGTAAGTATCTCGCAGTCGTGGTGATCATATTAACTATTATAATATAGTAGGTATATATACATTATATGTTACATGTTTTAATATAGGTACAACAATAAATATAGGATTAATACATAACAGTAATAATACTATATAATACCCGGCTTGGCACACTGTTATTTTTGTTCCGCGTCCTACAAATTAAAAAATAATAATAATAATATTAAATAAATAAATAAAAAGTAAAAATGGGCGAACGAAATAAGACACGCGCCGGCCAAGAGTAGGCGTGATAATATTATATGATATGGCGGGTTACCTGTGACCGGGTGTGGTAGGAGAGGGACACACACCGCACACCTGTCCGAATGTTTTCCTATCTGTAATTTTTTTTTTGTTTTTTAATCGTAATTATAATCGCGACCGGCCATTGAGGTAATTTCGAGACGCACCCGCAGTTGTTCATCTCCCACATGCACGTCTACTACTATTATGGTTTTGTTTTGTTTCGATCGCGGAAATAGTCGCGTCCGTCGTTCTAAAGAACATCATAATCATAATCATCATATTATTATAATCATCACGTCATAATATGGTTTCTTGTGCATTCGATATAATTTGTTTCGAGTCGTTGAATGTGGTTGGTTGGTATGCGCCGCAGTATAATATACATCACGAACAATAGAGGTTATATGTCGTTAAGCACGTTACATTATAATAATATTACACTATTATATAATACACGCGCAATGAAATATTTGAATGTTTTATTGCATACATAAAATTATCGACGTGGTGTTAACAGAAAACATTATTTTTTTTTCTTCAAAATATAACAATACTCGCACGGTGAAAAATATAAAAAAAACAACAACACCGTTTCTTACACGTTATACAGTTTTATTCAAATTTTTAATGATATATAGGTATTGTTAAATGTGGCGTTGAAATCGAATATGTGTAGGCATCACATTTGACTCGCACTGTTGGTTATGAATCAGTGTTCGCTATATAATACGTACTATTAAATTCTGTTTTTCGATTGAGATTGTGGTAAACATACAGACATTAATAATATATATTAAACCTTAAGAACGGTAGCGTTTAATTGTATCTCATTTATCCTTGGTCAAACATATATATATGTATAAATATGGCGGGTCTCGTCGTCCGATGGCTGGCTTAACCACGCTGGTTGAATTGATTTCTTTCATATATTTATTTGGCCATATGCTTGAATTTATTTTAGCTATTTTCTGCTTCTATAGTCGCATTATTTAATTGTATTTAATCACATTTATATTATATATAATAGCTATATTTATTCGTAATATGATACGGGTAGCATTAAATCAGGATTTACTTGTACATGATATGTGTGTAATAGATAATTAAAATTATTACGATTAAACATCGCTCTAAAATTATGTGTAGATCCTGACAAACTAGACAATTACTGTAAAGTTGTATAATTATTTTAAATGTATATTATAGATAGATACAAGAAGCGATTATGCACTTATTCATGTTAGTTTTCCGTTAAGAAATTATAGATGATGGGTCCTATTTCCCATTAAATTAGGTAATTTTCTATTAGGTACCCCCTACGAAGGTGCTTGACGTTAGTGTGGATACACGTGTAATAAATAATAATACACGTAATATTATACAATTCGGTTTGACAACAAATATTATTCTAAAGTCGATACTATAAATGTATAGATTCTGGGAAAAAATATATCAAGGCGTAAGACGTACAATACAAATCTAGTTAAAATACAATTTTTTTCTAAATCGTTCTACTTTTAGTGAATAAAATGTGATCAGAGATCAAATAGACAACGCAAAAACAAAAACAAAAATACACTGTAAAACCAGTACAAAAAGTTGAAAATCCCATTATGTAAGATTTTTATGGTTCGATAAGAATTTATTATTTCCTAAAACGGAAATATAAAAATACAAAACATCAACACAGTTGCAAAAGTATGGTTCTTAAATAGTCTTAATATAGTAATTGCAAGTACTATAACATTGCAGTATTATTGTATAATATTATATTTATGCGTGTACATACTATTAAATATTATAAAAAATTAAAACAGAATTTAATTGTATGCAAATTCAAACGGATTAAGTTAATAATTACTGCGGTATACGAGTATAATAAGCTCAAAAAAAAAAACGCATTAACGAATAGTATTTTTATAGAATTTTTCAATGAGAATGTATTTTACACAAAATTTCATTATAATTGGTTCATAAATTTATACATTATATTTTGCAGATATGTTGGGACGTATATTGCAATAAATCATTCTATTATTGTGTTGCTTTAATAGTGTAATGTATTTACCCAGTAGGGTAGATGAATTAATTATTAAATTATATCACACAAAAAACTTTGTTTGGTTCAATACAAAAAGGTGGAAATTATAACAAAGTGAATACAAAAACCAGTTCAATTATTTACTATTTATTATAATATTGTAATATATATCTGTCTATACATACCAACGAGAACAATGCCTTTATAAAATGCCACACATATGGTTTGCGAGGGCGGGTTGTATTCATTAGCATACACGTGAGTATGTTAATTTGACCGTTATAATACGCGTCGAATTCTGAAATTATATCGATTAAAACGCTACAAAGGTAAATTTATGTTTTCCTATTAAATAAATGGTATTACACATACAATTTGCATTCACTTGCATAAAAAATTTACAATTCAAATCGATCAATCAAATTACTTTTTGATTATAAAAAACAGTTCACGTGTATTTATACACCTGTAAATATTTGTATGTTATAATATATATTAAAAAAAAAAAAAAAAAAAAATTAATTACATCAAGTTTATTCGAAAACGAAATACACCGCGTGTTCGATATTAATTGTTTTACTATGTTGTACACGTTTCAACGTTTGTGATCGTAAAACCTCTGTACATAAACTATATTCACAATAAAATACTTTAAATTCATAATAACAACTATAATATACCGATGGTGTTGGTAGTAACACGGATCGAAAAAATAAAATAAAATCTCCACGCGCGTATTTGCCGATTATATATAAACAACTAATAATTCGATTTTTTATAAACATGTGTGATGATGTAGAATACGAATAATAATATAGACTTGAAACCCGCTCCGCTATATTATATATATACTCTTTCGTTGAAAAATAAAATAAAGTTCGAGATCCTACATATATATATATACACGTAGGTTTATACAGGATATATAATATGTATATTGGACGAGCGGTTCCGGAAAACACACGCGTGACAGAGATTTCGATTTTCACGCTTATACAATAATATGTGTGTGTGTGTGTGTGTGTGTGCTCGCAACAACAATAATAATATTATATTCGTACCGCACGCTTAATCTCCACCGTTTACGGCGGCGGGCGGCGCGTGCGAACGTCTTACATATACGGCCGTCGAGTCGCTGTAAGAGCTTAAACAAATTCTACGCACGGTCTCCGTCGACCCGCGCGCGATTGTTGTTGGCGCGAACTTTTGCGCGTTCCCGCGAAACGTCGGCCGAGCGATGACGCGAGCTTAATATAATATCGCAGTGTTTACCGAACCAACGGCAGACACACACACACACACACACACACATCGTATTATGCAGCCGGTTAGACGGGCGCGGGAATAAATTACCATCATTGGATTGTCGTCCACCGGGGTAGGGGGAGGGTCGCGCGGGCAACGAGGGTGGGAGGGGGCGATGGTGGTGGTGGTGGTGGTGGGGGAGAGTGCCGGGGCCGAGAGCGTTTACCGAAATAATAATGGACGCAATGGGACGGCAAATGTAAACGCATTAAGTCCGCGGGGCCAGGCAAGACAAATGTTTGTCTTGTGCGGATCGCGCGCGCGATGAGAGGGATGTCGCGGCGGCGGCGGCGGCCACGTGTGTCGCGGAAGCGCCAAATCGCTCGCCGCCCTCTCTTATCGGCGGCGTCTTATGCCGGGCAAATCCAATTGCGCGGAGACGCCGCCGCGGCGAATCCGATTAATATGTACGAGAAAAGACGCGGCAAGCGTAACGCCATACAAATAATAATAGTATGGTCGGGCGTCATTTTATATAATAATATAGTAATGCGTTCAACGGCAACTGTGCACCGCGGACTCGAACGCAAAGGTTGCCAAAGTAAACCGCGTTAGACGAAATATAATATCTGTGTATATATAGGTACTTCGCGTTCGTCGAATTTTCCAAAATCATATTCAGGTCGATTTTCTATTTCGAGAAAAAAACAACTTACTGTCCGCGTAGGTGTAGACGTCAACCGTATATTCGTAAGAAAAAAAACGTATTCAAAAACCTGCAAGATATCCAAAAAGTAATCCACAAGGTATCCAGTAAACTTTGGTAAAATACCAAACAGTATGATTTGTAGAAAATAACGTTGATGACGTGCTTGGACAGTAAAATAATTATCTACAACCGATGAATATACGTACTACCTATATCAGATTTACCTATATATATTATATATATATCAGGCGTGGACGCAGGGGGGGTGTTTAAACTCCCTCCGAAATATCAGGAAATAAAAATAAATTACCTGACCTACAAATGAAAAGAATGATATTTATGTACATTTGTTCAACCTTCCCCCCCCCCCGAAATTTTTCCTGCGTTCGCGTCTGATATACCTATATGGCTATATATATTATACATACAAGATAACTGTATGTGCGCGCGTGTTTGTAACAAATTATTAAGTGCAATGTACAATATTGTTTTGTGTAATGGAATGGAAAGCTTGGCGGATTCGATAATAATAATAATAATAAGACCACTCGTACGTTGTACATAATATGCAACTGGTGTATGTTTATTTAAATATATAGGTATATAGCGAGACAACAATAAGGGTGTTTATTGGAGTTTATTGGTGTGAAGCACTGTTGCGATTTAATCGTAAGTGCCCCGTTTCAGGGGTTGTCGCGTATTCTTTTGACTCATTCAATTGCATCATATACCTACAATATTATGTACATTGCAACTGTGCAAATGTATTAATGTAAATATATTTTAATAATATTTAGAACTGAAAACGTGTAATAAGAGTCTAAAGGTCCCCAAAGTCAACCGTCCTAATTGAAAGTTTGTAATCGACGGTGTAGTATAAATAGAGAATAAATCAATAAAAATGTGTTAAATGTGTAAAAAAAAATGTATCTATATAAACTCTTATAATATTAATTTAACAGAAATGTCTTTACCACGAAACGATGTCTTGAACGGTTATTCAACTCTTTTAAATTCCTATAGCAACTAGCCGTAATTAATAATTATCTCACATAATTATTTATCTAAATAGTCAATACGAAATAATAGTACCATACGATTCTTAAATTTAATATTTTCCTATGTTAGCTCGAAGGTGGTTATATTATTCATAGTACTAGACCCGATCCAACCTATTCATATATATATATATATTATTATACTGTTCTTATGGCATGAAATTAATTTACATGGTTATTAATTGGTTAATAACTTATATAACCTGTAAAAATCAATCAAAAATAAACAAAATTAACAAATACTGTTTTCATATTCTACAAGACGTTTCGTTACGCGATTAAATGTTAATTCTCTCATCTAAGGTTATTAAAAAATAGTGTAATTATTTAATGGCACGATGATAATTATTTATAATTACAACAACACAGGATGGACGTACAACTCATTTAACGGATGTAAAGTATTATGGGGTATTAAACATTATATTTTTCATCATCTTAACATTCGTAAGTTGAATTTTATTTAAATTAATATTTCAATGAAATTTAACTTCAGCTCTATGTAACTCGACGTAAATCAAAGCAACAACGTACTTAATTAAGTTATGATTTATAACTTTAAAGTTATAATCACGAATGGCGGACAGGTTGTGTAGATTATACACTGTAAGACACATACTTCAACAAAATATTATACCTTCTATAATCAAATACCAACTAGTATTTTTTTATTAATTAAAAATATTTACAATCAATTGGTTATGACTTATAAGATAGAACACGAAGCGACTTTAAAACAAATATTTTTAAAATTCACTAGCCACATACTCTTACTCTAGCATTAATTTTAATTTTTATAAATGTATAATTTTCTTTTCTACCACACGATTCGTATTTCCTATTATGAATATTAAAATGATTACGTAAAGAAACTCTCATGATTTGCATAACATTGCAATCATAGTTTCACCGCGTTGGAATTTTGATAACGACATTTTAATCGATATAATAGTCAATAATTTACATAAACTCTTAAAAAAATTTCAAAACCTTTTTAATAAATTAAAAATAAATTAATCGAATATACACGATTAAAACAATTTGTGTATTTTAATACCCAAAAATTGTATTTAAAATACTTAATTGTATTTATCTTTAACTATACTACAAAGCTGGTACTTGAATCTCTTAAAATAACGTCGAATATCACTATGTCAGACTGGTACCTATGAAATAAGTAACAACAATATAACCTTATACAATATAGTCACCTAAAATAATAGTAATAATACGAGTAATTGCGTTTACAGAGTTGTGATTGCAGAGTATATTTTTATTTTCTTGGTTTTTATCTTCCAATATATATATTATACTCGTTTACCCTTATAAACAATGAGTTAATATGTGCATTTACAGTTCACCCGGTGAACTTTATTACAACGTCATGAATTGTTTTGATGATTAAAAGTGCGTTTAATAGCATCTTGGTTGATATTTTATAGTGTTTGCAGTGTGTATATATACTGCAGTGTCCGTGAACAATTTCAACGACAAACGTCGTAAATAAAAATGGCACATAGGGAGAAAATACCTCTACGGATTATGTACATAAGCGCGTATAACTCATAAGGTATACGTAAAATCACCTAAATAAATATATATATATATATATATTATATATAATGATACTTTCTATCGACGGGATCGATCGATTTCAATTTTCGACTGTAATAAATCGAGAGACTATAACACAATACACCTGCGCGTTATATACATAAATACGCGTCTTTATGCAGTGCGTATATCTAGCTAGCGACGGTTTAATGCATCTTCTTAGATGCTAGTTAGTAGCTGTTGTAGCTGCTGCAAGATGATGATGATGATGATGACCACGCGATTAAATGTATAATATTTTATTACCCGAGTCTGGCGTGCATATGCGCGACTATTTCACGAAAATAACAGCGATAATAATAGTAGACAGTATAGTAATAATATTCGCGTACCTATAATAATAATGACAATAATAATCATAATTGAAATAATAATAGCATTGAGTACGTCATAAATTATATCATTATTTATAAGTATCCGGAATGTAATACGCATATCATATTCGCGAATAGTTAAAATTCGTGAAATCATTAAAAATAATGTTTTCATCTTAGGATTTGATTTTCTAAGCAAAACAACATAGTACGTTGGTAAATACGAGAGTTTTTATACAATAGTATATCAATTTATTATAGCTTGTAATATTTTATCATCGAGTATATTTTAGAGATGTTGAAATTACATAAACGCGATCGCCATTGACATAGGTAACTACACGCCCATAGATCCTGTATTTATTTACGCTCGATAACTTTATAATTTTTTTTTGGGGGGGGGAGGAGGGCTTGGTATTACCGTATCGAACACATCACACATACACATAATATATTATAATTTATATCACATTATACTATTATAATATTATACGCACCCATTACGCGTTGACCCGGTGACCAGTCCCAATAATATTATATATTAGGTATATAGAGACGTGCTAAATGGAAGCGCCGTCTGACACACATTCCTCTGACACAAACAATGCATTCCACCTATACCTTTACGAAGGAATCTGATGCGTGCGATTCACGTATACCTACCATCGGTTTATTGCCAAACGAATTTACAAAATTATCGTATTACAATATAGTATTAACTATTAAGTATTTGCGTCATGAGCGTTTACGGCTATACGATGTATAGCTAATGTACAATAAATTTAATCGTTTTCGGCTTAATGTCACAGTAGGTAGGAATATAGCCACTATAGATACATATTTATTTAAGTCAAGTCATTCTCTCCTCGTGTTGAATCCAAATGATGAAGGCTTTAAGATGGACACAGAAGTTACTTCTTAGTGAAATAATGAAATCATTTGGTAGATATTATACATAATGACAAAGATGCAGGCAAAAATTATGAAAGGTAAAAGATTGAAAGACGAGAAAGAGTTGTTTAGTTACTGAATTATTGTAACTAATAATAATTATCACTCTAAATAATATGTGAGCCAGCTATGAGTTTATTACTGCCGACTGTTGATTGTGTGAGCGTTATGTTTTGGGTGCTGCTTTATATAAAATTAATATTGCCCTTCATAATTTATACTTGTGCGATTGAAAATTGATTTTGTGTATAGGGAATTGTACAAAATGTTTTGTTATCGAACATTTCGTGTAATATTATTAACAGTATATAGATAATATCTGGATAACATAATTCAATTAATATATTAGGATGCAGAGTATAATTATTTATTTGGTCTAAGAGTGACATATAAAATATATTATTATACCTAATATATGTTAAATAATGTTATATTTTATACCATGGAAGTCATTAAAACATTGTTTTTTTTTTTTTAATATTAATGCATCTAAATTTAAACTAATCGAACACCAAACAAATATTATTTACACGTTATCTCAGCATTTTCGATGCATTTTGTTGAAGCTATTTATATTATTGTACAAAAAGCGTTTATAAATTATTGCATAAAATTATTTATAGTTCATAGATAGGTTAAATTACTTTGATAGGCTACCTCAATTTTTTATCTTCCACTGATACTTTAATTTATTTATAAATTGTTATTATTCTTTTATCTTCTATGAGCTGTTTCGTTAGTTGAGTTCTTGTTCTATATTTTTCTCTCTATAATTTATTCAATTAATATTGTTATTCTTTTGTTTTTTCTTATTAGATGTCCAATCAATTTTTTTCTCAATTTTAAGTTATGTCTGTTTAACAATCATTTCAATTGTCACTGTTTCGTGCGACACTGTAGTACCTGTTTCCGTTATAATTGTATTAAAATAATCTGCTTGTATAGTATAGGCACATTTTTAACTGAATTTTTACTGTTCAATAATTTAATAAAATTATACAAGTCAGTGTGGCAGTGTTGATACATGATAAAATTAAAGTGAAAATGTTGCATAGAATCAAGTTTTTACTCGTTGAGCTAATATTGATGAGTTTAACCCACTACTGTGTATTTTTATTATCAATTATGTATGCAATAATTTTAACCAGCAATATTTTTACCTGATGAAAAACAAAATGCAACTTGTTTTTTTATTCAAACATTCAAATCGTGATGTTAACTAATTTATCATAATTATAGTTCGAAGATATTTATAAAAATTGTAATTAAAACAAAAAATGTGACCATTTATCACACCATATAATGAGTAATGGCGTTTAATCAATATTTTTTAATAATTAAAAGTAAAGTTATTTGGTAAAAAGGGAAGCTTGCAGCTTCTACCAGTTTGATTGTATTTTAATAACGAAAACAATCATCTACAAAGCGATCGAATACCTACTGACGTACCTATATTATAATATACCATATATGTATAATGATAAATAAAAATCCCACTCTCACGTCAAACGAGAATTTTATCTATCTTTAAATCAAATTCTATACGGTTTAATTATACAGCTATAATATCATCGATGCGTTATTATATTGTATTCGTGTTCGTGAACATTCTACTCGATGTGGTTACACGTAAACGTATTTTTTAATAGTTATGAAATTGTATGATCGAGTATAAGGACATACTTTTTGAAAACCATTTCATACAGTGAGGATGTGTTTTTTTATTTTTGATTAAGAGTTTCGAATAATGCACTAGCCGACAAAAAGCAGTCTAATATTTCCTAACTTCAATAAATCATACATTTTCGTTTAACATCTTGTTAGTACCTACTGTATTTTCTAGTCTATCTGTAAATTATTTTCACGGAAACAATATATTATTATGACTAGACGAATTAAACAAAATTTCAATTAACTAGTAACTGCATTAATAATAAAGTGTGTTTAAATGAAAGTATATAGATTTAAATTCGGTTAATGATCAAAATATAATATTTAATATACATTATAATTTTTATATATAAATGACCGGCGCATTTAATTTAATACTATGTACATTTTTTATCACTTTTATTATATACTAATTAAAATATGGTGTCTCATAAACGACCATTTTCATGTATTTTTGAGGCAATGAAAAATATTTTAGATACTTTTAACACAAATCTGAAATTAAAATAAATTATATCGCTGGAATTGCGTCAGTAAAACTCAACCAAAATCGTGAGTAAATATATTCACGATTTCAGCTCAATTCACACGCCTTTTTCCCAATCAGTTTGATTCTAAACATTTCATGCACTCTCATAGTTTTATTTTATGGTACTACTATAACTGTTGAAAATAATAATAACAGTAAATTATTATTTATATTTTTAGAAACTTTTTTATCTAAAAAAGGTGTTCATATTCTTACAAATCTGATATTTAGTTTTATCTTAATTCGTATTATAACACACTTTATATAAACTACAATTATTTTTATGAAAAAAACTAATGTTCTCAACAAAAATGTTTGAATAATAATTATTTTTTTGAGTATTGACCAGGATAAAAAATGATTTTTTTCCCGTAAATATTTTATTTATACATTTTATTATATATTGTAATATATCTTATTAGATAAGTTTAATTGAAGGCAATGTATACTGTACTAGCTGTTTCTGATTCCGAATAGATTTAACCTTATACGGTTAAGTAACTGCATATGATTAATGCTCGAACATGCGCAATTAATGAATATTATAGTTTAATGAAAATCAAAGGAAGTTAATATTATATTGTCAGTATGCAATATTTATAAACCTATAGGAGAGTATACGTAATATGCGTTTAAGAAAGAAAAAAATAATACCCGAATATAATATTATAATATATTTATTAAAAAAATCGTGAAATATTATCAAAATGATATAACTGAAAATAATTGTAAAAATAAATTCAATATTATTAATTATCCGTTAATATACTCATCGCAGTCGCTATTTATTCTATATATTTTGTAAGAATAGTATAAACACGTCATATTAAAAAAATAAATAGATTCGTTAAAAAAACTCCAAAGTTCAAATTTACTATAACTTGTCTTTATACGTTACACAGTTAATGATAAAATCGAGTGAATTAAAATCGCAATATTTAAAAATAAAATATTTCAACTCAAAAGATTATATCTGCATTATACAAAAATTATTTTTAAATTAAATGCGTTAAATACGAATTAAATGAATGCATTATTCAATTATTAATTGATTTTTCTTGATATTTCAATCATATCACATTAATTTTGAATGGTTGTACTATAGAACCAAAATAGGAAAATAATATTAAGTATAATTCAAGCATTACTTTTTTTATTTATCACAAAATAAAAATCCTTTCACGCAAGTATCAATATAGGTACAAATGATGAATATTTTGTTACTTTGAAATAAAACGAGTCCAAAATTATAAAATCATAATTCTCTGGCTTATTTTACCAGGATAATATTTCCTGTGAAAAATAAAACATTGCCCGTTATAATTTCACCGCATTTTACACACAATGTTTTACTAACCCTTCTGCTCTAATTTAAGTTATATTTTACGAGAAAATTTTCATTATGCAGTTACTTTGAATTAACAAGGTGATTCGCTCCAAAACAACCCCACCCTTGGGGATATTTAACTTTAACATCCGACTGATATAGTATTTTCACCAGTTTTTATTTTTATGTATTATAACTTTGCAAAACTATTATTACTCTAGTGAATTATTCAAATAGGGTGTTTCGTTATTTCTTATATAATGAATAAAAGTTAATAGAAAGAATATAGTAATCGTTATGTTACAGATGTATAATTATTATTAAACTTATTATACATAATATGTTATATCCAAAAACCTATGTGTAAATTATGTATTTATTTGTACTTATACGTTCTTCTAATATAATCAGAATTTGAAAATAATAATAACTAAATATTACACAAAATGTATGTGCATTATTTGTATTTACTATATAATTAAAATGTATAGAATAACTATTATCTATAAATTATAGTATAATAATAATATTGTTGATATTATGTGATCGTAAATATCTAGTAATGACTACCGTATACCTACTACAGTGATTGTTCAATTTTTATGTTTATATATATTAAATACTTATTCTTTATTATAAATTATTCACAAAAGAACAAAAATATGAGAGTTTTTTAACTTTGAATAACAAAAAAATAAATTCAATGTAACTACAATAGTTTTGATAAAACTACATAACATAAAGTTGAGTTATCTGGTAAAAAAAAAAAATGGTCTCATTAAACGAGGCGATACAGCAACAACCAGGCAAGAAGAGAAATATAAAATATGGATGTTCAGATAAAGAAAATTTAAAGCCTTGGCTGCAGACTTGCAACAATAAATCTAGAAAGAAGCTGAATAAAGTTGCTTTTTTTTCCGGGTCGTCCAGGTTCGATGTGAAAAACCATACGTTAGGCCCAGGTCAGAACAACAATTGTTATTCTATAATATAATAAAAGAGTACAAACAATTTTTTTAAACTATATTATGAACATAAATAATTTATATTTATATACAAAATACTATAAACTATATTCACTGCAAATACTTTATACTTTATTGTGTATCTATGTTTAAAATTGTAAATATTATTTTTTCCATTTTATGAAAATTTCTTTTACTTATTTATTGCAAAAAAGTACATAAATAATTCTTGATAAAATATTTAAATAACTTAATGTAATTATTATATTAATATACACACTGTAATATTACATAATATTTAAAAAATATAACAGTTTTGTTGTTAAATAACGTTTTAAAATAACATAATTCAGATATTTATTATACTGTTACCATGTTAGCATGAGATCATATGTCTAAGTAATAGATATTCATTTTTATTATTAACTCTGTTCATAGAGATATATCTAAATTAATATAGGTGATCACTATATTATAATTATTATGATATAGTGAATATTAATATAATCTCTATAACCAAGCTGTTGAAATTAGGTACAAGTTAGCTATTAATGAATTTACTAAAAATTATAAGTTTCGTAACATAGTATTTATAGTATTTTTATTATATCACAATATTCTATATTTCTATAATCAAATAAGCATTACAATAAATTGATTATAAGAGATAATAGTTATTTCAATTATTTGAAAATTTAAAAAAACTGAAGATACCCTTAGTAATTATTTTTTTAATTACTTACGATTTATTTAATATGAATAATTTGATAATAAAAATATAAAACATATGAAAAGTGGTAATTTTAATATGACGAATTCGTTATTTATAAAAAATACAAAAGTAATTCCGACGTCCATTTGATATACCTAGTCATGATGACAATTAAATAATAAAAAAATATTGACTAACAATCATAGAATGTGTAATGTAGTTGTTAGTAATTAAAATTTGTTTGATTTTAAATTTTTTACAATTTTATTCGTCCCGTATCATTACTATAGTCAATAATAATTGTATAAGTGTACAATATAATTGTTTTAAATATTTAGGTATATACAACATTAGTTTTCCGAAGTGCCAAACTAAGAAAAACGGAATATTCCCTGGTCGACCAAACGATTTTAATAACGAATTGAATTTACCACCTCATTTTTACGCAACTGGTTTGAAACATCATATGATTGAGACGCAAGTGAAAAAGAAGACTGGCACCAGAGGACCTTATGATACGTTTACAGGTCACAAAAATAAAATATAAATGTAAACTGTAAAAGAGTTGACTAGAAGGTGCATGTTTTTTATGTGATTAGTAATAGACTTAAATAATTTTTAGTTATATTTGGTTAAATTTGACATTCAACTGAATGGATTATTACGATTGAAAAGCAATGTAATATTTTCCCGTGTCCATATAATATATATAGTCTCAAGTCTACAATGCATTAGAAAATGCATCGTAATGCAATCCAGGTATAATTTAATAACTGATTAAGTGACGTTTAAATCCATAAAATATGGAGAGAGTTACTATTAATATTGGCTTGGGTTAATAAGCATAGATATTGTTGATTACTATATTATGAAGTTTATATTGCATTGGTAAATAGTGTAAGTACTGTAAGTCTGATAATCAAAATGAAATGTGTTTTATTCTATATAAGTTTAAAGTAACAGCCAAACAGTTAATACTATAGCTAAAACAACGGATATCCATGGTAAAAATTAAAAAGTAACTACTCACACACCGACATAATAATATACATAATAAACATAATATAGTAAAGTTACTACATACTAGTATTAATGGTAGGTATTTATGTTCAGTGCCTAATATTTTTATTGCTTGATAGTTCTAAACTAAATTAGCCCGATGCAATTTAGTTCCACCACTAAGTTCGTTTAAAATGGCGTTTAAATAAATCATCCAAACACAAAATTAATATTTAATCACCATTCATCATTTAACCTATTTATATACTTGAAAATGTCAGAATTTAATAATATATGAGCGAATTCCACAAAATCATTTGAATACGATAAATCAACCACCCAGCTACTTTTTTTATGTGTACTATTATTTGAAATCTTATTATTGTCTTGTCGAATATATAATTAGGCATTAACAGTGATTAATATACGTTGTTTTTTTAATGTATAATTCCGATGTGAATAATTGTATTTATATCAAAAAAAAAAAAAAAATTATAATACATATTATATTAATTAAAAACGTCTGCGATGAAAAATATTATTTTAAGTTTAATAATTGAGAATTTTATTAGATTTACATCCATCATAGATTGTTTTAGTTGTTTATGTATACAAAACTCATATAGTAGGTTATAATTTCTACGTAGAATTTAAAAATAAATTTGAATTTAATTTTTATAAATCAAATAGTGATCGTAAGTATAAAATAACATGTGTAAATATTAATTATAATATATTTCCCAACATTTCAAAACGTGCACGATGTACATATACCACTATAAGAATGTTGAGATTTAATTTAATGTTTTCAAAATTACTTCAATTTTACCTATTTTTTTTGAAAAGATAAATATTAAATATGTCTCAATTTTAATAGGACCCAGAGATTCAAGCACTTTAACAGAACATAGTATCAAAAAAAAATTTTTTTTTGTATCTGACAATTGGCCACTCCCACTCGAGAGCCTCGAATCCAAAAATCGTTACCACCGATGAACTTACACAAATGTATTCAAACAGAAACCACCAAGAAAAAAAATAGAACGCTATGTACCGAAATTTTCTTGTGTAGAAATGTCCAATTGGTTATTAAAAAAAAACAAATAAGTAAGATAAAAACTGTAAATAATTTTAATCACTGTATACCGATGAAGGTAGAACAAATAAATTTGATAAATATTGAATTTTATTCATTGCCAATTCGTTAAGATTAAATAACTATAATTAATAATATTCTAAAGTGATTTTTTCGCTAATAATATGACTAGCAATTACAACTGTTATAATAGATTTTAAAGATAGGTGTTGTTTTTGATTTTAAAATAATATTTCATTTATCAATCATTTTAGATTCTGAACGGAGTGATGAATGTATTGATTTTACAATGATGTGTGTGTTTTTTTTTTTTTTTTTTTTGTTTTTGTGTCTGTCGACAACATTTGGGACAGTAAAAATGCTTCGATTTTTAACTTCTGCCCCTCTTTGAAAAGGAAATCGGATCTAGTTGGTATTTTGGGGGGTCAAAAGTTAAAAATTTTCAATAGTTTTTAAGTGAGTCGGGAAAAACCTTAAAAAAAATGACGGAAAAACGGGAATTTTTACGCAAAACCAGTTTTCGCCCAAATCGAATTTTTTATTTTGCTATAACTCAAAAACTAATAGATGTAAATACTTGAAATTTTCACCAAATGCTTATATTAGCGTTCTCCATACACAGTTACATTTTCAAAGAATTTTGACTTTTTTTGAGCTATTTATAGACAATTGAAATTTTTAATTTTTTTTAGTATTTTTTTTTTAAATAATGATAAAAATTTTTTGGCCAGCCAGAAAATCTTGAAAATTTAATACAAGGATTCTTATAAGTTGTTCTTAAAGTCATAAAAAAAAATCCGAAATCGTTAGTCACAATTTTTTTTTATAAGTGCTTAAAGTTCGAATTTATATGAAATTTGTCAAAATTGCGAAAATTGGCAAGTAATTTTGTGGTTGAAAAATCGTAAAATTTTTTTCTTTTATAACTAAGTTTTGAAAATTTTATACAAGGTTTTCCATACATTTTACTTCAATTATCTTAAATAAAAACTCTACCGGATTCAGACAAAAATTTTATATGAGTGTTTGAAATTTAAATTTTTACAAAACCGCGTTAAATAACGGTTTAGCCTAAAACGATTTTTTATATTTGTTGTTATTCAAACAGTATAAGTCGTAAATACTTTAAAATTTTACCAGTTATTTAGATTGCCATTTTCTTTACGTGATTCGATTTTCAAAACATTTTGACTTTTTTTGAGCTATTTATAGGCATTTGAAATTTTCAATATTTTTTTATTTTTTTTTTATAAATGTTGATAAAAAAAATTTAGCTGGGACAAATTACTTGAAAATTTAATTGAAGGGTCCACATAACTTGTTCTAACTCTGATTCAAAAATTATAAAAATACATAGGCACAATTTTTTTTTATTAGCATTTGAAGTTCAAATATTGACAAAAATTCGTCAAAATCATGAATACTTTTCACTATTTGGTAGTTAAAAATTTATAAATATTTTTCTATCAAAAGCTAAGAATTGAAAATTTAATACTATGCTGTCCATAAGTTAAGCTTAGAATAATTATAAAAAAGTTTGAGGATTGTTCAATTGAAAAAATTTCACGTGTGTTTAAAGTTTAAATTTTAATTTGAAATCAAAAATACACGTGTAAAATAACTTTTTACTAATAAATAATTTTAGATTTTTGTTATTTTTAAAAAATTACTAAACGTAAGATCTTGAAACTTTTATACTTAAATGTTTGAATTAGTTTCAAAGTAGAATATATTACAATATTTATGTATAATATATCCTAGACTGACAAATCATCTCCGTTCAGAATCGTTTTTCGTATACAATGATACCTATCATTGCATTCAAATTTAACCTTCCCTAGTCCAAGGTCCATCCCACCCCCTAATGTACAGCAGAGCGATACTCACTTACCCGCTTTTTTAAACTTTCTTCTATCTAGGTATCCATTTAACAGTACTCAAAAAAGGACCAGCGTCCGTCGAAAATTTACTGAACTATGGTTTTACCCGGGACCGGAACGTTACAAAATAGGTGCTTTTAAACGACGCGCCGAAAACGGACACACAAACGTATTCAAAAGACGTACTACGCCGCAAAGGTTGGAGATAGTACATATGCCTGGCTATGGCATATTTGATTAAAAACAAAAAACCTTTTTTTTTTAAAAGATTTTAAGAGGACGTTATACTCGCGTGTGTTGTCTCTGTCTTACTAATGTAGATCATAGCTAATTTTCGTTCAGTAGAACACATTTAGTGATTTTAGGATTAATATTAGAGTAAACTTACCTATTATCAAATTTAAAGGTAAGAATGTGTATCTTTTGTTTTTTTCAACCATAGATTTGTGTAAAAGGAATGGTTCACTATGTCTTATAAATAATAATAACGAAATTAGAGAGAAAATTGTACAAGTTAATGATGTTAGTATAAGCCAATAACATACTTCAAATTATTGAGTACACGGGTCTCAACTTGAACTACTTAAGTGAATGAGGCTTTGACGGCGTTGTATACGTCTATGTTCTAATTTTGGAATAAAAATATTTTAATTAATATTTTACTATTTAGAACAACTATTGTTCTAAACACAAATCAATGTAATAGATTAGTAAAAAATCTAGAAGAACAGTTTCAACGTACCTATTCTATTTTTTTTGATAACTTTTAAATAAATTATATTTTGAATTGTGGGCCAAACTAAAAACTTTAAATTGTCTATTACTAAATTCCAAATACAAATACTCAAAGAAACCTTTTAGTACTTCAAAATCATTTATAATTTTTACAAAAATATATATTGAATTATTGTTTTTTTTAAAGTTTAGAAATATTTAATTAATAAAATTATGTTATGGTGTAATAGTTTTGCATTTAAAATTTAAATCATCAAAAACGACGAGATATGACAAAAGAATTTTTTACTGTATCCCATACTTTGACTCAATATTTTCTAAGTTGTCGCAAATACTTATTTCAGTAATGGAAGCAATAGCTAATGGAAAGATAAACGTATCTATATTAAAAAGACTTAATTAAATAGTTTGTCCACGACTAACAACACCGTAAATTCACATTGTTTCTGTTACGGTTATTGGTGAAATGGCAAAACTACAAAAAGAAAACCTATAAATCAGAAGATTGTTTTTTTTTCGTATTCAACGCGTATATCTAATACATGATATACTTAGTTCTCTTTACGAAGTTATTTTATCATCTAGGTATAATAATTATTAAACAGTATAATTAAATCGTTAAAGAAAACATTTTGTTATTTTTGTTTGAAATTTCTACTTTGATGTAGTATACAATACATATAGTGTAGCTCCGAAAATATTCATTGGATGTGTAAACCGTGAAAACTGTAAAGGTATATATTATATTGTGTTCGTAATGCATATCATATAATATAATATGTTTTTTTGGATTATTTAATACTATTAAAATCTAATAATAATCGATCTCATCTTGCAGTAACCTTTGGTTTAAAGTTCAAAAATAATAACCATCTAAAGTTCAGATAGGAACCGCATAAAGACAATAGATTTTACACGTCGAGATAAAATAACTTTTCCACCACATTATACCCCTCTCATCCTAACTCTAAATGGTAATAGTTTTTGACCCATTTAGTCGTATTAGGTTTTGATACATTAAAATATTGCGTCAGTCAGAATTTGAAACAGTGTAATATATTATACTAAGTACATATATAGTTTATGTACATATAAAAGTTTTGTATAATAACACAATAAACATAACCTATCATTAAATATCCAAAAGTATAACACGTAGAAATATGTCAAAATTTTCTTGAATATAAAATATATTACTGTAAAGAATAATTAGATTAATGTGTAATTACTATTAATTTTATTACTATTATATACACAAAACCCAAAACGTTAAACACGTTTTTGTCGAGATGATACTGCGAAAAACGAGACTTTTCTGAAATAAGATTTAATAGTTATTTTAATTATAAAATAATAACAAGGAGTCGATATACATGGAATGGAATTATTTGCAAAAATAATCCTTTTGCCATAACGAAAGAAAAATATATTAATACCTATGAATAATTGTATTTAGAATTTGTTATATTTAAATGTATTATTATTAATTGAATTAAAAAAACTATATAACAACAACAAACTCTATACGGTACCTATATGTTTTTTATGATAATTTTAACTGTAAGTGATTACAAAATATGTTGTTAGTGGTCACGAAAATTATTTTGGATTGATTCAATACAAAGTCTTTCTCGAAAATACCATAACAACGAACTGCAATTTAAGTGGGAGACTTTAACTACCATTACACGGAATAGGAGTACCTATTCTAGTGACTAAGTATAGCCGACAGCCTTAGAATGTGGGGAAACATTAACCCAAAATAAATCCGTGGTTCTTTCAAGTCAAGTATATGGGGCACTATCACTTTTCCGAAACCTTTATTTTCCACAGTATACCAAAATAGCCTGCCTATCTACGTAAGTCTCCCAATTTTTTTTAATTCATTGACATCACATTATTTAGTTCAACGTTGACATATTGCTCCCGTCATTAAATGAACAAGTTATGTTGATAAAACTTGATTGAAAAATCATGCATCCTAAATTAAAGAAGTATCAACTGTATTTTGCAGATCCTGGAAGAATATAACTGGTTTATAATTTGTATTAAAATGCCTACCATAGTCATAGGAAAAAACTGTACACTGTGTTGAAGAAATAAATTACTCTGATACTCTGATCGTCGGAAATAAAGTGACAGCCAATCAACCTATCAAACTTTCAAAATAAGAAAATAGGCATATATGCATTTGAGCGTCCGATATTTTACACATTCTAACAGGCAGCTTGACTTATTAGGCCATTGATAAGGGATTTGAAAGTGGTTCAATAAACGCGAAAAGAAACAAATATAAAAACACTTGAAATAATATCAGCAGCGCTTTTTAAAACATTTAAAATCGCAGTAGATATACTTAAACGTGACAAACAGCGTATTGAACATTTCAGGTACAGAGGTAACCAACAACGTTCACCCAATTACCAGGGAATCGAATTTCATAGAACCCTAAACTCCAAACAACATACTGAAGGGGTCAAGAACGAAATTAAAACTCGAATCAATACGATAGGCAATCTGGCTGGCACAAGCTGGGGAAGCAGGGCGCAGGTGTTTTCTAATCTCTGCTTTGGCCATTGTGTACGGACACGTCAGACGCCGAGTTAAAATAAATAAAACATTGCACATTATATTATCCGGAAACTTAAAAAGCACTCTGTCCAGTTGTTAACAGTGTTTAAAAATATGCACCACCTGGTGCATGGCAGAGAAAACTCACCAATAGAATAATATTCAAACGTGAAAAACATCTCAAACCTATACCTAATTATTTATATATAATAATCTATACGAGTACGTTCCGATAATATCACGAACGTTTCGATAACAAACAAGTCGATATATTAATTTATAAATGCATGCATTTACAGGTTTTATTAAATAATATGGTTAAATCTCGATTGTGAACTTTATTTTTTATTTCTATTGAACTTGAAAAATAAGATTGAATACGACGTCCAGTAGATTTCACCAGCATTTTCTAGCTTGAAAAAAAAAAATAATGAAAATGTTGTCGCGTAAAAATAATAAGCGTTAATTATTGGTAATTATTTTAATATCATAACTTGATTAATATCGTCTTCTAAGATATATTAGTGAAAAAATAAATAAAAAAAAACAAACCCGATCGTATTTAACGTTTTCCAACTTTAAATGTTATTGTTATAGGTCTGAACAAACAACACAATATAACGTTTCGTAGAACAACACAGCTATGATTTGAAAATCTCAAAAATGTTCACGAAAGATACACCCCCGAATGTCGCTCTCACTGCACGACGATTAAACATATTATAATACATAAAATCTCTATACACGTGTAGGCATTTAAAATAATATACTACTATTTTAATATACACACTAACCCGAACATTTGTACGCGAAATAATAATAATTTAACGTCGTAATAAATTGCAGTAAAACAGCGCGGAATACCGTTTGTCACATCCGAGCACACACACACACACACACACACACACACACACACACACACACACACACACACACACACACACACACACACACACACACACACACACACACACACACACACACACACACACACACAATATGTACAGTATACAATACGACGCGATATATATTATATTTTATAATATTATAGTCTTGTGCGCACATTCAGGCAGCACATTCATGGGAGGACGGCGTATAATAATTTACAACGCTTATTAAAAGATCTCGCAAGGGAAAACGACCGCCGTGATAGCATTGTGCAAGTGTATAATAATATTATACATAAGTACACACACGATAATGATAAAGTGTGCGCGGAGAATAATTTTATTGTAACGTGGTCGAAATTTTATCGTCGTCTACGTGTATGTGTAATAATTATTTAACGATATATTATGTCATACAACATGCCGACCGAGTAATAATATAATAATATGATATAATGATATATTGTGCTGTTGCTGTGACTTCCCGCGTGGCTGTGCCCAATGATTATTCAGACATCGATTTTTCCTGTATGATACGATAAACTTAATAGAGCCACTCAAAGTCCTGACATACTAAACATTTACTTGTTTTCTACAAACTTACCATTATAATATATTATTGTCTGTATTATCATTACTCAATAATATAGGTATATTGTTATACAAATCATTAATTATGTCAATCCATACTGTTATTTTATTTTTTATAATAATATACTGTTCACGTTTATCTTTTATAATATCTATTTTTCTTTTTATTGGTCTTGAAATTGTTATGATTTGTGCTTCGAAAACTACATGGCCAATAGCATTAAATTAGTATTTATATGTACCAATATATTTACATTTAAACGTTCCTTCATTCATAGAAAATAAAAATAAAAAATAATATAATTAGATGGCTTAATATAGTTTTTAGGAAGTGTTTGGATATTGTGATTATTAAAAATGTAACTTATATTAGGTTACAACATCAATATTGTTTCGAAGTATTCCGATGTATTCAAAACGTTATCTGAGTTTGGACTAAGGCTTGTTGCAGTTAGGTGACTTATGTTTGAGAATACGATAAATTATTATGCTGCAATAATGATTCGAATGTGCAAGAAAATATAATTTTTTTAATTCTTATCTCTACACATCTGTGTTTAAATCGTTTTAATGTAAAAAAAAAAAGTTAAAAAATGGTTACCAGTGTAATATATTATATAGACTGACTTCGCAATTAAATTATATGTAAACCCACTAGCTGGTCCTACTGTATATTGGCATGCAAGAGTTGCGTCCCGCACTTTTCTTTTGGGACACACGGTTCGTGTTCGTGTTACAATATAATATACACATGTTTGCCATGTATTATAATAACTCTCCACTCTCCAGTCGGACGCATATCGATTCCGTCGTAATGGCCTTTTGTCCATGCGTTTCGAGTATTCAAAGTTAGGCGTTCGGCATTCGCACGTTATCCCCGACAAATCTAAAAAAATATATTCTTTGACTCGCTACAGTCACGTGATGTAATTACACGTTACGCGCATTATTATGTCGCATAGTAAATTAAATCAAATACTGTTGGCGTATTATATTATTATGTGAACAAAGCACGAAGGAAAATGTCATTTTAATTTTTGGGAAACGACTGCAAAGTACAGGTGTGTCTCCGATTTTCCAGGATACAAATCGCGAATGCTTTTTATTGTGCAGGACACAAGTCGTGCATTAAAAAAATGTATTGATGTATAATATTCGTATTTGTAAATGTTAAAAAGACGCATGTACTGAAATTTAAGACGATGCATTGTTATTTAGGGGTGTATATTGAATAATATGATTTTTGTCTCTTTACAGTACTACAGTATTAAAGGACATTAACCAAACGTCGTCTTTAGATAGATTATTAAATCTATCCTTTCGTGCCTTCATTCACAATATCGTCGTGCACCAGTAATATGAAACCGAAAGCTCTTACAGCAGCCACAAAACTGTAGTCAGAGTTCTGTTCAAACGCTTACCCATAACCCATTACTGTTTGGATATTTACAAATGAATGACGAATTATAAATTCTTTGTCTCGACACATAGTTCTTAAAATAAATATAACTATTAATAGTCTCTCGGCTTATTAAATTCACAATTATTTTAGATGAAAGTATATTATTGTTTATGTCTTTATGAGTATTATTTTGTATGTTCAAGATAACGCTAATAGGTTAGGTTAGGTTATTTATATGACCAATTTACCTGATTGATTTTCACTTAATCATGATCTATATTTAGAGAGAAATTTAAAAACAGCATCGTCTTATGCACAGTTGGATTTCTATTGACTATTTAAACATAATATTGAATATTATAATGTATAATGATTATATAGAAATTTTACTACCTACGTCACTATTGCTATAGAATTGTTAATAAATAGTTATTTTTTAATAAGCAACCCGTGAAAAAAAATGTAATCAATTTTTATGTTGAATATGTCACGAGAGATTAAGATTAATTATTAATTCATAAGTTCATAACTGGATAGTATAATATATTATAATTTTATCTATATGTGATGTATATATACAAATACAAATATTTAGATATTAATAAGTATATTTATAAGTTTTTTTTTTATTTTACACTTAAACCCAACAGTCAAGTTAAAAATATTTAAAACATCTCATAACGAGTGTTATGAGCCCTTTGTATATAGAGATTAGAGAATATAACTAACGAGTCCAGAGGCTGATTTGTAAACTGTAGACTGGTAAATGCAAATGAGGACCATTTAATACAACCGGTTAAACATATTGAATTAATAGCTATAAATAAAGTCAATGTATTTGACTCAATCGTTTTGGTCTAGTTTAAAATCACAAAATTATTAAATATAATATCTTAAAGGTACTTCCATAAAAATGTAAATGTAAATTGTACACGATGGATAACAATTAAATATTAAATTAGCTTAGAAATTAATTATATATTATTATTTTCGTTCTTGAAAAATGTGCTTTCCAGCGATGCATATATTATATGAAAAAAAAAATGATACTCAACACAAACTTTTATTATATTCTTGGTATTTGATTCCGGTTTGTAATTTGTATTTTTCGTTTTTAAATAATTTATTTAAATCGTGCTCCCGTTATTGTAATTATTAGTATAATGAAGACTAAACAATGCTAACTTATTAAATATGAATTATACGCCATTATTGCAATGGAAGCTATAACTTACCTACTTTCTGTCATAAATTAACGTTTATAATAATTAAAATGGTGTTAATAAAATATAAAATATAGCAAAAGAAATAATATCATTATTAATGAGATGAGTAATAAATAATAGTGTAATAAAATTTCTTAATAAAATATTAAATGCTTAGCATATAATTGCAATGCAATTTTGTAAAGGTTTTGTAAATTACAATATAAATTGCAGTTTTCATCAATATTTTTTGTGTTACTATTAAATGTGGGTGGACACGAATTATGTAAAAACATAAATAATTAAAATTAGTAAACATTTTCTATGGATTATACAATGCGTATGATTTGTGGTAGCCAGTTACGTACTAATTACATATAATATTTTGTTGAACAGAATAATTTTTTACTATTATGATTTTCTTTATGAAGTCTTATGGTTGCTACGGACTATTCTCTATCCCTTTAAATACACATTACACATATTTATACATCTACAGGTGTAGAGCGTGCAAGCCGACAATACTAGGTGGTGCATGTAAATTAGTTAAGCCGAAAAAAGGTTATCATAATTACATCTTTATTTGAATATATGCTATACAAAGAATAGATATTATATATTTTTGTGTATTCATTACAATATCGTATATTGTATTGTATTATTTAAAAAATATATATTTTATATCTTTTTTATTTATTTAAGCATGTTTTCTTCCATCAAAGTATTATTAAACGTTTTATTTTAAAGTTCGGAAAAATTAAAAAAATATTATTAAATCGTTCGTCGTCGTGTATGGAACGAATCTCAATTAGGTACTCACCATACTCATATTAAGACTTATACCATTTATAAAGCAAAAATCGAGGCCGCGGGGTTCACACTGCAATCTGTATCTGACATATTCATATCGGTAAATAGTGTATATCAAAATATTTAGTTACCACACATTTTTTTATACAAAAAAAAGTTCAAATGTGACGAACTTTGTTTCTATATAGCACCATCATCGTCACGCCGAGTGTGTAATTATGTATAAACGGTATTTAATTAATATATCAAATAATTACATATACGTTTTATTCATATCTTACAAAACAGTGTAAGACGGTAGCCCTTTAAGAAGCGGTCTCGTATCATATAAATCACAGAAGCGATGTGATTTATCGGCATTGATGTATTATGTGTATATATAGTAATAAACGTTCGCCGAGGGTGGCGCGGCGTATTATATACACATACGTATAGCGCACGACTTTCGGGTTAATTCGGAAGACATTGAAACCGCCGTTATTATTTCGATATATACACACATATTGTAAGAAAACGCACCCCGACCGCGGTATTGTTTTTCGCACGCGGGCGCCTCGAAATATAAGAGGTGTAAATAATAAGAGACTACACGGCGATGGTAACGGAAATTCGACTTTGGCCGCGGAAGAAACGTACTGCAGCGAGCAGTGGGCGGCGCACGGGGGTAGGCGAGGGGGGTGGCAATCTCTCGGCAATATATTACTATTATTAGTTAACGAAACGCCCGAGAAGAAGTAAGTACGTAACTATATAACACGCACTGCTGGCACGGAGAACGCGGGCACGAGAGAAACGGTGTGTGTGTGTGAGCGCGTGAGAGTGAGGGAGAGAGAAGGCTCTCGCGATAGTGTGAGAGTGGTTTTTGTCTTTATTTTATCATCTCCTATGGCTTTCGGCGGCTTTCCCGCACTCGGCTAATGAAATAAACGCGCGTGATATACGACGCAATTTTAAATATTATCATTCTGCGGCGCCATGGGGAATACACACCTGCCATGAAAATATATCCGAGCTCGAGCGTATGCTGCGCAAAGTTTTCTACGCGGAACCAATTAAAAAGTTCACTATATACCGTAGTCCTGCGAGAGTCGTCGTAGTCGTCGTCGTCGGCGGCGCGGCGTATTTAATTAAGGGACAGAGCGCTGCGATTAAACCCGACACTCATTGTATAACTGCTGCAACAGCATCCGTGTGTGCAGCACGCAGCACAATAATCCGCCCATGTCATGTTATAACGTAGTCCGAGGACCATACCGGCCGATATCGAAGTGTTGACGTGGGTAGGGGGATGATGGGGGTAGCGGTGGTGGTATGCGCCTACCTATACGATATTGTCATATATCGCACACATCACATGAAATAGGAGTAGCGGTTTGTAACAATAATAATGATATGTATATATATATAACGGGGAAAAAGGGTTAAACGTAATAGAAACTAGATTGACTCGATCGCCGGACCATTGTTCGGGAGCACAGACCATCAAAC
Organism: Schizaphis graminum; assembly: GCA_020882235.1. Taxonomy (NCBI): domain Eukaryota; kingdom Metazoa; phylum Arthropoda; class Insecta; order Hemiptera; family Aphididae; genus Schizaphis; species Schizaphis graminum. The sequence continues at coordinate 40,738,887 of CM037031.1, forward strand.
GCGATTGTTGTGGATGCAGTTTTGGTCCGTGGTTGTAGTATTATTATTACACTCGGCGCACGATTTCGAGGGGGGAGATGGTGGAGGGGGGTGGGGGCGCTGGGTTGTCACTGCGTCGATTGATTTCCAGATATTTTACGAACGTCGTCGGCGAGTCCCATAATAATTGTGATACAGCGTGGATCGGCGCACGAGTAATAACGTATAACGACGATACCTACCAATATATTATTATGTGTACGACAAGACGTAAGGTACAATATGTTATAATAATATAACGCGTGTGTTACAGCATTCAAGGTTATAATATTATATAGGTACACAGACCGCATTTGATTTAGTGCGTCTATATCATCACAGTCGTTTTATTATAAGTATTTGTAATAATAATAAGTGCTGTCCGTTTGCGAAGATTCACGTCCTTTAAGAATCAGGACTAACGAATTCCGGGAACCCGTCCAGACGCCCGAGAAGGAACCGGTGTCGGAACCTTCCTTCGCTTTAATTTACTGTCCTGCCTATAGCTGCTGCAGTATAATAGTATTACGTTCATTCGCATTAACTTGTTTATTTGTTTAAAGTAAACGCCATACGACTTTTTGGCGAACAGCGTATAACACCTTACGTGAGACCAAAACGTTGACTAAAATAATACAATTTAAATACCATAAAACATACAAAACAGTAAATAAATTATAATAATAAATATAGTAAGTCAATAGTCTAAATTAACGAGGATTTTAAATTAGAAAAACAATCAAAAGAGTAATAATTATGTGAACATCAATAATAGTTTAATTTTATTTTAATTTTCTTAGAAAACATCAAAAATTTAAACTAGACATATGAATGCACGTCTTCATCATTTGAATTAATGGGTTGTTAGGTCGGTAATTTCTGAAATAACAATATATATAGAATAAAAGAGAATATATAGAGAGATGATATTTTTACCAAGAATTTTGAACAATCAAACATAATATTGATTACGAATTTATAAATAAAAAATGGACAAAGCAGCATCAAATTTTTTTTATAAAATTTTAAGCTATATCGTTCCTGTATGACATACAAAGGACAATTTTCCATACACAGCTTATTTGGAGAAAATGTTATTGTATTTTTTCTAGTTTATTAGATAATCCACTTTGGGTTATATTCCAAACTACAAATAAATTATATTCGAGTATAATAGAACAATGTAGTGTACACTAAAACATTTTTCAAATAAAAGGGATTTGAAAATTCTAACGATAGCGTTTTATGAATTCTAACTAAAGTTCTAAATGCTTAACAGTGTATCATATTGATATGTAATTTAAACAAAATATCTCTAGTTAAAAAACAACATCCAAATCTTTACACAATTTTTCAGTTATAAGTCAAATATGATCGATATTTCAATAAATTATTGGTACCACTTTGCTGTAGATGTCGTGTGTGTAACTGTAATGAGTGCGTTATATTTGAATTCAATGACACATCATTATGTCTGAGCGGAGACTGAGATGTCTGCAGCTTATAAAAATAAGTACATTTCTTAATATTGTTATTAAAATAATTTATTTTATACTATTAGTACTACGGTGGTTTGATTATTCAATTTTAACGAAAACATCATATTTATTTTATTATTAATATTTAATTATTATAATACCTAATAGGTAATATATATAATTTTTAGTATATGTAATGTTGTTATTAAATTTTGAACCACGCGAATTATGTTGGTTCAAATACATTGGAACTTTACCTCATATTACGCACATATAACAAAGTCTTATCGCAAAAATAAGATGTATGAAGTTTTTTTTCATCGCCATATAAGTTTTTTTTATGATTATTTAAGAACCGATTTACGGAAACTTTAGATCCATTTAATGATAATAATAACTTCAAAATAAAATAGTCGGGGCATATGAATATTATATTTTATTTGTAATGATAAGAAACAGTGTCGTTGATGGTAAAATATAATCATGCCACTAATATCGCATTATTAATAATTATTATTATCATATATTACATTGGTACCTATATGTATTATTATATAGGTATTAGGTATATCTGTACCTAGCACTAATTCACTATTGCACTACATATACCTCTATAAGGATCCACTAAAATATTATTTTATCTATCTTTACAGCTATTTTGCGCACATTAAAATTTAAAACACAAAAATATTAACTCAGTATGATAATAAATTCTAACTCTATAATATAAAATTGATATTTATTAATATAGTTGGATGGTAGAATTGTATGTAAAACTATAATAGCGAAAAACACATTTTTAATTTGTATACAACGATGTTGGTACTTATACAAATTACAAATTAAATTAACGACTTTTTATTAGTATCGCTATATCTATATAATAGTTATTATTATAGTCGTAGGACAATATTATTTGTATAATATAACTATTCACAAACTAATGAATATTTTTCTTGTACATATATGCGCGTACTATGTATCATGTATTGTACACTGTATAATAAATGGGAGTAATTGGTGAGTGGAATAAAAAATGTGGGTATACCTAAAACCGTCCAGAGACCATCATCACATAAAAAATAATACCAACGCTTTAAATTAAATTGATAAAAATCGAAAACCATTTAATATTTTTATACACATTTTTTCTTGATTTTTTTTAAGGTTTTCGTCGTAACGGTACATACGCGCGTGTGTTTATATATATTTATACGTATAAACGGAGATCAATAAAATCATTCCGCACCCCTAAACGGGTATTTCGGTGTGCGTTGCCCAGTGCATGTGTGGTACATTTTATAGCTAGGTACCTGCCTATGCATAGGTACCCCGGGCAACGCGAACTAATCCTGCGCGGGCCCGCACACTACCGCTATTTTCGTCGCATCCAAAGGATTGCTCAATCCGGTAAAGAGATAAAATAAAAAAAAAAGGATCAGACATACTCCTCTGTTTTAATAACACATCTACCGCACTCGTCGTGAATATGTCCGGTAATATCTTTTTTCTGTTAATAATACGTTTTCGAAACAGAACAGACGCAGTCTGAAGTAGATCCACCTACATAAAACAGCTGCAGCTGCTGCTGTGCACGACGGATATAATTTTCTACCAATAGAAACGAAAATAATAATAATAATACTAATAAAAACTAGAAAACACCCTCGACGTTTAACCGGGCCGATCGATTATATCAGTTTTAATAATTAAACAACTGCGACGATTTATAGCGCGATCGCCCGAGGGATCGTGTGTTATATTATATATATTATATAGTTTAAGTACCCTGACGGCGAGACAGTGTTATACGTTCGTCGTATAAAAATAATAATAATAGTCAGTGGCTAGGTATATCAATATAATTATTTTTAACGCGTTGTATTGTTTTTCTACAAAGAAAAATGTTAGCTGTGCAATATTATTGCGTTTGTTTGTAAAAATGCTTTTTTCTTATTTATTTTGTTCATAATACATGTGTCTTTTGAGGAGAAGATGATTGAGCTGTTATGCACGTGGCGTGGACAGGAGTGGATTGGTTATATCTTTTGTCCCGCGAATTATAAATACAAGTGGCACACGATAATATTTTTTTCTTCGTTTTTTAATAAAAATAATATTTTTCCGTACCTACGATTTTTGTACCGCCAATATTATTCTACTACACATTCGGTCTTAAATAATAATGGAGCAGAATATTCAGAACAAAGTTATAAGATACAAATTAATTTAAAACTTATAATTCAATAGTTAAATACAGCATTGAAATGCATAATGTCTAACAAATTAATTAATATTATTATTTCAAAGAATTTACTTTTAAAACATCTGACACTTAATACTGCTAAGCTCCTTGTGAAGTAATTTAGTTTTACTTTTCAATTGTTTGAATACTTTATAAGTCAACTTCATCTATATTATTAGACATCTTGTTGTTAGAAGATATAAGTATAACAGCATATAATTTAATATCGTTTCAACAAATTTTGCAACTGAGTTTTAATAAGCTTAAAAAATTCAATTTAGAGTCACCTATTCGGAAATTGTGATAATATGAATCCGAGTTGAAGAAAGTGTAAGAAAACACTAATAATAAAATGATAATTATTGATTTGCATCACTTCAAAACTTAATTAAAACGTTAAGGTAACAAACAGCACTTTGTTTTCTTCGCGAGAATATTTACGTGGGTGCTCACAATACGGTTCTCTTTATTATCTTACCTGGTAGATAGTGTGGGCGATGGATATATAGTGCATCAGTGGTTGTAATAGTGTGTGGTTTTTTATAAGCACTTTTGAACCACATAAAACCATTTCGTGTGTTAAAAATTACTTAAAACAATAATTATCGTAGTGTACCATATAATTTCATAAGTAGGTAGTAATTTATACTAATTTTATTTAAAATAATATGTAGTTTTATAGACTGATGTTATTATGATAATGATTCCGTTTTAGTTTAGTTGCCAATAACTGTTCATTTACAAGCTCAAAAATACAGAAATATATTATTATATATCTATCATCTAATGATCAATATTTAACTACACACATCATATAATATATTATGAAATATTATAAGACATTAAATATTTTAATTAAAAGATAAAAATGTAGAATAATACCAGTATCATCAAACCTTAAAAATTACAACACAATATTGAAAGTGTAGAAATTTAAATATTTATCGATAATACACATTGTATAGGTAATTAGGAAAATGTCAAATGATTAATATTGTAGAGATCATCGGAACATGAAAGAGAGTAGTGAATTTATTTTTATAAATAAGGACTTTGAAATTAATTTTAATAAGCTTTTGAATAATTTGTTCTAAGAAATGTGTTAAATTTCATATACAATTAGTACGACAAAAATGCATTAATTTATTTATCGAAAAAGTTTTACAAAAGTGTTATTGAAATACGTTGATGAAAGAAGTTCATGTTATCACCTATGACATCGCATGCAAGATATTTTCATTTTAAACTAAATATTAACTATATAGGTAATGATGTAAATTATTATTGTTTAGGACCAAGTGTAAAATACATGCATGGAAACTAATAACTCACGAGGGTCAACTCAAATTAAATATAATATATAGGACTATTGAATTTAGTTATAAGTAACGAAAAAGTGTCTACGGCGTTGTTGATGCAATGCTGATTGTAGTATATTTGTTAACTCTGATGTGATTTATTCAGTGGTAAACGTGATTAACAAGAGGTGAAAACTCGAAGAGGCGTTTTTCAGTACCTATCCATAATGTGTTTCAAGAAATGAACCTCGTTAAGTAGTACAATATTTGTATATTAAATAAATAATAATTAACCAGGTATCATTCTTCATACATGACAGTTTCCTGACATCATTGTATTCTTAATGACCGAACAATTAAAGTTATAAATAAATAGCTAGTTTTTTTCTACATAATTTTTTACTACTCAGAAATTAATATTTGTATAATAACAGGTACAATAACGATTAATATCTGCATATAAAAATACTTTAGGTTATTTATCATAACGACCATTCTTATAATTTTTTTACTTGAGATTGTTTTTTAATTTATGTATGTTTATACGTTATAACATATAATTTAGTTATACAAATATATTTTTATTTTTTTTTTATTTATTTATTAATACAGTTTACCATAAATAAAAAACTTTCTACATTGCATTGTTGTGAATATAGCTATAACAACACTGTATATGAGTAATAAAAACAATATAAGACAAGGATCACACATTTTGATCTTTAATGAGAGTATATAAAAGTCATAGTTACGACTGGATCACCATATTAAAAATACTATCACAGCACATCTCGAAAGACGTTTTCTGTTGTTAAATGAGCTTATATTATTTTTATATTCATAAACATTTTATAAACTTTGTTTTTGTCATAAAATGACATACTTGCCTATATATATATATGTTGTTACCACATTGTCAGATCGATCTTTTTTAAGAAGTTATTCATTTCATGAAACAGATTTTTCACACTTTTTAAAATGTACAAATATTTCATGAAATGGTTACTTCACATAACATGATCCCACCAAATTTACATCGTTAAATTTTTTCCACTCTGTGTACCTTTTTAAAAAATACATTAATTTACTACACATTCACTTATCACTATTATTTGCTATCTATTCAATACATTTTAATATCATATTAAAATGTTGTGTAGATCAATTTAGTTAATTAAGCTGTAGGTATATAATAATATGTATTATATTTTAAACGTAACTATAATAATATTATTTTTAAACTTTTAGGTCCTTACATCAAAATATAAATACAATTTACGATATACACTAAATGTACCTAATACAATAAGTTAACTGGTAGAAAATTGATATAATATACATAATTATAGGGAAACAGAAAATAATGATTAGGCAGGTTATCTAATAATACGACGCAATTTGTGTATAATAAGTGTATTTTATTGATTTTTTTTGTGTTGCAATATCAAGAATATTATATCACAATACCAACAACTTTTCACATTATCAGTGGAGTTATTTGCTAAAGATTATTGATACAAGATTAGTAGAATAAACTGAAATTAATATCTATGGAGTGAAGCTTTAGTAAGCAAAAATAAAAAATTAAAACAGATAATAAATTAAATCGGTGTATGAAATATTATATATAGTATGATATAATGATATAATATTAAGTATGATATAATATTTTGTATGTTACAGATTACCAATGCCGTGAACTTCCAATGTTCAAAATGAAGGACTACATCACAATTTATTTTCCAAATTTGATAGTAAATTTTCAGACACAACATGCGTAGCACTTTGCTGACATTGTTGTAAAAAAAACAAATAAACAATAAAAAATATCAATTATTTGAATAGATATTTTACTCGACATGGAATTCTTAAAAAATGGTTAAATTTTAGAAATATGCAATATGTGTTTCAAATTAAATTTCAGCTCAAAAAATTAACCACAAACAAAAACTGTGAAAAAGTGTTAAAATTATATTTGGATATTTAAGTTTTTAAGTAGTTTATGTAAAATGAATATCAAACTTAATAGCTAATCACTGATTTTAACTCTCTTACAACAAAACAGATGTTTAAATGTGTATAATTATGTACCATGTTAAATACAAAAAGAATACTATACTTCTGCAGTGACAGGTATTATACTAAATATACATGAAAATGTACTATTTTTAGTATGGAATCGTAACTAAATATTAACACGTATGGTTTACATTCAATATTCATTACTGTATATATAGTATATAATAGTAATATCTTTAAATAGGATTTTAATCAATATTTCAACAACAATGAAATGTTATATTGTTGAGTAATATTATAAATATTTTAGTAATCAAATTTCTGTAATCTGATTGATGATTATGAAGCTATTATAACTTTCCAATTATTGTGTTGCAATAATTATTTAAAGATTTCATTAATGCTCAAACATTAGTCGTTATATTATCATAGTAATATTCACGTTCAAATCATGTATATACAAATAAGTAAACTAAGTTTTATTAAATGTTGACTATTTAAGACGTGTCGTTAGATTTTATTGAAACAAAAATTACATCGTTCTTACGTATACAGTATATATCGACAATATAAAAACAAACTGTAGGAAATAAAAGAAAGACATTAACTTATAATAATTTTCAAATGCAATTCTACATAACAAATTAACCATAAATATTTATATGGTATATTTTAAATACACCAACTTCGTAACGAGTGTATACGATATAAAAAACAGGCGGAATTTCAAATATTTTTAATATTTTAATAATATTATCATAATCGAAAGGTAAAAAAAAAAATAGATTTTACAGAACTCTGTATTATTATAATACTTTTCCTCTATTTCTGTGAATGATTCGAGTATAAAGGGTATAAAGATGCACTCATAAAGTTTCTCGTTGCGTTTTAATTATAAATCGAAACTTGAGTCTAGACGATAGTACTTATAAACAGAAGAGGTCATTTTCTCATCGATTTCTCGAAGTAGGTATACATGGGAAAACTGCCGAAAACCGTGAAAACAGTTTAAGTTGGATGGTAATACGTAGTCGTACAGAGTCTCTGTAACAGAGTTCCACTCGGAATCGTTTTTCAAAAATGACAATTTATTTGTTATTGATTAAAAACGCACATCAAATAGCCACGACACGCGCACGAGTGTGAAAAACTATTGTACTCTGGGCACTCGATCTCACCCGAAAACACGACACCACACGATGCAATAGATTAAAACGACGACCACGAGGCGTGGGGGAGAAATATAGTTTTTCGTCTCTCATATTATTATACTCATCCCTTTAGCCCAAAAAATAAATCACTATCGGTGTCGTCGCGACACCGGTACGTATTATGTGGCCATTTCGGACCCTTTGGCAAACTCCGCGGCGGTCTGGTGGTGGCGACGAGGGCGTGGGGTAATTAAAATAAACAAAGCTCGGGACGGGTATATATATATATATACATATACGTATATATCTGGGAAATATAATTCGAATTACGCGCACACGTATTATAACAAACGCGGAACGGTCGTCGGGCGCGCGACGTCTTCAGCTGTGCAGTACAGGTAAACGACGAGTTGATGGAATTCACACACGGATATAATACACTATTATATATTAATATCAGCGGGTAAGACAGATTGAGATGGATAGAGATTTGGAGGAAGGGTGAGAGAGAACGACCGGAGGGGGGGGACGTGTTACACGTATATAATGACGTGTGTGCGTGTGCGCGCGCGAGTGCGAATCATAATCGAATTAAACGCGACAAAGCAGATTAGTCCGACGAACCAATTTCTCCGGATTGGCAAAGACGCCGCGTAGCTCTGTCATTATAATAATATGGTTACGAGGAGAAGGGGCGATAGGCTGAACCCTGTGGCGGCGGAGAAGGGGCGGGCGAGAGAGTGCACGTATCGTGCGATAACCGATCTGTTTACGCGTGACACTCGACTGTGGGCCGTGATACGCGTGTCGCGTCTATACAGCTGCACCGCGTATCGGGGGGGGGGGAGGATTCGAGACCCCGAGTGAGTATAATATAAGTAGGGCGACTTGAAACAGTCTCGCGAGCGGTAAGTTCGGAGAAATCGCAGTATTCTTAGAAACTGGTGTTTACAATATTATATAGTATCTATATTAAATTAGTAATGCGCGTACTGTGTGATAATTAACATAATATTTAGGGGTAAAGTTAGGCGAGAAAGAAAGATTATCTCTTTGGGTTTAGCTTTGAGTTTTTTTTTTCAATTTATTTTTTCTATGGAAAATTAATAGAATTTTCGAAAAGTCGCTTACTTGTTACAGTAGATGACGAGGATAAAATACAAGAGTACCATAGGTACTCGAATCCACTCTTAGAACAGTGGCCGTCCCGATCGCCACCGCGTATACCGGCTGCCGGTGTGGGTAACTATAATTGATACAATGCACACTCTACAAAACTCTGTAATATTAATCATAACTCGTGATGTATAATAGACACAAATTAATAATAAAAATATCAAATCTCAAGATGACAGTTACTGTGGTATAGATGGGCTAAATTTTAAAACCACTGAATAAATTAAATAACTATTTCCAAACTGCAAATTTTTTAATATTATATTATTTTCATTCCAATAACAAAACAGTGTACAGATAAAACAATCAAACTAAATCACTAAAGTACGAGTTATTTTTATTCCAGCATAACTCACTGATCACTAGAGTTGTACACTCACACTAGTTAATTACGCGGGAAGTTGACATTAACTTATATGGTTATGTTTAATGTTCAACAGTACGAGACTTCGATTATTTACAACATTTTATTGTGATTTATATTTAAATTTAAAAATCAACCTATTTTCTTATTTAATTAATGTTAATTTATAAGTAAACAGTAAATCATAAAATATATTGAATACTAACGTCTCCTATAGACCAATTTGTATATTAATTTCACACATTTTTATTCTTCACAATTTTTGTTTAAATAAGATATAAGTTATACATAAATAATACATTTTATAAATATGTGTTGTGTGTTCTTACTTATAATATCAATCCTCAATATTTTGGAGAAACAGTGATGATGATAATGGTAAGTGTGACTTCCTCTCAGGTAAATGATGTGTTTGCCAACGTTTATACTTACCTTGACAAAATCTTAATTTTAAATTCGTTATTGAGGTAGACACAAGTATACAATAATTTAAAAAACTATTCGTTTTTAAGAAATAACTTTAGAATTAACTTTTTCTATCTGTAGACAATTATAATTGGTATTGGTTAATTTTACTACGAATTCAGAATAGTTTAAAAACTCGTTGAAATGACCTATAATAGCCTGATAAATAAATTAAAACGTCGATATATTTATCGATTGGTTGTAATAATAATATTTATACTTAAATAGTACTCCGTTGCATTATTGAAAAATATTATATTATTACATATTTATACTTCTTGACAATATACTTAATTGTGGTCATAGTTGTTTAAATTATGCTTATTGCAATACGTTCTGGATAATCTCGATACAAAAGGACATTTATAGGTTCATTCTGACTTTGTCTGTTCACTGTAATATACCTTAATCTAATATTATAATATATTTTTTCAGGTCACTGTTTTCAAATAAACGGCAATTATAGAAAAACCTGACGTTATACAAGTCGCACAAATACTCTTGGAATATTGAAGACATTCGCTGCAAGCCTGTAACCATTAATGCTCTACAACTAGACCAGAAGTACCAAGTTACAACCGGTAGCAGTCTGCAGGTTAGATGCGTTGTTGGCGGTATAAAGTGGAGGTGGTTGACGGATGGTTAAAGCATATTATAAGTGCCTATCGTATAATATTATACAACACACCGTGTGGTAATAATAATGGTTGTAGCGGTCGCCGTCCTACCGTGTTATTATTATGTATATACGCGTATTAAAACTATAGTAAACGCAAGTCATCGCCCGTAAACGCGAATGTTAAGACGTTTTTCTGAGACCAACAAAAAACAAATCCTAAAATCATTTAAATTTAGAAATTATTAATAAATTCATGTATATATCATAAATCTCCTAAACGCAAAAAATGTGACACGAATTTACATTTTAAAATGTTTACAATACATCACTAAATGCGATCATTCGTTTTTCCACAAAGCGATTATATAAATGTTCCATCTCTCATCTTTAGACAAAATCTTGACTAATTAGAATGATTATCTTTATACGTCATGTCCACACGATATCGACAGCAAGTTGTTAGACTAGATATTTTAGTTTCGCTCCAGAAATACCTGTTATTGCCTCAACATTGTATATTTGAAGAAAATAGACTCTTGGACAAAAGGACTCATCATTATTATGGCACTATGTTGCTATCTATAATAATACGATTATAATTTAGAACTGGACAAACACTGTTTACTGTATGATACTTTTATGTTATTATTTGTATTAAGTACCTACTCATTAACTATAGACTATACCTTCTGCAGAGTACCTATAATTTGTTTTCGTGTTTTACTTATCATATTTCTATGATATTATTTTCTTTATGCATTTATTATTTATTGATAATGTCTATTAAAGAAAAGGGTTTAAAGACTGCCCATTATCATATATGTTATTAAGTTATAAATTATAATACTTATAAAACGGATATTATGGTCATACAAAGTTAATTTAATTGTATATAATTATACATATTTTACAATAGCAATTTAATTAAATAGAAATTATTTTTTTTTAATTTAATTTAAGGTTTCTAAATAATGCAATAAATTATAAGTTAATTATAAATACATTAGTTAGTGCAAAATAGCAAATTAATTAGAAAAATAGATGCGAAAAAAAAACACTGAAATATGCAAAAATATGCACTGTATCATACACTTTTGTTTATTAATTATTTATAGACTTGAGTATAATATTATGAAAAACAGACCTAAAAAAACTCTATAATTTAAACAAATATAAAAACATTATTAGTTTAGAGTTTCTAATTTGTAACTGATCGACGTTTGACAATCTATTTGTTAGTGTTCCACATGATCTACGTACAGAGAGAATTTAACAATAAATCCTCAGTTATCGAACATTTTAGATAGTTTTTAAATTTTTTGTTGATACATGCGGGAAGAACGGATTTTCGTAAATAATTATTTAAAATTTTAAATTAATTGCTTAAACTTGATGAGCAAACAAGCGCATCATGACTTTTACAGTTTAGCCCTTAACTATTTTATGCTACTCATCTAAACGTCATTGGTTCATTTATGAATATCTTATACTGATAAATCAGTTATTTTTCGACGGGTTGAGAGAGAATCGAGTTATAAATTAATTTGTATAATTTGTAGGGACTTAATTACAGGGTCATTTAGTGTATTATTGGTTAACTTTTTTTAAATCCTAATCCTATAAAACGTATATTTTTTCTTTGTACTTTTTTAAGTTTTATTTATAAAACATAATAGCAGAGATCTATACCCATATTACAAATTTTCATTGAGAGACGTACTAAGATGTATTTAATACGTATGTGTTAAAATTTTAAAAAATGTATTGTTTTCTATTTATGATTATAAAATGAAGAATAAAAATTATTGTCATTAATAGGAATTGAAATACCTAACCTGACCATTACGATTAAAAAAATAATAATTAACAATTGTATAATATGTGTATATTTTTTTAATTTTTAATAACGATATATATACTTTAAAGTTTATCTTCAAAAATAGGAATTTCAAAAATTGAGTAACGATATAATATGAACAGCCACGAACAGAGAATGAGCTGCTCATATAGAGCAAGAAACAATAGCAGTTTAGACAATATATTATATACATAGGTACCTCCTTAGGGCTAAAACCATTATTATTTTTTTTTTCCAGTATTTTGTCCATGACAACGAATTTTTTCTTAAATAATACCATTCCAACACACCCAAACAAGTTTTCTAAAAATAAATCATAAATGTTAAAATAATATAATACTTTACTAAGTAACTGAATAATAATATATATTTTTATAACATTAAAAATATTAATATGTTACATTATATTTGCATCGTATTCATATTAGTTATATTTTCATATCGTGATAAATTAAACTATAATTTGATAAATGGATTTATTTTACACAAGCATGCCAATCGACTAATAATATTTGTTTATCACGGTCTACAAAATATTCAAGGAATAATATTGTTTTGAAATTATTTCATACTTCTCACACATCTTCGGTTAATACAAACTATTACCTATATATATATATAATATACTTATGTCGATTATATACTGAAAGTACCATATCTATGCTGCTGTACAATACCATTGTTATTATTATTATTTGTTGATAAATAACAATAACATAAAAAAATCGATTGACACGTTAGGCTTGAGTATCATGTTTTAAATCGACAAATCACCGAATAACAATAGTTATGTACTTCTGTCAAAATAATTGAAATGTCAATCGGTGTATTACAAGCAGTTTGATTGTCAAAAATTGATAGTTTGTGATTATATAGATTTTTACATAATAATATTGTAATCAAACATCAGCAATTGAAATAAAATAAATAGATTTCTTACTATTGTTAAATAACAAACACAAACGACATAATTTAGTGACCATTGTAGTATAACAGTAAAATATAATACATTAAAAAAAAAAAAAAGTATAATAGAGGTCGAATACAAAATATGTTATTATTATTAATAAGCAAAAAAAAAAAATTCTTGTAATGAAATATGGGCTTTATGGTCGTTGACAATAGTTTTCTCTTTAATTCAAATTTTTTCTATTAGTCGAAAACTATGTTAATTAAATCCGCAGTTTTTTCTACAAATTGTGTTGTGTTAACATACTGGTAATATAATATAACTGTACGTCTTAAAGTGCATTATTAAAATGCACAATAGTAATAACAAAACAGAAGTGTCATGACGAAATTTTATATGAAAATTGTTCGAAAGCGTTTATGATTAGATATTACATTTCACATATGAATTTTGTTAATAAATCAGTATTTTTAAAAATAAGTATATTTTATAAAAGAAACTAGTACAGCGTCAATAGGCAACCGATTAGGCATTATATTATTTTTTCAATAATATAACCCGCGTGTATACCAGAATTAACTGGTTGTGTTTGTTCCGAAGGTCAGGAAATAATAGTTTCTTTTTCATTTTTTGTTACCACTAGTACTAATCAAAACATAAAACAATTTTCATCTGTGGTTCATATAATGACTAGTAGATGCATTTACTATGAATTAAAATTGTTTATATAAATGTCTTAGCATTTAGCAAGGAATAAATAAACTATCTAAACTGAAGATCATTTGAATGTATAAATGTTTTTTTTTTAATCAAATATTAAATATCAAATAATATTTAATATCACGAATTTAAACGGTCTGTATCATAGAATAAAGACGGATAGGTATAATGTAAGTACCTATAATATTGTGATCATTTTCAATTAGGATTAGTAGGAACATATAAAAAAATAAAAACTCTGCAACTACTCGTCAGTTAATTAAATATGTAAAGCCGATAAGTTTTAATTATATACGATCTCGATATTAAAATAATTTAAATGATTGATTGAAATAATACAGTATAACTACGCCATTTCTTTCCCATCAAAATACCTAAACTTCGTTTTCATAAGTTTATCGTAAAATATTTTGTGTTTTCATGGATATTAGAATAAAAAATTCTGAATTGTATTTTAATAGCTCACGCTACGCTAAATCCGGAATAAACTAAATAATATCGAAGTTTAAAATTTAGAAAATTATCAGAATTTAAATCGAAAATTTCGTTCACCCATTAGGTAATTATGTTATATAGGTACATATATAATATATATAATTTCACAATGATATTTTTTTTTCATAATAATCAAGTGTGATTTTTATTATACTCGTATAATACGTGCTAAAGACATACTATATATATTTACATTATACCACGTGTACTCCGATGACCCTTAACGTACATAAATGTGTAGTACGTTCCGAGTTAATAATTTGGACTGTTTTCGAATTGCCTCAGGTTTTTTTCATCGTGTTTCTAATCCTAATCAACTTATATAATATACTGGATCGTCTCGCTCAGCTATAATAGTAGATATAGTATGATTTCATAAAGCACTAACACACACGCCATAAAGGGATGAGGGATATTTAAGCTATTTAAACATCGGAACGGGTAAATATCTAGGAAATTGTCAACATTATCATTTGACGATACACTCAAGGTGGCTGAAGTGAGTGTGTGTGTGTGTGTGTGTGTATACCTACGTGTAGAACGGCGAAGGATGGATTTTGTACGGCGCCACGAGCAGTTTAACATTGCACTACAGCGGCGCGAATTAGTGGCATTTTTACGATGATAAAAAGTAAACACACGAAGACGACCCGCCGACGATAAGTTATTTTCACCGTGATGGAAAATCGTGTGTCGCACACGTCGCGTCATCGGTGCCATAAAAACGTATAGGTACACATGCAGCACTTGCCGGAGAGGAGTTTATAAAATAATAATAATAATATCTTGTGCCCCGGGAAAAAGGTATGTTTAATTAATTTTGATCAACAAGAAAGGAATGTGTTTGCCAAGGTTTTAATGAAACAACTGTATTAAATTCCAAAAGGTGGAAAACCCGTTTTCACCCGCACATATGTATTATATATACACATATACACTGTGCCCGTGTGGTTCGGGTGGAGGGGGTGCGGTGGGAGACATACGTGACATGTGCGTACGGTGGAATTATTATCACCCTATACGTTGACTGTGTGAGTGCATGTGGGTATGTGGGTGTGGGCGTGAGATTTGTATATAGGTGTGTGTGTGTGTGTGTGTGTGTATTGGAGGGTTCCGATGTTATTAATGTCAACAACCCCAACGAATGGATTTTTCCGCAACGATCCGTGTTTTATCACTTGGCCAAGTGTATGGAGAGAAAAAAACTTTTTCTCAAAACTATATTGTTGCACCCTTAAAAAGGATAATCTAGATTTACTTGATCGGAAGAAAAATCATGAGATTAACTTTACACTTTTATTTTTATCTCTACAATGAGTAAATAAAAGTAGCAATGAATGTCAAATTTCAAAAACTTTTCACTAATAATGTTTTTTTTATGAGCAAAAACTCGATATTTATTCGAAAATATGCCATAAAAAAAAAATAATAATGATAATAACGTATTTTAACAGTTTTTTTTTTTAAACATTCTATGACATTTTAATAATCCAAAAGAATTATCAAAAAGAACATTATTAACATATTTTATTATAAAATAACACATTTACAATTTTTTTATACATGTGTGTTATTTTGTTTTTATTTCAATTCATTATGAAATAATGTCAAGTAGGTACCTACCACTGTGAAATATGAAAAAATGAATAGATATAAATTACTTTTTTCAAATTAAATTCAATCTATACATTTTATTTGAACAAATATATTGAATATGGTAAAAAATATTTTTATATTTAAACATGACGAAATACGTGCATAGGTATTTGCATGATTAATTTAATGAAATAATCCGTTTACGTCTAATTTTCACAATAAACATAAATCCGATATAATAACCTGTACTTCGCAAACACAAATAAGACAATATTGTGTAACTATTAAGTTGTGAACTTTAAAAATATTATAGATATTACTTTTAATGTGAATCAAAATGATGAACCATTATAAATAAGACAAAATCGCTGTGAGCATCTCGTATTCTGTAAGAAAAGATTACTGGTGTCAGTAATGGAATCCTTGTAAATGATGAGTATAACAAAGTTGTAAGAACCCGACCATTTTTTACCGTGTCATTTTCAAGTCATTTTTGGGGCGATAACTTGACACAAAAGAGATGATTTGAGAGATGAGTTTTATAAATGTATGTTTACTTTGGAAATTGGGTTTACTACTCAGTTCCTTTAACTGTTGTGCTTTTTTTAGTATTTGATTTTTTTTTTTTTTAATAGAAAACTATTAAGATTCCTTGAGTTTTTTTAAAAAAAAAAAAAAAAAAAAAAAGATTGTAATACTAGTAATGACCAAAAGAAAAGATAATATTTTTAAATTAATAATTAATTAAAATTATATAAATTCTTGTTCAAATTTATAACTAACCCTGTTTGAAAGTTTATCAAACAGTTATTTCTGTATTATTTACGAGATAAAATACCTATTAGGTTAATTATTTTCTTCAAAATTGTATTTTTAATTTAAAATAAAATGGTCTTCATATTATATTATAAATTAAATTATCAAATTTATGAATTTATCAAGTTTATCTATAAACAAATTCACATACAGTCGCTCAAATAATATCATTTTTTAATCGAAACGAGTACATTATATAGTTATATTAAGTATAATAAAATAATTGAACATAAAATATGAACGTCGTGTATAACAGAAATCGATAGTTATAAAAGTTTAATATTTTAGTCAAGAACAAACAATATGCAAGTTAAATAATAATTATATAATGATTTAAGTTTCAAAATAAAGGAAACTGTATCAAAATACTGAACGAATCTGACAACATGATAACTAGTTATACGAACAATGATTAAACGAATAGTGAGAGTTTATATTTAACTCCAATATTGAAATATTATGATTTATTAATATGAATTTATTACAAGGCAATTATTATTTTAGATTTTTTTTTTTTATGAATAACGCAATGCATTCAATAATAATAATAAAAAAAAAGAGAAAAAATAAGAAAACAAACATAACGTATACACACTATTATACACATACAATATGTCTAATTTGTAATAACTATTGATCGACGTATCTATATAATAACATATTCGTATGCGGTGTGTACGCGGTGTTCCGTGGTTTCCTAAAATAAAGGGTTGTGGGAAATGTATAATGATTTTAAATTGACGCGTTGTATACGTCGATCGATTCGTCTTGTAATTACTTTTCGGTCTCTCACTCGCCTCGTGTTACACAGACATAATTTATTGTCTTCCGGTCATACTCGCCGGCGAGAGCGAGAGAGATAGACACGCACCCAGAACGGGCACCCCACATAGGCGTACCTACTGCACAAACCGGCGTCGTCGGTCGTGATAAACCGATCGCAGTGCAATAATACGTATAGCGATCGTTTTTGTCAATTATCACGACGTGGCACACGGCAAACCTCAGGCCGTTCTTCGAGCCATATAGTCTATGCTAACCCTCGCGCCGCGGGGCTTATATCAGATTTCTGTGCGCGTCTTTCTCCTATGACGTACTATATATATTATATAATATCGAATAAATAAATATATATATATATATAGTCGAAACCCAACCACTGAACCACCCCCACCCCCTCGACCACGCGTCGTCGATATATACGCGTATTATAGGTAGGTGCGTGTGCGCATAATGCCGGGATTTAACAGGGTGTCGTATAATCAGTGTCATTGCCATGATGGATTAGGGGTCTCTCCTCCGAACCGATGAATGGTTTTGTACTTGCAGCAATGATACAAAACCTTATACCTCGCCGCCGTTCGAACGAAGCGATTGAGTTATTGCCGCGGAATGATGCGGCGAAATAGCTGCTGTATGGCGCTTTTTAACTTTATTCGTCGGTAAATACCGCGTGGTTCCGGATGTTTTTTTTTCTTTCACTTCCCGAGTGGTTTCGGCGCTTCGTCCCGAGCGGGCGGCGCGGCGGGTCGAAAATAATATATACATATAATAATTTATTAATGTGAGAAATAATGATAATTCGAGTAAGAGAGGAAAAATGATTAAATAACTAATAGTAATACTGCGCGTAACGCGGACGGAAGGGCCACCGCAAAGGTGTCGGTATGAATTCCGGATCAAGGGTGTCAGTGTTTTGGGCTATATATACGAGTGGATAAAACGAGAAAAGCAGCTTTATATTACGACGTTAAAAATATACATCCCTTAGCCCTAGTAAGAAACGCCCGTGGTTTTAAAAGGGTGGTAAAATAACGTCATTCAAGCTCATTTTCAATGTAATCGCGGTCTTTTTACCTACCTGCAGTGAATTAAACGACTCTACGTATATATTTGTTAATAAAAATACATTTTAACGATTTATATTTTTATTTAATTTACATAAATAAAATACTCATTACAAAAACCATATTAAGTATAATATAAAAAGTCGATTAATTATCATTATAAAAATCATTATATACATAATTAAATTACCTTGTGTGATACATTTAAATAAGAAAAGATTATAATTAAATACTAATTTATTTTATTTTAAAATACACATAGCATCACATGGAGGTTCAGCTAGTCTATACCAAATTTGTATTTAATAATTTTTTTAACACCAATGGCAACACTATAAATAAAATCCAACACTTTTGTACTCGATTTTCGTTAAATTTTGAGTGTGAGCCACCCTATAAACATTTATATAATAATAATAGCTGAAAAAGCTAAAAAAAATTACTCTCAGAGTTTTATGGTATCTAATGATATCAATTTTATTAAAATTGGTACATTCATTTTTGAGATTAGCACGTTACAACATACAAATCCTTCAACACATTAATATTAGTATTGATTTTATGTCTATGTCACTGAAAATTCAAATATGTATGACATGTGATCAAACCCCACGTATAATAGTATAAGTAGCGGTTATATATGCTAAAAAACCTAGAGAATTTAATACTTTCTATGTATCCATTATACTACTTATTCTAATAAATTTAGAATATATTTTGACTTTTAAGTTTTAACTTGATGTTAGAATAATCTCACTCATATAACCATTTTTGTAGTTATTGAACTAGTAACCATAAAACAAGGATTTTTTTTTTACCTACAAAAACAAAGCTTGCATTTATCAAATTGTCAACATAAAATTAACTTAATTTACTATTATCAATATAAAAAATATATTGTTTGTCAATCTATAATTAGCTATAATTATCTTATTGATCTTTTAGCATCTAAGTGCATTTTATTATACATAACGATGTCCGTACGTTTATCTATCTATCAAAAATGTATTACAGGTGTATACCTATATTATTCAATTAATATAAACAAGTATACATATATTTTAGTCACGGTTAATTTTTTATAAAAAAATTTTAAATTTTAAATCATTTAATTTACTAGCTAGATTTAATTAAAATTTTTAAAATATTTCTAAAATCAGCCTTTTTAAATTAGATGACATTTACTTCATTGTGATCCCTTTTTTAACTCGATACTTAGGCGAATTTACTGAATAGTTGACGTTTATATTCACTAGTTGCCCTTATAAAGCTACTTAAAAATAATATTTTTTTTTCATTCAATTCATATATCATCAGTATCCTAAGTACAATAAGAGTATCGCTGAATGAAAATATCGTACATAAATAGGTATTACGAAGAAGCTACTTATTGGTGGCACTTTTTGTTTATGTGGCTTAAACATATAACTAGTAGGTACAGCTGTAATAGTATAAGAGTACTACTAATTAATTGAAAATATTTAAAGGAAACAACAGAAATAAACCGCACAAAAATATTTTGGTTTAGTGTTTTCAAAAATATTCCATTTTAATGTAAATGAAACCTCAAAAAATTCGAAATATATAAATACAATTTATACAATTAACATAGTATACTAATTAAATATATTATAGTAAAATATTAGAAATGTGTAGGTAATAACAAATTATTATTTCATGGAAATGATTAAATCACAGTATTTTCAATATTAATAATTTTATTTTCACTTGCCAATTTTTGGTCGGTCCTAAGTAATCAATGTATCAATATTTTATACAGATTTTCTTAAGTAAACGCATTTCTAAAGCTCCGGGTTGGAATAGTTGTTAGTGTCAAGAAAACAAGTGTCACGTGGTGGTATTAGACACGAATTGGTCGGTGTAGTGTACAGGGCTGGGATTAATAACACTATAATATATAGACGGCGGGAGGGAAGGAAGTTTTCAAATATACTCGCGGCAGTGCAGAAGAAACGCAATTAAAAACTAATTAAAATTCAATCGACCGATTGTTTTCATTATGTTCAATCACGGGCAGAACACCGAAGTCTTTTTCCCGGATTGCCGATCAAACGAAAAACTTTCAATTGTCGGTATTTACAAAGTTACTCGCTCCTATCTCGGGCCACACTGAAACATAAGAAAAGCCTGCAATTAATAATATCCAAATGAAAAGACCTGGTAGAGGTTGCTAACTTTTTTCCACTTGCCCTCTTCCGCCGTCTCTCGTACGGATCCTCCGGTTACACAGAGACCTACCCCTAACAAACAATTAACAATGGGTTTTAAAAGAGATAAAAAAAAAAAAACTAAATTAGAAAAGCTGCCGCGGCTCGATAAACGCGATGAAGAACTGCGCCGCTGTTATTATAATATTTTATTATTGTTGCTAAAAACGGAACAACGGTTTCAATTAAAATTAACGAGAGAAAGGATGGAAACCTTAGGGCTATATAATAGTGTATGGTAAATAATGTATATATAAAGGTCTCAAGATCTGTATTCGGACTATTCGAGTGTTTAGATTAAATATAGGTACATCGGTAGGTATAGCGATATTTTCATTTAGATAATAATATTATGTATAGTGTGCACTATAATATATTCAGCAAAATATTTATCGTATTAAAAATTCAATTACTTACTGTTGAATGAAAATTATAATATCTAAAGTTTTATCACGATGTCTGCGGACGTATATACGAGTACTTAAACATATTTTGTATAAAACGAGTAAAACAACTAATGGAGATGGTTACATGATAAATGCCTTTCAGCATTACTTTTAATACTACGTATGTATTTAAATGATAAAAAATATCTCCTAAATATTTCACTATACCTATTATACGAGGATTGAGTGATAACTGTTAGAAAAACTATAGACAATCGATCTTTCAAACGAATGATGATCGCGTAGAGTCGAATTTTCAATATTTTGTACATGATAAAAAAAAATAATAACTAATGTTTTCAATGTTTAAATTGGAAATTTTATCATTCGCACTAATGCGGAAATCGTACTATATACATATATTATAATATATAGACTTAACTAGGTACTTAAGTGAGAATTCACATCGGTTATGACATGACGTAAAGAATGTTCAAACGAATATTTTATATCATGACTTTTGACTTATACAAATATTGGCAACGATAACAAACCATATCAATTATGTATAACTATTACAAATGTGTATATATATATAAATAGATTATATTCATTTTATTTGAGTATAATACAAACACAAAACGATTTTACTTATAATAAGTTACGTACATTTCTTATCGTATGAGGCGCTGATAATCATTGATGGATGTGCTATTATCGATGGAAGTAATATACGTCATAAATTTACTTATATTATATTATTATTGATAAAACATATAATATATTTAGTATGACAATGAAGAACATTTAATTGTACGAAAATCATTTTACCTGTTTATTACATATTTATAGGCACATTTATATATTTAAATTTATTCAGAAAATTAAGATATATATAATTAATGATAAATAATTTCTAATTTAATATTGTGAATATTCTAGAAAAATTTTATTTCAGTGTTTTCATATTAAGTGCGACAATATATTATTATAATATTATACATTAACTGTGCTATTATTTTTTGTTTTTTAATAGTCAATTTATATTTTTAACTACTCGAGGTTTGCATCATCAAACTGTATTAGATTATTATTACTTCATATTAAAAACTATAATGTTTTTTTATAATTTAACACTATTTCTTGATGTATTTCCAAAGCAAATAACCCTTAATTTAACTTTAGTAATGTCTTTTCTTTATTCATAACATTGAGAATTGTTTATTTTTATTCGAAAACGCTTAACAATTTAGTTATTCTATGAAGTTTATTATTAAGTAAACAAATAAATATCAAACTTTGCTGTAACTTGTAAAATTTTAGTATTTTAAATAACAAACTTTCTTCAAAATAATACACATAAGTATAGAATTTCCAATGAATAGCTTATTCACATTGTTGACGAATTATCATTAAATAAATTATATTTGTTAAATTTCATTAACCAAACTAAATGAATAGTGATAATATCTTTTTATTTTTTAAATATATAAATTAATATTAGTTTTATTGACAATTTTTAAATATTATGTAATAATTATTCTGATCATACACAATTATTATACATACCTACATTTATAATATTTAATCATATGCAAGCAACTATTTTCAATATCATATTTGACACAAAAATAATAATCAACTAATGATAAAAAAAAACAATAAAAATGATATAATAATAATTAAATTGTATTAGTCTTTCCATATTAATAAATTTCTAAAAAGTGTTACTGTTTCAAGAGAATAAAATATACTTAAACGGTAATACTAGAATTTATTTTATTCGGTTACTCAATGATATCATAATATATTGTATTATATCTAATTAAGTTTTATATAATATTTACATAGGTACTTTATTATAAATATTCCCGTTATTTTGTTAAATGCATTTTCATCTACAATTTCTGCACTTAACACATTCATATATCCACATTTATCAATTTTTACAATACCTAACTAATCAAATATTTATTGTTCAGATTGAGATAATTAGGCATTACAATATTCTATAAATTACAATATTATACACCAAAAATATGTTTTAAATTGTATAATGTTCTTATTTAGTATATTAATATATTAACGTAACGTACTTCATTTTTTATATAAATTAATTATTTCAAGTTTCTCCAAATGTTTAAAAAAAAAAAACAACACTTTCCAATTAAAAAATAACTAATATAATTTAACTAATTTAACTATATTATGTTATCACAAGTCATCGAATCATTATTTTTGAATTTGCCTAATTATTGTAATAATTACTAAAATAATACAATGCAGTATAATGTTCAATAATTAAATTCTCAAATGGAACCAAAGAAATCGCAAGTTTTGTGTCAGCTTTTTTATTGTTTATGATGACCGTATTATTATAATCATTTAAACTATACAATAAGTGTTCTTGTGGGATATAAAAGGGCATCGTTTTCATTTTCAACTTAAAAGTATACGAGGGAAGGGCGATTTTAAAATCCAAAATATATATTTTGTTTTCCTAACCGCTTCGACATCTTTGAAGTGATTTCGCGTGGAATTGACACGTCCGGGGTGAATTTTCTCCCTCGAAACCCCCCGGGGAGACAAATCATTCACGGCCGTTACGTCCCGCATAAAAACAGTTTAAAATGTAATAAAACGTATTGCTTTAGTGTATCGTGGAAAAAATATATATGGTATAAAATATCCATGGCATTACGGAAGGTTTAGGACTTTCGCGCGGTCAACGTTTTTTTTTTTTTATATATATATTTAAAAAAAAACGCTGTCCCAGTATAATATGTCTTTGTCAATTTCACGACGTCCCTATTTTATTTCGTATTTTTTATGTGATACAGTTTTTTTTTTTAAGGTCTGGACGAGGATTTTTATTTTAACGTATCGGTTGAATTTGTAAAACGCTTTATAAACGCACTTAAAGGAAATTGATTTTTTCATTCACTTCTTTCATATATATGATATAGCGAGGCTTTCGATAAACGACGTGTCGGTTACTCGGCAAAAACCCAAAATATAATTTACACTCGTCAATTTTCTTCATAATATTATACCAGGCGTTTTGCAATGGCTTATTTTTAACACGTTAAAACTCATGATTGCCCGTTAGTTATTTAAATAATATATATAACAAATACATTTCAGAAATAAATTTGATAGCTTGTAAATATTGAGCTGAATAAAATAATACGAGAAATTATGTATCTCAGAGTATTTGAAAAATTATATTTACTATATTATTTACTGCATCAAGCACTGTAAAATGTAAATTATTAATTTATTGTCACGCATTATTGGTTACCAGCCTTAAAGGTATAATCATGCATTACATTATATGCTCAATATAGTTTTTTATTCAACCCATTACAATAAGTTTTAGTCAAATATATGTAGTATTTAGTGCAATATACTCGTTTGTCCAATTAATGTCTTACTTGAAAGTATTATTATCTGTTTATCTAGTTTATTATCTGATAATTTACATTTACACAATATAATATAATAATATACTACAGCTTCAATAATATGTAAACATTATACACATAGAATATTATTATATGAATATATTTTAAGCTTTGTTGAAAATATTCACTTTATATTTTTAACACTGTTTTTCAATACAGCACGTTCAGTACCGCTTATACTATAAATAAGGCTCTCAATTTTTTTCTACTAAAAAAAAAATAATAAACCTTTACATATAATAACAGATTTGTTATCAGTTGCATTAATTTAACAAAAGGAAAAACGATTCATCAGTAGTACGAAATAAAAAAATACACAGATCTTGAAAACTTAGTTGTTTAGTGCAATGGACAAAGCCCTTCAAAACACCCTCTAGTTAGCGCTTCCATTGAAGCGGCAAAAGTTGTTGTCCAAGGAATTAAAGCATTAGCTAAAGCACCACCAAACTTAGTTCCAACATTTCAATAAGCGTACTTGTTTGAACTAAATATATTTAATTAAATTGTAATGTATAATATTATATACAGCGGACTAAAAATGATATGGACTAAAATTATTATTATACGCCAAACTATCAAAGAAGCAAGGAAAACTGTTTTCTTAGTTTAACTTTGGTTATCTCTGCAAATTGTATATATTATTTAAATTTTAAGCTTAAAATAAATTAAATATTCTTTGATATTCAAAGAATTTACAGACTCTTAATTTGAGTAAAAATCTACAGATAATGCGTATAAACTATTGACATGCATTTTAAGAAGTAGTTACCTGTTTTCGATATTTCAATATATTCAACCTGATGTCTTAGTACCGACAATAAACATTTATATAATTATATTATTTTAATATTTACTGATAAATAATAAAGTCATGTTAAACCGAATTGATAAACAGATTGAAGAATAATATTTTGTTTAAAAACAATTACAATTTTATTCGAAATAAAATTAATTCTACTTGATCCAATATATTGTATCAAATAACACAATATGCAAACGAGCATATTATCTATACATTATATGTTTTTCGCTTGTGAGTTTGTGACAAACTAAAAATTACTTATAATTGTAGGTACAATTTAAATGTT
Source organism: Schizaphis graminum (assembly GCA_020882235.1). NCBI lineage: Eukaryota > Metazoa > Arthropoda > Insecta > Hemiptera > Aphididae > Schizaphis > Schizaphis graminum. The sequence goes on from CM037031.1 coordinate 40,765,128, forward strand.
TAATAATAATAATAATAATAATAATCTGTATAATTTGAATAATATACAATATACATAATATTAGTAACTAGTAAGTGTTATGAACAGTGAAAAAAAAATCAGCTAGTAAATAGATACTGTTTATTTATTTTTCCTTTACATCATGATCTATCCCACATTTTTAAAAAGAGAGAGTAACCACTTAACGTTTAAACCTCTTATTTTTTTAATTTTGATATACTTATTATACAAAATACATATTTATTATTAAAAATATGTTTTTATATGAAGTATAACTACATACGTTATATTATCTCTGTATTACTAACGTGTGGCATAGGTAGCAATTTTTAAGATTGACATTATTACTATTATTATTGATACTATTAAATTTTAAAGCAATAATATTATTCAGGAGTCAAGATCTCTGTAGGCTTTTTTTGATACTTTAATTTTAAAACAATTCATATGAATTATAAAAAACAACTTTAATGCAAAACTCCAACCTCAACTCCAAACAGCTCATCAGAGATTTAAACTCATTAACATTATTACCTGAGAATACGACCAGAAGACACAAGCGGAATTGGTGTCGTAACTTAAAAAATTCTCAATAAATCTGTTAAATACTATTAATATAAATTCGATTGGTGTCTCTTATGTGCGATTTCCAACCGTTTTATTATTCACTCTATATCCCTTTCACTACTATATGCATCCAATGTTAACGACTTTGGTGTGCTATGGACGCACATACGCGTCCTATCATTCTAAAAATCAAAAATTGCTATTATCGATAATTTAATAACTGATAATATCATAAAATGGTAAATAATTAGACGAATCCAAAGAGACAATAAAAAAAATATATATGATAAATATTAAAAAAGTTATAAGCAAAATAATTTATTTGATTTTCAAGAGTTCTCAAATTGTCATTATTATTTGAAAAATTGAAATAATAGTTTATCATTGGCTATTTGGGAACCAATCACTAACTTAATTAACTTATATCTGCAAAAAAAAATTACTAGTACATTTTTTTTTTATTGATAGTTATTATTAGAACTATAAGTCTATAACAATATTTAAAACAAGACGAACAAAATATTTAAAAATTAAATTTTCACAGCACAGTGCTGTGAACCGAGAAAAAATAATTCAGCAAGGAAAGGGATATGTGTATAGATATTTTCTCATTTTTCGTTTTTCATAATAATATTACATTGTTATTTATTGTATTTATGAAGAGATTTTAATTTTTCAAAATAAAGCTATATTTAAAAAAAAAATAATTATAAAATTTGACATTTAAATAATATCCTTGAATGATATTCGTATCCCTAAATTTGATAACAGGTTAAAAAACAGAATAAAATAGATTAATCTGGACGTCGAATTTGTTGTGTAACTTATATTGTATATTTTGTTGAACGGAATCTAACACGATTATGGATAAACAATTTTATAAAGTTATAACCATACATTAAGATAACCGGTATAATATCAATTTATTAATATGTAACCATTTAATCAAATCAAATACATTAGTAATAAGTAGTAATAAATACATTTATAATTCGTTATACATACATATAATTGGTTTTGATTTGGTAAAAGTAACTAAAAAAGCAAGACAATTTTTTACAAAGGTTCCGTTCATCATCATTGGGATGACTCTGTTATGTTCCATATCGTAAAAACGGCTTTACGATAAACACTGTGCTGCCAACAAATGGACAAGTAAGAATACGTATAAAACGTTATACGAAGCGAGAATTATTATGCTGTTCAGCGGGCGCCACGTCTGATGGTCGATTAATTTCAATCGGACGTCAGTGAAATGGTCGCCGGCTGTAACTAGTGTATAGTCGTATGCGATACATAGCCGAACGCGCCCGGGCACAATCGATATATTATTTTGAATAATATTAAAATATTATCATAATATTGTACCTACGTATACATGATACGTAATAACGGTATTATGGCTCGCGCGTAATATAAACGTCGAAACTCGAACGTCATTAATGCGATTAGGCCGGAAATCCGGAACACGCGAAATGTCGTACGCGGATTAAAAAATAATCATTTATTACCCAATAAAAAATATAATACCATGGAATCATTTCTGTGCGTGCGCGCTTGCGGATGTGCACGTATTATACATATATTATATTATTATCATATCGGTCGGTATTTTCAAAAAATCTATAGGTACGTATATTAACTAATGAGCCGATGCGCAATTACGCTGCAGCGACTGCAGAGTCGTAACGGCGGCGCTACACACTGCGAGGGCGCACAGATGATGTTATATAATATAATTATATAAAATATAAGACAATATATGTAGTCGCGTCGAACATAATATATATATATATTATATACGTTGCGAAGACCACGAGGACGTCTTGCACTTCAATTACACGTATAATAGGTGTACGCGTGCGGATGTGTGTGCTGTACGATATAATTATTATTATTTCTGTAAAAAAAACAACAAAAAATAATAAATGATAATATAATACAAAAGAGGAAACAACGAAAAAAAACCCATCGGCGAAGCACTGCAACTATATTTATACATAATACACTGTACGACGCATTCTGTATAATGCTGTGCACTGTGCAGCAGTACCACGATCAACATAATAATATAATAATAATATCGTATTATACACTAGCGCGTGATTTGCGCATTTTGTTGTTTATACCATTTTTTTTTCTTCAATAAAACGCGCGTTATCATACGACACACACAAGCACACACAATAAACGCAATACGTATATATTTTAGCCCCGTAGGTATATAATATTATGCTCTACCCATATTGTGTGTGTGTGTGTGTATTGCTATTAGGTATAGTATTATTATTATTATGTTTTACCCACCGCACGACGACGACTACGACGACGACGACTACGAACGCGCCGCGTGTTTGATTGCTTAATTAAAAAAGGTACGCGCCAATCGTGACGACGAAAAGGAAAAGATGAAAAAAAAATCGCACACGGTACAAACAACGAACAAACGTGAACCGGCGACGAGACGACGACGACGGCATGAGAGTGTACTATACTTACAATATTATATTATTACCTATACATATGTATTATTATTATTACGAGTAGGTATTACGCGTATATATTGTTGTGCGGTGTGAACGGTAGCAATTATGACTTTTTGGCGGTCGTGCAAAAGTCTTCGTTTACCCTCCTCTCATCACCGCGCCCTATCTGCACTCCTCCCGATGTTTATCTCGCAGTCCCGCGGTCATTGTGTGTGCCGGCGGCGCCGTGTACCCGACTAACATGATGTATACATATTATATACACAACATAATACGCGAATACGATATTATTGTGTCGCGAAAAAAAAAATGAAATAAAAAAAAAAAACACGTCGTCCTGGTATAGTGGTCGCACGATCTGCATCATCGGTGCAGGACTTCACGGTCGTGTGCGAATGTGCAACGCATAGTTGCATAGTTGCGTACACCTACATAATATCTGAGTCTCCTTTTTTCCTTGCTATTTTTCTCTCGAGGTTTTGCATCTAATTCTTCTAATTCTTGACGCGTGTATACAAAGATTTTAGTGTTTTATACAGTGGGAAAAGACTATAGTTTTACGGGTTAATCACTTATATAATAGCAGGTGCTAAAAGACTGTGAAGACTCTACAAATCAATTTATTCGTTAGATTATTCTGTAATTCCTAAGTACGTTTTTATAATAATTTCGTTGAGCTCGTTTAACCGTGTAGGTACCTATTTGTAATGAATAATTATGAATTTAAGATTTATATAATATATATATACAATATTATACATCAGTGAAAACAAAATCATATAATTTATAGCATAATCAAGTGTTATTATATAGCACGCAATCTATACGCAATATTGTACGACTATATTAGCGTGTTAATAATCTATATCACTATATATACTTTAGTTAACAGTTGTATTCAATATAATATTATACGGTTTAAACTCCCTAAATATTAAGAGTTTAAGTTTACGATTCGCGGTCACCGACGGAAACTTAGATAAGCGTAAATATATGTATAGCATCATAATCGGTACAGAAGCCAACAAAGTGTACGCCGGCCGAAGTGATTAACTTTACCTATATTATATTATTATGTATATATAGGTACTTCGAGACCCACCACCGGATTCCAAATGGATACCGTTGTTCATCCGTCCCGCGAAGTTTGTTATTAAACTATTCACGAATAATAAAAGGGACGCGAGTCCGCTTGCTGCAGTACACCATCGTATATATACTCGGGGGCAGCCCATATACACAAGGAGTAACGTGTTAATTGACGAAGACGCGAGTGCATATATACCTAATACCTCTATGTACATACTATATGTATGTATGTATGTATATATATAAACATAGAGAGAGAGATCCTCAGGGATGCCGCAGAAAATCGGAAGTAGCCGTTTCTTCCCCCTCCCCCCCACACCGGATACACGTGGCCTTACGTGGCGACGGCGAGGCGATTAATCAACACAAAAGATGTTTGCTATATTATTATATAAGATACGCGCGTGTATATATATATATATAATACCATATAGGTGTATTATAGGTACTGCAGCCCGGCCGCGGCGACCCCGCACGGTATCCTAATGGACTTTGCGAAGACCGGGAATTATAATCGGGTCTTAATATACTCACTATATATACACTAGCGAAATCCTTTGACTCTGTGCCAGTTCCCGGCTAATTGGCGATCCGTCATCCATGCCCGGCAAATTAACGTATCACCACAACCGAATACTACAATACCCGACGTATATATGCAGCTCGTGTGAATCGATCTCCGTAGTTACCTACATATTATAATATTAAAGCGATGATGGTAATAATAATAGTTATTATTATTATTATTAGTCGTACCTTCTTACGTTTGGGCACGTGTACACCAGACAAATAATAATATCTTTTAAAGTTTAAACAGTATTTCGGTATTGACACGGTATAAATATACACCACGCGCGTCCAGTGGGATTTCGAGCAACGGGCTTGCAGGGGGAGAGTTTTGCATAATATCATAAAATGCAGTTAAACGTGAAATCAATTCGTTTGATATTGTATAATATTATGTAATTGTCAGCCTCCCACTAAGTTTGAGTTTGGACAAAAATGTCGCTGTTTTTTGTATAACGGCGTAGATAATAATATTGTATCTAATATTTTATACATTATTTGCAAATGTATACAAAATACAATTTTGTGGGGTCGTAAGCAGAGAACGGAGTTATATTTCATTTAGTTTGTAAGTCAAAGCGTACCTTATAATTTAATTAATTGAAAACCTCTCTTAATACTTTTGTCTTAACATGAATATAAAATGTCATGATTGCAGAAATTAACATTAGAATCATTGGATAATGTACTATTAAGTATTGATCTATAAGCAATGAAAGAACCCCTATACGAATACAGTCATATTATAGTGGATATTTATACATTCTTTATAATATTATTTTTTTTTTTTTTGAAACCGAAAATTGTATGATTTAAACGTGATTTTTGTCTGATATTTTGCGTTAAAATGAAATATTGTATTCCCTACAAATATTTACTACTATGGTCTGTGGGTGATATAGTGCGGTTTAAAAAGGGTCTGCGGGGACACCCATCTACCGCCAAACAAATTACCATACAAGACACAACACAGAAAAGTGCTGATATTTATAAAAAAATAAAAAAATCCTCCCTCGCCGCCGGGGTGTAAAAAAAGAATAACCTCTGTATCCGTTTATTTAAACGAACATCGTTGATACGAGGGATCGCATATTCCCAGTTCATTTGCAAATCCTGCGGGATACCATTTCACGCGAGCGTGTGTTACATTCAAATGATCTCCCCTCTCCCCGCCCGCCACGCAAACCTCTATCGTCCCATCAGGCAAATTCGTGTATCCAGTGTAAACAAAAGGTTTTTCATAAAAACACATATGATTATTAATAACACAATGGATTAAACAATGGATTTCGAAATATATACACACCATTTGTGGGACCAAAGAGAAAAAAAATATGGCTTTTCACCCTTTACATGTTTGGTGTAATTAATTAAAACACTCGCGATGACGTCACGGTTTCCCCATTCCCAAAAAATTAACGTTTTCCACTTCGATCTGTCAAAAAAAAAAAAAAAAAAAATACACGTGGTGTTCATAAAAATACATAAAAATATATGTACAGGCATACGTATTATACCTATGTTTGATTCTAAATAGACTTCACCGATCACAATCCATTATATTGATTGTTTGTGAAGACTTTAAAAGTTATATTTTATTGACATCCCAAAAACAGAATTATAGAAAATTTAACCTGTAAAAATAAACATTTTCAATCAAATTAAAGCTCTTAGTGTAATGAAAAATAAACCTACCTATTCATTTTAATTTTTGACGTACACAATATTTCACTTTATGATATGTAGGTACAATGTTATAAGAACTAAATAACTCTTAAAATAAAATTATATTACTAAAATTATAACGACCATAATATTGTATATTTTTGACTATTATTAAATATATCATTGTAGTAAAATTTTCACGAATTTCAACAATAATATAAAAATCATGTAATAATTTATTAAATAATGCACAGGTGTATATATATGATATCGATTATTTTAAATTACTAAAAACACGTGAATTATATTTTATAAAAAAATCCAATTATCGTAATAAAATACCGTATAGAATAATAATAATAAAAAATCCCTAAATATGTATTACGTGCAAATTATGTATATATATACACACACAGTTACCTATTGCAGCGTGCAGCTGATAAATTTGCTTTGATCAGTCAGTTTATACATTGTAATAATATACATAGCTATAGTTAATTTTATCTTCTCGCCCCTCTGTGCAGTTCAAAACGCACAAACGTATACAATATTCGACTCTCTGCGGACACGTCTCCGATGAATATCCATGAGCCGATTTGTCAGCAAACACAGCCGGACACCAGTGCTGCACGGACGATCAAAAGCCACGGATCTGTTAATTAACTTGTTCATCGACGCGCCGAAATTATTCATCGGTTTTGATTGGGGCTGTGTGACAGACGCACTGCCACCCCGGCCAGCTGGATTGTCGTACTAACTACCTATACATTATGTAAGTGTCTGAGGGGCGATTGTCGAATGATGGCAAAATATATTTTTAATATCCTGAACGGTTTAGATTTAAAAAAAAATAAATGAATACATAATTAAAAAATAACGACCAGCTGTTAAAGCAATTTCCGAAATGTATTTTATGTTTGTACCGAAATGATCTAACGAAGAAAAACAATACCCATGACAGGTACACAATGTTGTATAAAAGTTCATACTATGTTGCATAAACAATGTTGATATTATGTGCAACTCAAAACCTACTTACTTGATCAATGTTATAACAAGTGCTATAATGAGATATCCTCCCCAGAAAAAATCTTCATTCACTTTTCTCCATTATCAAAATACGACAATTTCACCCTCTCAATAATCAATTATACGTGCTTTTACAAATGTTATTTTTAGAAAAATGTTATCTGTTCAATATACTTACTACTCATAAAGAGCTTTGGAAACTTCTATTTTATGTATAATATTTTTAGTTTGAGTTTTCTTTTTTTTTCTTACTTACAAATTTCAAGTAAATTTAATGAAAAGTAAAACAATAGTATTAATACATAATATGCTTATCATATTATGCTAACAGCAGTATTATATTTTAAGAAAATATAGAATTAAAGATAAATGAATACAAATATAAATAAGTGGACCTGCTTAGTTAAATAACTTAATTATACGTTCAGTGGGTACCTTAACAATTTTATATCTTATCAATTAATTATTTTTATATATATTTCAACGGTCTAATGCCCGTAACAGTTTTAAGTATAGGTGTAATAACACTAAAAACAGGCATTTATTAAAAAAAAAAATTAATCACCAAATTATATGATATTTGCTAATAAAAACTTAAAATATAATTATGAAAAGTTCTCAATAGAGTTAAATTCAAGTACCTAAATCCATTTTGGAATTATTAGTTAATCTTGTGATTATATTTAAATGTAACGCAAAGCATAATAAGTATTTTGTATCGGAATATTATACTCTAAAATATTATATTATTAATGGTTATTAAATCTAATAATCTAGTGAGTACATTTATTCAATTATATTAAATATTAATGTTGAATTGTATTCGTAACCCATAATACATACATGTATCGACATTTAAGGAATAAGGATAATATTATAATAAATGCACAACAATTATTTGTGTTTTGAGAAATCCGTTGGGGAACTATTACATAATAATTGTTAAGTTGTTTTATGATAAAATATACATCTCCTCGACATGTTTGAAAAATATTATTAAAAACAAATTTTATGATATTCTTAATTATTTATATTATTAATTTACAACTTCTACCCGGTTTTTACATTTTGAAGAAAAATGTCTGTTATGTAAAAATTTGGGTCACTGTGCGTCTGTGCATATAATTTCATATGGTATATCTTATGTAATTTTGCAGTATATTCTGCTGTTGACGCCCACGTACGATAATAATAACATAATTAATTACACTATATATTATCAGCTATTAATCGAAATATTGAACTCAATTAACGGGTGATTCATGGGTGACTTCGTATAGTCGACATACGACACCTACGTTTAGTATTACTGAGTTAAGATAAAACATTTATCTAATTTAAATATTAATAAACTGGTATTAAACAATGTGCAACTAAATATGTGGCTGGTATAACCGATGGACGAAACATGATATGATTTAGATTTTGGTAAATCGAACGGCATTTCGAACAAAATTGTCGGAACGTTAAGTATATATTTACCTAAAACATGTTTTAATTTTTAAACCTATAGATATTCGAACACTGCGGTATAAAAAACTAGAACGTACATTATTATAGTGAACGCAATTAATCGGACCATCAGCCGCCGAACAGATGAGAGTGGTGCGGAAAGAATTATTACGGGCTCGAATCCAGTGTGTTTTATGGGGTTTTTAGTTTAGATCGCTTGTTTTTCATCATTCTTGGCGTATCAGTAGTAATATTTCTAGTGCGGAGGGAAGTAAAACCATTTTTCCTCTTTGTAGGAGTGTATAATAGCTACTCCTATTTGGAACCGTTTGCGCCAGTCCCAAGGGTGTCGTGAAGACGGCTTCGTCTTTTCTTTGGGTTCGTTTTTTTTATATATATATTTTTACGTGTACACATAATCATTGCGTAATATCAACTCGGCCATTGTTTCTCGGCACCATTTAAATCGTCAGCGATTTATGGTCATGAGTATATATATACATCATCATATAGTAAAAAAATGAAAATGCAATATTACTCATAATTCTTCGGATTAAACCGACAAAATATTCGATTGCATTTTTTTGCTTCAGCTCTTTTACTGATAAACATTTGATATATATATTTTGTTTTATTATTTTTTATTTTTTGTTTTATTGTTTCCAAACATATAATATAACATTTATCGGTTATGGCCACGTTTAGGTACGCTCTACACACCACCTACCGTATGCTACGTTTATAGGTAAAACTATGGAATTAGTGGATGGAAAAAAAATATTAATTTATCGTTTTACCCCCGAAATTATTGGTGTCGGGCGGTGGCGGAAAAGGGTAAATGCCATCCAATTGATCGAAAAAATAATAGTAATAATAATAATAACAGCAACAATAATAAATAATATATGGGAGCAGCGTAAAAAAGTAAATGGGGGCAGTTCCGGGCACATAATTCATATGCGGCGGCGGCGTAAGGCGAGCAATTTTCTGTAAACGAAACCCAATCGTTTTGAGAACATAATCAAAGCCCCGTAGGGTTCCCGCGTGTAACGCATTAACCGCTACTTCATTTTTCACATTTTCCAAACGTCTACGTGCACATTATGTGCTGTTAGGGAGTGGTATATATATATATATATATATACGCACAGGCACCACTCGTGTGTATGTTGCTTTTTCTTTTCACCGCACACACATATATACCATATATACATTATACACCTATAACACATATTCATTACTACACACATAATATATAATATTATATTATACGTGTGTGTGTGTGTGTATACAATATTTTGTTTTCTTCGGTTCAGAGAGAAAACGCCCGTTGAAAGATTGCAATTTTACACGAATGAGCGCGGCGGAGGAAAAAAACACTACGTAACACGTAATATCAGAATAGTGTTATCCCAATAACTCTTGTTTTTTTTTGTTTTTTTTTTGTTTTTAACGCGTGTGTATAGTTCCTGTCAACGACTCCTCCCGATCGCATGTCCGACGAGTAAATTGTTGCCGGCCACCCTCTACAATCGACCCGTTGGTAATAATAATAATATGTGTAATGTGTGTTACGTATAGTATAATACAGTAAGTTGTAAATGACACGGGAAAACACCTTCGACATCGACTCGCTTACCTGCAGTCGTTAACAGCATACCATTTTTTGAATTATTTAACGTCGCACGCTTATAGAGTCATATCGTATGGGGGATATATACGTTCTAATAATAAAAAACAAATACCGTACGTGTAACCGTTTACCTCACGCATGCCTAACCCACGTATTATATATGTGTATGCATATACGAGTGTATGTTCTGTTTTTAGCATAAAATAAATCGATATTAACGCGCACGTTTTAATTATGTATCGCCACTGTTTATATTTAGTTTAAAAATATTAAGTCCAGTTGTATTTTATTTTTTATAATACAAGATTTTCACTTAATACACCAACACTATTCTCCGTACGCTTATAGAGAATGTAACCACTTCTATCCTGAATCTTTGGCACTAGTGACCAGTTGTGTGCGCGAATTGACCATATTCTCTCGTCGAATGAAGTATAATATAATATACTACACTTCTAATTTTGTCCACATTTTGAAATAGTTTTTGTCAATAAATTTTTTTAAACAAAATAATTAATTAAATGTTTACATCTGCAAAGAACTATATTTACATTTACTATTAAAGTAGCACGACTCGCGACTGACACAATTACACAAATTAATGACTATTATAATAAATAATACTATCATAAATAAATATATTTTTATAGGTACTTAAATTATATTAAGTATAATTATAGATGATTATAATACTATCTTGCACAATTTTATATGTCCACAAACAAAATTAAAAGAAAATTGTGTACTGTATAAATATCATATTTTTATTATACATAATTAAATTCAACTAAAAATATGTTAATTGATAGTTATGAAAAATAAACAACTTTCACTTATTTAGTAATTATAAAAACAAATAAAACCTAAAGTTGATATTTGTATTCTGAAAATACTCATAACATAATTTAATAAACATTAAATTAGCTATTTTATAGAATTAATACCTTACTAATTTACATTCAACAAATTTAAGTGTTTGATAACCTTATTTATTTACAAGAAATCAACATAAAAATAATGAAATATAATAATTTAAATTACTAATATGGAATGTAAGTCGATACTATGAGATTATGATTAAGGAGTTTATCTACCTACGTATCTAACTATTTAATTGACGTATAAAATACAATGACTTGTCTTTAAAGTCTGGTTTTTATTAATGTGTAAATGGCTAGTGTAATACAAATTAATAAATAGGAATATAATATACCACTTAGTTAGTAGTAATTACATTTTTCATAATAATTGCAAATAAAACTGTTAACTTCACAAATGTATTCATATTACTATATTAGAGATATGAGTGTAGTGAATTTATAAATTAATAATTTTCTACCAAAAAATGCATTGTATAATTATACTAACTATTTTTTTACCACCCAAAATGTTACATGATCCTTTAAAAGTTTTAAACTAATTGTTATTTATTATGTTTTAGGAAAAATGTTATCAATTTTTGGTGGATGTCACTAATATTATTATCACCTAAGTACTACCAAACGGTTATTATTAACTGAATATACCAAAATAACGATATGGTTTAATTGTTACTAATTGCTATTAAAGGTACATATTATTCTTATTTTTGATTATATTTTGAATATTTCAATAAAAGTGTTTACTATTTCTGATTTATACTAAGAATATAATATACTAAATATAGTATAGAATATAATTTACCAAAGTTACAGCTATTTCACCGTTTTTTATCAATTTATCAGTAAATTTTTAGTAATTTATTTTTCATCTTGTCTGAAAGTAAGAAAAATCTTAATTGCATGCTGAGATATTGTTCGAAAATATTACATCTATAATTAATAATACTACTTATATAAATTAAATATATTCTACATTGTATGATACTATGACAGTATTATGGCAGACATTGGCACATCTTAAGAGTTTCATAATGGTTCAAACCAAAAAAAAAAAAAATTAGATAGGCAATTATTTGTAATCAAACCAAGTTTTTAGCATTAGGTATATTGAAATATACATTACATTCACCAATAAATTGTATTACATTATATAGTATATACTTCATAGTTAATAGTTATAATAGTTGTATTTAAACAAATATTATAATCTAATTAACTATACGCAACTTAGTTATAATAATAATGTCTAATATTTATTTTTTCAATGCCCTGATATACAATAGACTGGTAAAATATAAAATGTATTAATTATACATTTAAAATTCACTATCAAAATCCTATAAAAAACCTGAAAGGTTAATACTTTTTGAGCCAAAAAAAAAAAAAATTTAGAAAAAACAGCATTATAAAACCAATATACATTTTCCTTGCTTTATTTACATTTTAAATCGATGAAATAAGAAACTGATAAATAAAACGAAAACCTGGAAATATAGGGTAATTTAAGGTTATAATTTAATTTAATAAAATATGTAAACGTATTTATTATTATACTGCAGTGATTCACCAAGTATATTTATTGCTTATCTCTTTTTCTTAAATATTGCAGTTATTCAAATACGACTTTTGAAATTTTTAAACATACCTAAAAATCTCGTTTAAAATATCTTGAGACTTATTTATTTTAACTAAAAATAGTCATCCTGAAAAATAAAAATTTTTGTTTTTTAAATAAGTTCCTTCATTTTCTAATGTAATAAATATATTATTTAATGAATAATGTTTCTTAAAATGATGACTTGTCAAAATCAAAATTCAAGCTAGTAGTTTTTGAATTATTTAACTTTGTATACAAAAGATAAAGGTCCATGAAGATGGGTTTGAGAGATAGGGACTTATTAGAGTTTTGAAAATGTTGGCAATTAATATTAATTTATCAACATTTATAATTTGTAAAAATGGTCCTAATACCTAACTATTATATAAATATAAGATCCAATATTACATGTAATTTATGTTTTTATAAAACCATGTTTAAGGACTATTATCATTATCGTATTATTTTTAATAACTGAAAAACTACTTATTTGAATATTGAATTATAAAAATCCAAATTTTTATAATAATTATCCACTAAATAATATACAATAGAAAACAGGGAAAAGGGTTCTCATTTGAAAACTAGATGTTTAATTGCCACAGTGACGCCTTAATTAGTACAAAAAATCTCAATGATTAGAAAATATTAGTATATTAGTATATTTAAAAACATCAAAAATCAGAACTTGAGCAATACCATTATTGAAAGAAAAATGGAGGTGAATTTCTTTGGTGAATCACTCTGTATAATGATATTTTGCATAACTTTATCACGTTGTTATTATTAGCAGAAAGTGTTATAATGAGTATTATATTTATCGTTTGAATTATAATTTTAACCAATACATATAAATAACTTAGAATAAATTAGTAGTACGTAAGTGCAATACCATAGCAAATTATAAAACGCACTTCTTCGTTGAAGTTGATTTATAATGTCCATATCTACTATTGAATGAAATCATTATTTTATTCATGTTTAATAATATATTTTATGACAGAATTCCATACCTACCTATTTGTATTTCCATAGATATATAGACATATTATACAAACAGGTATTCACTATTCAGCATAATATTCATTTTTCACACAGATAAAAGAATGTTGTATAATTTAAAAATATTATTATCAAGTACGTCAACACAACAATATATTTTTTAAGCTAAGCCATATTATGTGCAGTGTGCACTGTATTCTACAATGTGTATGTGCGTGAAAGATTATGATAACATTTCACGATTAATATTAAATATCTCACACTCGACAGACCTGCAATGCTAATTCAATGTCTTTTCTCGTCAAACTCTGTCGTTTGTATACATTAATTTTTGTTCTATGCTGATGATTTAAAGGATACGCTGTTCCGTCTCCACCGACGAGGACATGATTGAGGGTTGAGAGTTGGGTGGCCCTGGAAGAGGTGGGTTGTTTGCGTTATTAAAATGTGGCCGACGTGAGAATACCGGTTAAGACAATGTGACACACAATAACCGAGCAAAGGACGAGATTAATTAATTTTGTGGGCACGAACAATGTATAAACCGGGTCGAGTGGTTGTTGTGGGATTTCTGAAGCCTATTATTATTGTTATCATTTATGTCATGACTCCGATGATCATCGTGGATGCACTGATTTGACATCATCCCGCGTTTCGTTTATCAAGAAATCCAATCATAGAGCTAGAAAAAAAAATTCTGTAACTTTGCTGTTAAGCTGTCATTTATGATAAAACGTATTAAGCAAAATTTGTACGATGAAAACCATATCATAATATCATACGTTTCTTCAGGTAAAATACTAAGATATTGTAAAATATTATGAGTAGTTTATTTCCAATCTATAACTCGTGTATTTTAATTTGAGTTTAAAGTTAAAATAAACAGTTATTTTGGTATGTACGTAATTTTTTTTTTCATATATTATATAGTATTTCTGTGAGTCGGTACCTATACGTCATATTTAAATTGATAATCCCGTAATCACAGCACAAATAAATTTGATTGACAAAAATAACAAAAATAATATTTACCAAATATTGTAGTATTTTAACAGCAATTAAAGAACCAAAAAGACGTCTAGATGTACTTATACATTTGTTATAATATCAAAAATTATTTGTTTTTCTTTTATAGATAACTTACCAACATTGATACCAAACATAAATAGAAATTATAATTTATATGTACGATATAATATGTAGGTGTATATCATACTGAATATACTTCTATATTGTAATTAAAACAACATAGTAGAATCGTATATTAATATAAGCAACTCACGACATACGAGTTTAATATTTTAAAAATCGATTAAGCTGTGTATTGTCTTATTACAATAATTTAGATACGAGCTAATGAACAAATGTTAAAAAAATAATAAATAATGATGTATCTTCATTGTTTACAAGTGCATATGAAATAATAGAAAAGATTCTATCTGCATCTAAAACATGCACATTTCCTTTACAGTATAATAATTTGACGATGACTATGCAATTTCACCATAATCCAGTGAAAGCTCTATAAATTCACCGAGAAGTATGTACGACAAATAAACAATACATAATTAAATGGTTTACCACAGGATCTCTAAAAAGAAAAAAATACAATTCGTTACGATACAATAATTTATACTTTATCTATATTATTTACATTATTTACGCAATACACATAAACGGTTATGCCAATCAAATAAACATCATTATACCAATATTGTTATATTATAATATATACGCACGACTACATAATATTATCTATAGTAAGATTAAATAGGATAAAAGTGACAATACTCAATAACAAATAATATAATATAATTATACAGCTGCTCACGTAAGAAAATACGCCTCAAAATTCGTAAGAAGAATAAATTAATAAATAATGCTAAATGCATTTTTAATTCCTCACATCGTTAGAATTTTCAGACAGTTTCGAGCAGGCGTATTTCCCTGACACTGAAAAAAAATCATTATTATAAGATTCAAAAAAAAAAAAAAAAAAAATGAGAAATATAAAAAGTATATGGATATATATTGCAGATATTATGCGCTGTTATGTCACTTGTGTAGGAAATTATTTTTATATTTCAATATTTAATCAAACTTTTCAGGGGTGATGGGAAGGGAGGGGGATAGTTTGCTAGAAGTTGAAGGGAAATACCTTCTTTAGTGAAAGTTGGCTATACGCCTGCAGTACCCTACTACCAACCCGCTTCCCAATACCATAAACCCTCCAGTTTCCATGCCTTAAAAACCGAACAATCCGGTGGTTGACATGACTGTATATAATATCCGACAACGTTTTATGATTAATTACTCGTCCGCTGCCGACAATCCCGGATTGATTCGTAGCGAGCGAGCACCGCTTTGGAAGTGTGGCACAGGGGCGGCGAGTGGCGAACGAACAACCGAGTGGAGAATTTGAATGAACTTGCTACCCTTTCCCAAGCATTAGCCAATAATAATAATTACCCCTAAATGACATCAGCAAATATTGCAACCCCATCTCTCACTCTTTCTGTATAGTATAAAATTGAATTAAAAAAAAATTTACATTGGCGCACAACGGACGATGGTCGTGTAAAAAAATAACACGTTTTTTTGATTGATAGATATCCAAAATGGTTATGCAAAAAAAAAACAGAATATCATGATGAATGACAGTTTTAGTAATATTCGATTAAGTTGTTTCTTTTTAATAGAAAAATGTAATAATGATTTTCAATAATTGTTTATTGAATGTTTTACCGTCATAAAATGTAACAAAACCCTTGAATATGACATGTAAAGCATGTAGAAAAATTATTACTTACAGGCGCACAGTAATGGTTATTTACGATTGCGCATGATTACGTATGTTTGTACAATTGCGCACAAAAATAAGTGCAACACTTCCAAAACGAACTACAACAAAAATATTATGATTATACTGTATTCGTATGGTCTATTAAAACAATATATATGCATTAAAAATTATAAGTTCTAAACTAAAATTTTGATATTGGTCAACCAACTCAGTCAACAAGTTCAACTATTCAGTCTCTGATAAAAAAATTTAATGCATTACCATACATTTTAAATTGGTTATATAGTTTTATTATGTGGTTAATTTTTTAATATCTTTAATTGGAATAGTTTTGATTATATTTTTTGAAATTTGAATTTATGTTCGAAAAAATATTGCATAGTACTCGTATCACATTATTATTGATTCTAATACTCTACCATTTAATAATTGAATCAACTAAGTATATTTACTAGCGTACTGTGTGTAGAACGATATTTATAGGTTTGTGGAATGAATAACTTTAAAAAAAATAAGTCTATATATTTTTAAATTCCATTATGGATAAAAAATGGATATACCTACGTAAGTATGAAAAAAGTTAAATTCCTAAGACTAATATTATTTAATATAATATGACCAAATAACTGAAATCATAAAAAGAAAATTCGTGATTAATATCAATGTTTTGAAATATAAAAACCAAAAATTGTAATTTTTTTTTAGATTCTGAACGGAGTGATGAATGTATTGATTTTACAATGATGTGTGTTTTTTTTTTTTTTTTTTTTTTTTTTTTTTTTTTTTTTTTTTTTTTTTTTTTTTTTTTGTGTCTGTGTACAGCATAACTAGTCGAAATAATGCTTCAATTTCAAACTTTGGGGGTGGTTTCCGATGGAAAAGTGGATATCCTTGGTGCATTATAGAGGTGAAAAGTAAACATTTTCCAACAGTTTTCAAAAAAATCGAGAAAAACAAAAAAAAAATGACAGAAAAACGGGAATTTTTACGCAAAACCAGTTTTCGACAAAATTGATTTATTTATTTTGCTATAACTCAAAAACTAATCGATGTAAACACTTGAAATTTTCACAAAATATTTATATTAGTGTTCTCCATACACAATTAAAATTTCAAAGAATTTTGACTTTTTTTGAGCTATTTATAGACAGTTGAAATTTTCAATTTTTTTAAGTATTTTTTTTTAAAATAACGATAAAATTTTTTTGGCCGGCCAGAAAATCTTGAAAATTTAATACAAGGTTTCTTATAAGTTGCTCTTAAAGTGATAAAAAAAAATCCGAAATCGTTAGTCACAATTTTTTTTTATAAGTGCTTAAAGTTCGAATTTATACGAAATATGTCAAAATTGCAAAAATTGGCAAGTAATTTTTTGGTTAAAAAATCGTAAAATTTTTTTCTTTTATAACTAAGTTTTGAAAATTTGGTACAAGGTTCTCCATAAAATTTTCTTCAACTATCTGCAAAAAAAACTCTACCGGGCTAAGACAAAAAAATTTTATCAGTGATTGAAATTTAAATTTTTACAAAACCGCGTTAAATAACGGTTTAGCCTCAAACGATTTTTAATATTTGTTGTTATTCAAATAGTATAAGTCGTAAATACTTGAAAATTTTACCAGTTATTTAGATCGCCATTTTCTTTACGTTATTTGATTTTCAAAATATTTTGACTTTTTTTGAGCTATTTATAGACATTTTAAATAATCAATTTTTTATTATTTTTTTTTTATAAATGTTGATAAAAAAAATTTAGCTGGTACAAATTACTTGAAAATTTAATTGAAGGGTTCACATAACTTGTTCTAACTCTCATTCAAAAATTATAAAAATACATAGGCACAATTTTTTTTTATTAGCATTTGAAGTTCAAATATTGACACAAATTCGTCAAAATCATGAATATTTTTCACTATTTGGTAGTAAAAAATTTATAAATATTTTACTATCAATAGCTAAGAATTGAAAATTTAATACTATGCTGTCCATAAGTTAAGCTTAGAATAATTATGAAAAAGTTTGAGGATTATTAAATTTAAAAAATTTTACGAGTATTTAAAGTTTTAATTTTAATTTGAAATCAAAAATACACGTGTAAAATAACGTTTAACTAATAAATAATTTTCGATTTTTTTATAATATATCCTAGACTGACAAATCATCTCCGTTCAGAATCGTTTTTCGTATACAATGATACCTATCATTGCATTCAAATTTAACCTACCTTAGTCCGAGGTCCACCCTACCCCCTAATGTACAGCAGAGCGATACTCACTTACCGGCTTTTTTTATTTTCAAACGCTAATAAAAAATGGATATTTATATAGCTTTACACTTATTTTATTTATTTATTTTTTAATTCCAACAATTTATGATATCTCTTGTATAACATTTCAAACTTTTAGATATTAAAATAAATTATGAATTTTATGGTTTTTTTATGATTTAAAAATAGTTTTAAAAAAACTAAAAATATTAAAATGCATATTTAATATACATGATATTATTATAATTTGAATTTATAAATCTTGTAAAAAAATTTGATTATTTTTATCTATTTCTATATTTTTGAATAATAATTCTATGATAAACAACAAATAAGAAACTTTTTATTTTATTTTTATGTTTTAACCAATAAATAACAATTTAATATTATACAAATATACAATAGTAAACTAAAAAATTCGAAAATTCAAAGTACCTATAAATAGGCTTAAAAAACCCAAATATTTTTATAATTATATTATTAAAAAAAGCTAATAAAAATATTTGTTTTAAGATTAAAGTCTCAACGAGTATTTTTTTATAAATAACTTAAAACAAATTGTTTTTCTGATGTTTCTTGTAAATTTATTATTTTCAAATCATTAAAAATAGATATTGAGGATTGTGACTACTATTGACCCTCCAAAAGTATTATCCAATTTACTATCAAAAACCATTCACCAAATATACGATGGAAGCCATTTTCTTCCTGAAAATAAAAAACAAAAAACTACACAATATTCTCATCATTAAAAAAAAAAAAACCAAATAGGTACACAGTACACTCAGAGTTCGTAAATGCAATAATATTGAATACATATTAATTGTCATTATACTTTTGAATATTGTGTAAATGGAAATCATGTAGACTGTAGTAGTATATTCTCTAGATTTTTACTCCAAATTATTTTTACTTCAATTTACACACACTATAATATTCCATTTATATTTCTTAGACCGTAGATCATAACACCATAATAAGTTCAATTGACATAACCATACCTAAGGATATTATTATTATGCTTACTAGATAAAATATTGCATTACCACAGTAGTAACATACCGAAATGTTTAATGATTAAATATTATGAATTATAAATTAATAATTTATAATATTTATTCGATTCAGTAACTAATTATTAATCAAGTAGCCTTGTTTTCTTAGTTGTAATTTTAATTTCTATTTATTAATAAGGCATTATAAATTTACCTATCAATAAAATAATGATGGATATATTAAAAAAAAAAATAATAACTTTCTAGTCGAATGATTAAACATTATTAAAAAATATACATGATTGACTGTTATTTTATTTCAAATTTTTAAAACCTTAAAATAGGTACTTAATTGTTTTGTGTGATTAGCAATAATTACACTATTAAATCTACAAACATGTATTTTAAGTTATCTACTTATGTTTTGTAGGGCGTCATAAAGTTAAACCTTATTAATAATTAAAAATTAAAAATGTTTTTATATTATAATATGGTCTTAAAAATATTATATTTTTAATTAAAATCCGAAATTAATCATGTATAGAAATAATCATACTATCCAGTCACCATTAAATATGATTTAGTTCTAAATGTTATTAGTATTATTTACAGCAAATTGAATCGTTTTTATTCTATGTAAACTTTAGTTAGTTAACTATTATAAGTAACATATAATAGTTTGAATTTATTGTACAAATATTAATATAATACTGATGAAACACATTTATTCTAAAAATCCATACCAAATTTTTACTATTTCAATAAAAAAATCACTTTATTTTATTATTAATACATTTTGTTTGTATTGTGTAACAAATTTACTCAACATGACATATTAATAAAATAACATTATTATTGATTACAACATTATTATTTAAAAAAAATCAATATTCATGAAAAAATGACAATATTATACATTATAATACGATAATTAAAATAAAACGTATATTATAAAGTTTACTATTTTATAATATGATATAGTATGTATTAGTTTTCGACTATTTTCTAAAGTTTAAATTTGATGGTTTAAATATATTACTATAACTTATCAACTACAAATAATCTTACGATAGTATTGACTTACGGTATCGTATTTATACGTGAGTTAAGTATTTTTATGTCTTACTTTAATACATATTAATAAAATAATATTGAAATTGAATTTCGGAATGAATAATGGAAGAACTTTATGTTTTTTACTTGCAGTAATTTCCGTTGTAAACGTAAAAAATTAAATTATTTACATATCACTTATTATGTTTTAATGTTTACTCTATAATAATACTACCTATACAGTACACTTGGTGTACAGACATGGTTTATTGTTCTGACAGTTTCCGCTCCTGACATTTTATGTCTACAAAAATAAAGGACTTTCCTTGTAACCGACCGTGTTAAATCAATGTCGAACTGCGTTAATACTAAATAGAAATATTTCCCTCGTTAATATTATACAATCAAGTGCATTGCAAACCTCAATATTATTTCCTACTATTAATTAATATTAAAAACAAATATTAACGCCATACGCCCACAATAATTTATTTTAGTTAGAATTAATGTATAAGACTATAAGAGCCTTGAGATTGGAGTTTTGGACGGAGAAACCCTGCACAGTAAACGTCAGACGTGCAGACGCGCAGACTTGTGTTCAATGTCAATTTAATGTCATATTGTAACACATGCTATAACACAAAAATCTGTTCGTATAAGTCGAACCACAATAATGATGGTATGTATATGGCAGTAAGTCAGAATCAAAAAATATAATAATATGCCGTCCAGACAAAAGCGTCAGATTTGAACGCGAAAATGATACGTCATAATGTTCTATTGTAATAGTATCGTAAGTTGATTAAAAACAAAATTGTAAGTTTAAAAAAAATCACTGCAGACGACGGTAAAAACAATATCGTTACTATTCGTGTGAAATGTAAGCCGTGACCGCGGTTCGCGGTGTACGGTATTATAACTGCAGAACATAATATTATAATAAATTGGTACATATTATAGGTACCTATACGGTTTACAGCGACGCTAAGTGAACGAAGAATACATATTTTAACATACGGTGTTAACTTTAAATGCGCAGAAAAGCTGTCGTCTGTACCATAATATATATATATACTCGTATTCGTATATTCGTCCTAAGTGTGTATAATATGTATACAGTGTGCGTGTGTGTGTGTGTGTAATCGGTAACCACTGCGGGACCACTTATCGATCGGGTTGAATTTTTCTCCCCTCGATGCCCCCCCCCCCCACCTCCATCGACCAAACGTTCGCTCATCCTTTGGCCACTCGCATTCTTTATACGTACATATCTATATATTATATACTCTTTGCTTCGTATATACCTGTGCCCCGCGCGTAGGTACGTGTGTGCGTGTGTGCGTGCGTATTTTAATGGTATTTCATGGTTTTGTGTGTCGCCGCGACTCGAACGCGCGTAACTCCGCCACCGCCACCACCACCACCACCACCACCTCATCTCGTCGACGGCGGCGCGACGGCAGCGGCGGCTAAGGCCACACCCAACGCCCTACGCGGAAACCGAGGCCGAGGCACACGGCGCGAGAGAAAACTACTACGTTGCTCTGGGCACGCACAAAACAAATCGATGTAGCGAACGCGGGTGGCAGAGAGAGAGTTCTTCGCCTCTCTTTTTCGCAATCTCTCTCCCCGTGCCCGCGCGCACTCCCCCCCTACACACACACACACACACACACATTCGCTCATTCGCGATACACGCGGGCCCGACGATGTTGTGTTTTATTCTCCTCCGTCCGCGCGCCCGCGTCGTTTACCGCCCCGCTCGATCTCTCTAGCTCGCTCTTCGTCCCGAGTCATCGCTATCCGCGCACCGCGTCACGACGACGTCCCCCTCATTTATATTATACGTGCACTACGCACACGTACGTGATTATGTGTGTGTGTGTGTGTGTGTGTGTGTGTGTGTGTGTGTGTGTGTGTGTGTGTGTGTGTGTGTGTGTGTGTGTGTGTGTGCATTACATTGTGTATATATCACACGTTATTTCTTATTCCCCTCGGCCCCTTTCACCCCCCCCCCCGAAATTCTCCTCTTCTACGAGCCAAAACTTTAGACGACGTCTAGGCTAAACGACAATCTGCCGCGACGTCTTCTGCTGGCACGCGATGTGTGACGACGAACGGGTAGGGAGGGGGGCGACCCGAGTACTGTGCAGCAGTGCTAAAACCAGAGTCTTCGAAATCCACCCCGACCCTCTCGTCGTATGTATCTTTCTTACCCCCACCAGTCGGAGAGATTTTCCCGTCTCACTCCATACCCCCCTACCCCTGGCTAGGTCTTCTTCTTTCTCTTTAATAACTGTAGAATATGTGTAGTGTGTGCTGCGTCGGTGGGTCCCGCGTCGAAATACTTCGAACCATCCGATGTACGTATTACGTATATATTATTATTATGTTGTTATGTATTATATTCACTACACGATGCGAAACCTTGAACAACGTACCTACCTACGTTTTTTGGAAAAACACCTACAAAACAACGAACGAAAATATTTATACCATCTAAGTAATTATGTATCGAATAATATTATTACGACGTCATTGTCACCAAGTTGTAATAATATTGTGGTTCAACAGTCCCCGAAACCGCACAAAATAATTTATGTACTTGAATTGCCTACAAAAAACGCCTTACAAACAAATTACCAGACGCCGCCGTTGCATTAAAATCGACAATTGACATGTTTGTGATTATACCGAACATTTATCAAAATATTTACCATGTTTATCATGGATAATATCTTTTATAATCATGTATATTGGTTTTAGTGAATTTAATTAATAGTAGGTATATAGCTACCACTTTACTAATCGGAGTAATATCGTCATATTTTTGGTTAGGTATCTATAATAAAACTAGTAAAACTACATATTCGCGATCTGAGCACGCTATAAATTTGATGAGAAAAAAACTTTTTAATATTTAATCTGCAATATAATTTTTATACTCAGAAATTTAATTAAGAAAAAATGAACAAATCATTATTAAAAGTTAATGCGTGCACTAATAAACATTAGCTCATAAAACTTTGTTAGGATTTTCTATGCTTATAATAAATGTTATGTTAATTTTAAACATCAAACAAAAAATTTAAATTTAATATTTTTTATTCATCGTATCTCATACTTAACTCATATTTGTTTAACGTTTAATTTAATGTGTCTTTGCAATGCAAAAGACAAATAACAATTGCAAGTACTCCTATCAGATAACACACAATTAATATTTTAATTTAATAATACTCAATATAACAACATAATACGTTCAAATACCATTATTTTTTTCATGTCTATGTTAATTTGAAAAATTTTGCGTAAAATCGCGAACATTGGCCGTAATATAATAAATGATATGAACATTTTTAAAAAAAAATTGTAATGTATATATTTTTGTATGGGGCATAGATAATCAATGGCTCATTTTAAAGTAACTGCTTAGTGTATTTCACTGTACTTTAAAAATTATAGTACTATTTAGAATTAAGTTAAATATATTAAATTAAAACATCATCTAGTTAATTATTTTAATAATTAAGTATACCATTAATGGATGATTAAGAATTTTAAAATAAATTCTTTTATAGTATTACCCGAATTAAAAAATATCCTTTATCGTAATTGACTAAATATTATTTCAAAAAATATTGTACAAGTAAAAGTTAAACATTTTAAATGTATTTACTTCAATTATTAGAAAACCAATTAATTTAAACTTTTGAATTACGTATTATATTTACAATACATTCGATGATCACAATCAAATATTCATTCCAATGTTCAAATATATTTAAGAGGATTTTTTTATTATTACTTAAATATAGGGTTTATAAAAATAACATCGACTGTTTATATTCTGAGACATGCTATGTGTACATAAGGTACATAAATTCCATCAAATACGTACAACCTATTATATTATAACCAGAACAGTTTTACTTATATTAAAGTTTTTGGGTGGTATAAACTATTTATTAAAAAAACACCCATTTTAAAATTATAATAAAATATGATGAATGTTGTTTTTTTTTTTAGTAAACATGGAAAAACTCGTCATTATCACGACATGTTCCGCTCGTACGCAATGTATTTATATATACACACACGTACCATTATCACGTTTATTATTTGATAATAATCTTTATGGCATTAAAAAAAATATTTATAATTTTCACCACCACGATATATTTCTATAATAGCAGCTGGACAACTCAAATTTTTGTTTCACCAAGTCAGTTAATAATTTAAACGTAGCACAATGTTTTAATAAAAACAATGAGAATTTAAAAATGACACGCGAACACAATGCAATAATGTGTAATTATAAAAAAAAGTAATAACTAAACCCGATATTAAATACATCTTTGTATTAATTAATTATTTAAACGGCCATTGTTTGTGTCACTAATTAAAAGATGAATATCCAATATAGAACGTTTTTCACGAACATTCTGTTTGTACTTCGTTATTTAATCATAATATTTTAGTTTAATTGAATGCATCACGCGATAAATATCGAAAATATAATATTATTAAGTAGTACCTTTTTATAATTTTATGTTTCTCGTAAATATTTAAACATAACTTAGTATTTATTTTGTTTGAGAAAATAACATATTTCAAAAACAAAATGTTTAAAGTAAATAATAAAATAACTGATTTTATTATTATAAAGTATAAACTAAACATTTTTTTGAAGATTATGAACTCCTAATTAATATTATACCCATAATGATTATGTGTGTATTAATTGGAACGGTGGACGACAGATAGTTTGTATAGAGCAATATTACCTATTTTTATAGTATAATATAGAGCAGAGGTGGCCACTAACCTTAACTTTGGGAGCCATAAATTTATAAAGTTGATTCGAGGTGAGTCACACTGTAAAGCAATGTTTATAAAATTGAGATAGATTTTTTATTTTAAATCAAATGAAGGAACATTTATTTATATTTAATTTTAGTCTAAGTTTGGTTCAAGAGCCACATGCGGCTCGCGAGCCTCGTTGTGGCCACCCCTGAAATAGAGTATAATATAGACAATATCTTTTTACACAATTTTTTTTTTATAAAAAAGGACCAAAAATGTTGAAACGTATTTCTTTATTTGTAAATTTCAATATATTTAATTAACTCAGTTTTAAATATAATTAAAATTTATATTTTATATTCCACCTAGTACGAATAAGTATTTAACATATTTAACTTATATTTATCATTAGAAATTCAAATATATATATATATATTCAAATATTAAATTAAAATAATTTTATTATAATGTCCTCGATTATACTCAAATAATTATATTTTTAAGTATAAGACTAAATATACTTAATACCCAATATAACGAGTATAACACATGAGTACCAATTCCGAAAAAAATGACAGTGAGAGTCGCTTTACTTTAAGTAGGTTTCAAAAGAACCTATTTTTTAAATGTTTTTGTTGTAAATTTGTAATCATTGTTCATTTTGATGCCACTATTTAGATGAAAAAAAGAACAAAATCGTATCTAATAATTTTTTTTATATTTATAAAATAATGAATTACTATTAATACGAAATAAAAAAGATAATTAAACCAATAATGCGAATAAACGAGTTGTAATATTATATTATTAAAATTAATATTTTGTCGATATTATATTTAATAATATATAATTTTGATCTGACAAATGTAATGATGATATTAAATAATTATTTGGGACAAAAAATTTTATATTATTTAATATTATATTTTAAAACAAAATAGGTAAACTACTCAATATTGATGTATACTTATAAATCAGTCTACAGTTAAGGTTCACAATATATCACATATTCATCTTGTAGCTGATATCAATTATATTTTTAAATCTGATAACTCAATACAACGATATAATTGTTTATAACATTCGCACCTATCTCACAATAATAATCCTTCTAAAACCATATTTTCTTTGTTCTGTATACGTGTGTATAATATTATTTATGGTTTTATGTGTATATATGAATATGCTAAAAATATCAAAAATGATATATAGTACCTATCGTCTTTCCATTATACCATGATAATCTACCTGAGGTTACCAAAAGTGGTGAAACTTAGACAGGGTTCTGTTTATTATAACAGTTGTCATATAGATGCTCATAATAGATTGTATCTTAGTCAGCAGTAACTAGTAAGATATAGATTGAGTGGATATTTGAAAATTATGTGTCAAAATAAAATATATCCAAGCACTGTAACATTAAACGTTAGTATAATAAATATTTATTACTACTTTTATAACGTTACAAGCTAATCCCTCCAACAAAACAAAAATAAATAAGTATATATGAATCGAAAAACAATGCGACTTATTAGCTAATAACTTAAAATTAAAATAACAATTTACACTCTAAAATAAAAACTATTTGATGGTCGTATAAAATGTATTAAATATATTTAGTAGGTAAGGAAAAATGAACGTAGAACATCCGTTCCTGTTTATCGAGTGGAACTCTGAAATTAATATGAGAAAGTAAAATGTATTAAATACCTACGACGAGTACTAAACCAGGCATGTCAAGGTTAGAGTATTAACTGAACCAAAAATATTGAACACTATACGGGACACACAAAAACTCATCAGATGGAATAACCTAACCTGACCTAATCTAAATTAAAAAGAGGAAACCACTAGGTAAGAATCGACTAAGAATCGGATACTCAAATCTATTTCTTGGATTTATCTTGCCAAAAGAAAAATCACCCATCTGCAAAGCATATTGTGGCTCGAAACTCGTAGTAAAACATATCCTTACTGAATGTCAACTGTAATATCAGGAGCGAATAAACCTCAACATAACCGAAACTCTAGACGAATCTCCCCAACCGAACCCGGATCACAACGATAAAATCTTTAAATTTTTACTATTAATTAATTTAATCGACCAAATATGAATTATAAATGTAACATAATATAAACATCTTAAAACTATAAATAGCATTAAGTAACTATAACTAATGGCCCTTGTTGCCCAGTTGTAATTTAGATAGATAAAAGAAAAAAAAACTTATCGAAGACATTTTCACTTTATTCTAATCAATAAAATTGTCTAATGATCTTACAAATGGCCTCAGGTTATAAATAGTGTAGTAATAATATGTTATAATAATATTAATAGTTTATAGTCAAAAAATAATATTTTACATAAAGATAACAAAATTAAAAATAAAACAATTAATGACGCCACCTCAAAAGCATACTTATAAACTTTATTATAACTTATAATATATAATAAACATATAATATTTATATTATTATTAATGTATTACATTATATAACAAACATATTTCATACAGATAAATATAAAAAGAAGAAATTAAAAAATACAATTACAAGACTTTGTTTATAATATAATATGATTCAGATTTTACTATTAATAATAATAAAATATTATTAATATTCAGATTATATTATTCATAAGTATATTGTAGAACTTTAAAATACTTTAAACTCTCACATCATCAATGGTATAAAAAATCTGATAATTATTGTAAAATAAGAGAAAACTGCATTTATTTCGAGATATACAACTAACTAATTTACTATTTTGTTTTCATAGGTAATAATAGAATATTTAATATTTAATTATTTGTATTTTAAGAATAAATATCTTGTTAAAATTAAATTTTTAATTTATAATTTTTTTTTTTTGTTTCAAACATACTTATAATTTTATGTATTCATTTATACTTTAACATTATCTTGTAAGTATATTTATACGTTATTATTTATTTTAAACATACCTCAATTCCCAAATCTAATTCTAAAATTAAATAGTATAATATGATAATTATTATTCAATATTTTTCATAATACGATTATTAAAAGTAAAATATAGCTATATAGATCAAGTGCTATAAAAAATACATCACGAGCTCTTATTTTTATTAATTTATATTTTATATGATAATACTATTAATATTAAAATATATTATGGATAAAAAATATTAAAAATTCATAACTAATGTATTATATTATAATATAATATTATATTATTATATTATTACATATTATGTAGTTTATAAATGAACGTTTAGATGATAAACTATACATTTTTCTTATAACGTATCATTTATATATATACATGAAATAGGTTATAAAATATAAGTCTCTATTTATTTTTAATGAATAAAATTAAGTTAAAAATTATTCATTCTCTCTTTTTGGTATTCGTACGCTTAAATTGTGCATACAATGAAAACCGGAGACCTCTTGACACGGCGTGGAACCCGCTCGATATTTCCCGAGACCAGAGTAGCAGAAAGATATAATACATACATAAAAGAGAAGTGGGTGGCTGGGTGGACAAAAGGGGTAGGGTATGAGCGAAGAGAAGTTAGCAGGGAGACCCAGACCGCTTCGCAGTAGGAATGACATTAAAGTTTTCCAGGAACCGAGCATGCGGGATACCCCCTATCCCACCAGCCGATCCCCTCATGTCCCACCCATCCCTCATACAGCCTTCCCCCCTACAGCGTTTGGGTTTACTTTTCAAGGGGGGGTTTCAAGGGTGTGGCGTACCGATCAATAATTCTCTCTCTCTTTCTCTCTCTCTCTCTCTTCTCTCTCTCTCTCTCTCTTGTCCCCCTCTCATCGTACCCTCCACTCATCCCCTGAGTTCGCATCCGACAAAAGTGTGTGCCCCCTCTTTCTACCTAACACTGGGGGACGTTCTCAAAATGGCGACGCCCCCCTTCACTTCACTCCGGCAAAAGTCAAATGTGGTGTAATATATAACATAAGTGTGTGAAACGTACCGTCCGTTTAACCAAAGAAATTCAAAATATAATATTTAAACTAAAAAAAATAATTTTACCTATACCGTCGTTGATATTGAAAATATTGAACTGTAGTCACTTTATCGATAATCGTGTATTCTATATTCACAGTAGTAAAAAATGTTATTAGTATATGCAACAAAAACAAAGTATTAAGTTTTATTAGATATCTTATACGTTTTATAGGAAAAGTAAAAGTAAAATGACCAATAATTTGTTTTATTACATAAGATTAATAAAAATTTATTACATTTTGACTTTTTCTCTAGTACAGCTCTAACTCTTCGTACGAACACCTCTAAATTGCGGACATATCAGATATCAGATTCTTATTTTTTTGTTGGGGTAGTTGACAGCAAATTATACGATCTTTTTAAAAACTGAACCTTTGCAGACACCTCCGAATAAAAGGTAAATTTTTAGTGACCGACAGTGTCCAGTATATAAAAGTATTACTGTGTTTATTTTCGTGTACCCACCTCTCACAGAAACAATTGTATAATAATTTACCTCGTTCCCATTCATATCACCAGCACCAATGAACATACTTTTTTGGTAAACAAATAATGTAAAATATATTGTATTACAAAATAACAACATTGATAGGTGCTCATTAAATGTAGACAATGTAGTATTTAGTGCTTAACTATTTACGTACACTAGTAAAATGCTATTATTTTATCGAAATATTTTTAAGATTTTTTTTTTTTTTGGATTTTATAAAAATATACTTCAATAACCACTCAAAACTCGTAGGTATGTGTACTGTATAAATGTATAATCAACCATTTAACATACATTCTATATTACACGTACAAACAAGTCTCACCTACCTTATTCCTAATTATGTTAATTAAATACTTAGATTATTAATTTTTTTAAACATTGAAAAAATATGGTTATTATTTTAATGAATATTAAAATGCGCTTCCTGTGTTGTATAATTTACTAATTTTAGGTTTTATTTATTTTTTAATAAATGTAAATTACTTTATATAGAAGTGTCAAACGTCATCAGTGGTGAATTAATTATTTATCAAATTACTTAACGTCCGTGTATCTTATAATTTATGTATAATAAACTGATATAGGTAAATTTAGTTATGATAGAACGATTGTGATCATTGTACATTAAATTGATGTATAGAATGATAAAACTGTTAGATAACTTAGATACGGTATTCCTATTTAGTATACGGATAAGTTCATGAAAAATTTAAGAGGTCTAAACATCGAATAGGAAAACTCTGCGCAGTTTTAATTGAATCGTTTTCGCGCGAAAATGTAATTACGAAGATTAGTGCATAATTACCGCCGACGGATAATGACACATATCATATTACATTTATGTACATCTCACTAAAACACAACGCAGACAATTGAATTTTTAAAAGATAATAAAAAAAAATACTTTACAATTGGCTATCTCATATCGGCACGGCTGTTGCGTTATACGATCGTTATGATATTATCTTTAAACGCAGCTAACACATAATAACAATTAATCACATTAATTATATTATGATACTACTAATATAACATGTAGAGAGCCAAATAATATTTTAGAGTGTTGGCGTTAGCAGAAAAGGTCACGACTCGTACATGACGTGATGAAATCGCACAAATTAATAATATATTCATATAAATTATTTTTTAAATACACAACTCTGTGGTTTCGTGTATACGCAGTTTCACACTATGCTATAGCATACATTTTTTAATAATATACATAAAAAATGTATGAATTAATATTGTGATATTTTTATTTTAGATCAATCGTGTGTCACATGTCTCCCACAGTTCTCTACAGTTGCTGTATAATATCACAATCTATATCTATGTGGCTTACTGTCAGAAAAGTTGTACTAATCCATCACTTACCAACACTACTATAGGAGACTGGACATGCTGGTTGTAAAAATAAACATTCCCAAAAATTCGTTTTTATATTTATTTAACTATAATAAATTTCTGTCTTGAACATTAAACGAAAAATGGCAATATAGTGAGATATTGGAAAAATGTGGTAACGGACGTGTAGCTAAATTGCCTATACCAGACGCCGTGTGATCGTTATTGTTATTTTTCGTAACATTATAAGTAATGAGTTACCAAAAAACAGGGACCAAAAATTTGTCCGACAGCTTTCAGCGCCCAGAAAATTCGTTTCGAAATATTGCCTACCCGAGTGTAGCACCGACATTGTTGGTCGTCCAGTGAGTACTCAAACTACCAAAAAAGTCGTATAATAAGCTGAGGAAATCCATAAACGACTCGGTATAAAGTATACTATTATAAACGGTAATATATTATACAGTATGTCCGGCACCACCAGTACCGCGTGTCCCGAAATAATACGCAGGCCTATAGTTAATAAAATATTAAACGCTGCAGTCGCATATTATCACGACGTTGGACTGTTAAAAGTGTACCTACACGGCAGACTACGGATGTATAATATTATATATTGTTATATATTACAAATGTATCACATCCGAGAGTCGGTGCGATGAAAGTCGTCGGTCGGTGGGCGGCGGCGGTTTTCCAAATGTATTCTACAAACGGAATGCGCCCTACCCTTTGTCGCCCTCTCCTCTCGTCGTCCGCGAGCCATTCGGCGGGGCCGCGATAAATGTTCGGTGCGTGCCGGATAAATAAAACGGAAGGGAAAACGCAAACCGAAAAGGGAGTCGTCGTCGGGTGTATTACGAATGTAATGTTTGCGACGCGCGCGCGCGCTTTGCAGTACAACATGCGAATCGACCGCCGCCGCGCACAGTCACCAGCCGCCCGCCCGCCCGCCGGCCCGACAACGACAACGGTGCCGAGCCCGAATACGATTGTATATTTCCATTCCGTTTCGTTTTCGTATTTATTTTCTCCCGGTCGACGCCGTATATCCGGACGCGGGCGCGCGCAACTCGTCGACGATTGGTGGAAACGACGACGACGACCGGATATATTTCCGTCGCGTAGTTTTTCTTTTTTTTTTTTTTTATATATCTCTCGTTCTATTTTCGTATTGCGTTTACATTGTATTTTCATTTGGCAAGAGACCCCCCTCCTCGACATTCGAATTTAAAAGGAATAATATCGTAGAACATTATAGGCCCCGCGGCCTACCCAATTTTTATTTGGCCGTCTTTTTTTTTTATAATATAAATAATATTTATTATTGAACATTATTATCATAACCATATCCCATGTGATAGAACAAATCTTCCCTAATAATTATGAATACACTTACACGCTACAGAACAAAACTGGCCTAGCCAATTATTTTGTGTCTGACGATGCCTAAACTCCAATCAGTCACATAATACATTATATGTATATATTTTTATTCCGGTTATAATGTACGAAACTAGGATTTTCAAGTTACATTGCGATTTAAAAAACAAATATATTTCGATATGCATAGTATATCATAATATCTCATACAGCATGATCGGACGAAAACAACATGACAATATCATAGGCGCTTTTCAAAGTTTTTGTAAGGTTATAAAGACGTTTCTCTTAGGAGAGAGAAGGCTAACAGTTAATCGAAAAACGTTACATAAATTAGCAACATCATGTTTTAAAATTTAAAAAATACAATATATAATGCAATTTGAATATAGGTTGTGCTCCCCAGTCAATCATATGCCATGTTGTGTATAATAAATACGTAAAATAGTTATTACCACGCGAATTAATTAGTTACATAATTCTTTTAGAGTGTGTTTTTCATAATCATTTTGATTTTTTGTGAGTATTTGTTGAGGAATTTAACAGTACAAATCATAGGAGATATAATAAAGCACAATGAATATACGACAAATTCGGATTTTATTATGAGGATTTTATTTTCAACTTTTAATAACGATGAAATTTTTTTTCAAAAATTAATGTTCTATTGAACGATAAATTGTATATTTCAGTATTTTTTATTCTATATAGTAAACGAATAATAATATAAGATGTTGTTTTTTACTTACAAAGAACTAGAAGAACATAGCTCGTGGTATGTTTGTAGTATTACTGTATAATTCAAATCTTACTATAAAAGTATAAACTTAAAATATACAAAATTTATATATTTATATGTAATTTGTGCGTCTGTTTAAGTGATTGAATTTAATATGAATATAAAATACGAAGATTTTTAGTCTAGCTACAATACATCAATGTAAAAAGTATCGTTCAAAAATCTATTATTATTACTATCAATGATTAAAATATAAACATACACTAAAAATTATCAATATGACGTCGTATTGATTATTTTAATGATTTATAGTTTTATATAATAAATATATATAAATATACGTTTTATATGACAACTAATATAAAAAATTTATAATTTTACACTTTCATACTTATTTTAAGTAATGAATAAATTTAATAGATTTAAATAGATTTAATATTTTATTGACTTAACAATACTTTTTTTGTGTGTGTTTGAAGACTTATCTTAGAACAACAAATTCGTACTAATTAAAAAAAGGTTCTTGTAACAATTGAACCTAGTTGATATTTTTTAGAGAACATAGGTAATTCTCAGTACTTTTTGAAACGACAAAAAAATAGAAATGTATTTAATTGCTCTGCTATACATTAATAGTCAAATGTACTTCATAATTGAATATGAACTGTAATAGTGTAATAACAAAAATTAACTTAATTTTATTAATAATAATTACTAAAAAACTAGTTAAAATATTAACAAATATTCGTATTTGTTTTAGTCTTTCTTAATTGTTTAAAAAAAAATTCTAATAATTCACAATTTTAGCCACCTAAAAGTTATTAACTAAGTCAAATTTAATTTTCTACAAGAAACCTTTATTAAACCTATTAATCAAAACACTTTTTTTTATTAGAAAAATGACCTAATGACACAAAAATAAAAACATGCATCATTGTAAAATCTTCTTCGCTACGCTCAAAGCTAAGCTAATACAAATAGTTATTGGGATTTAAACGGTATTACCTATTAAGTCATTTTTTGATAACATTTGTTACCAAAAAGTTGAAAAATCTTTGGTAACAAACAGTTTTCATCATATACGAAATTTATCATTGAATTAAAATATTACACGTTCATTACAGAGACTATTCAATAACGAGGTACATTTAACATCTACTGTACAGTGTACAGAAGATCGATAACCTACTTGATGACTTTTTTTTATTCTTTGACACGCGAAAAATATTTTTTTCTAATTTTTTGCATTTTTGCTCAACTTATAATATACAATATAGTTTCATTATATTATTTAAATCATCCTTATTTCTATGTAACCAAATTTTTGTTTTCATTGAGTTGTTTAACATATTTATTAATAATTGTATGCATTGAAATATTTTTTATTAAAATACCTAGTTACGCATGTATACAAATTACAAAACAATGTAAAACGATTGAAATTATTTTATGTATAATAATATATGATAGATATTATAATAAATAAGCCAATCTTTCTCATAGTTAACTTCATATACTTACATACTTTAGAAATATATTTTAATTAAAATTATGCAAATTACATTATTTAAAATTCATTTCATACCATTATCTACTATAATATATAAGTATTTTGAGCTTTGAAAACAGTGGTGAGATAACAAAAAAGTATAAAATTAAGGACATAAAACATACATTTAATTAAAAATCTCATTATTGATCATAAATTCATAATAACAATGAAGTAGAAACTACAGATAACATGATTAATGATTTTAATGATTGTATTTACAATTAACCCATTTTTTGTAAATAGTTTAATTTAAGTATAAATATACACTTATGATTTATATTTTATTATTATTTTCAAAAGTTATAACTTTAAAAACTCTATGTTACTCTGGTTCTTAATCCAGCTTAAATAATATTAGAAACTTACAAAAAACAATTTTCAATTAATTAATTATTTAAAATGAATTGAAAAATATAGAAAGTCAATAAAAAGTTAAATAATAAGTGCGATGATTGATGAGTGATAAAATAAAAAAGAGCCAACCAGTATATAGTACAAAATCATTACCTATAATTTATTAGTAAAATCAAAATACACATGATATACAAGATACAACTAAATATTTTAAATGTCATCACTTAAACTTAAAATATAAACATTATTATTTAAATAAAACTATTATAATGTTTTATAAGCATTCATTTTAACCCTTTATAATAATTTAAGCTTATATAATAGCCTTTACTTTAATATTAGTTACACGTGTTATATAATCGTTTTATGGGATATAGTACAATAGCTATATAGCAAAAGTTCTGAAGCTCATAAGGGTTACCTTAAAATTTAACTTGTCTGAAAATTTCTACTCGTCACATATTATTCTACATAAATTAAAACTTTTACAACATTAAATTCGAATTAATTAATTCAAAAACTCGTTCCTTTATATTTTAAACGAAATTCGACAAAGTTAATTTTATTATTTGTGAATTTAGAATATTAATTTTTGACTATTTAATTTAATGAGATTAATCAATTATAGATTCTGAGCAAAAAAATAATATTGTATTGATTTTACATGATGTGTGATATTACTGATATCAATAATCTAATAAATGCGATGTTTTCAACAAAAATTAAATTAACTTACTGTCATACTACAATTATAGTAAAATAAATTACTTAATATCATTATCAAAAAACATATCATGAAGTAGGTATGATATAGGCTGACAGGCCGTCTCCGTTCATAATCATACAATAATAATATATTTATGGGTTTAAATTTAACACATCCATTACACTCATGACACATTACAAAGACTCACAAGACTTACAGTACAACAGAACGGTACCTACTTGCCCACCTCCTTTTTTATCAATAATATTTGCTATTTTTAAAGCCATTTAATATAATTAAATATATATATATTAGATACAAAATAAAGTATTTTTAGATAATTTATGTTTTTTTTCTGTGATTTTAAATTTAAGTTTTTGCGAATATTGTTAAAATGACAAAATAAGTTAAATATTCTACAATTATTATAAATTCATAATTTTTTTTTTATTTATATACCTTAGTTAAAATAATACTTAATAGAATAAATTCCTCGAAAATATTTTTGAATTAATAAAGTAGCCAGGTAAAACAATCTTTTTTAGTTATGAGTATTTTAATTTCAAATGCTTATTCAAATTGCCAATTAAATATTCCAAAGAATAATAAAGATTTCCCCTTAGAAATTGTTTATTCTATCGTTATAATTCAAAAAATATTAATCCTAGAAACCTTAAGTATTCATAATATATTAAATAAATTATTTTTTTTTTTTTATGCACAATACAATTTTAAAATATTGACTTATTTTGAACCATTTATAGGCATTTGAATTGTGCCCAAGTGCCCAATTATTTTTCTAATAAAAAGTTAAATTCATTTTAAAATTATTTTCACTATTAATTAAATTTTTAAATTTTCTTTTCACCATTTTAACTAATTTCAAGCTACTTATAGCACAATCCTATTCTAACTCTGCTAAAGTATGTCAATATTAAGTTGTAAATTAATAATAATTCCGTGAAAACTCTAGGTTAATATTAATAAATTAATATATTTTATTAAATATTAATGAATATTATTTCTAAAAAATGGACACTTTCTTAATATATAATGATCACTTTTAAATTCCTTGTAAAAAAATACGTAATGAGTATAAATAGTGTATAACTCTCAATAGTGGACATTACACTACAAGCTAATCTCAGTCTTATAATTTATTATTTACCTCTTATTAATGACTAAATCGAAATTAGGTAACATTCTCATTAAAGTGAATTTATCTTTTATATTTCAATACAACCAAAAAATTTACATTCTTCAGTATTATTAATTTATTTTATTTACAATTGTTACATTTTATAAGAAGAAATAGTCTTTCAAAATCACAATCAAGCACAACTCTACAGAATATAGATCTTCAATTTATAAATTATTGAATAAACGTCATACTTGTATTTTTTAATTCACATAATGCATTTATAGTTAAATATTTAATCATATACTAGATTTACAATTTATAGGTAGGTACATCTTAATATACACATATACACAGGTATTATACATACATTATATTTATCAAAAACCATCATAATATGTAATATTTGATTATTGTAAAATAATTTGCTAATATTTGTATTTGTATAGGTATTTTTTTTATAATACATTAATAAAAAACTTAAAAACCACAAATTAATTACTTTACATATTCATAAATTAATTTCAAATATATTCATATTTACTGAGAATATAATATTAATTAAATTAAATTCAGAAAAATAAATTACAAAACTTGTTTTTGGAAATAAAATCATAATTAAGTTAGTTATCTCCTTATAACTTTTATACAATAAAAAAGTAAGAATTCACCTGTTCAGCATTCGGTAATTACACACTGTGTTATCAAAAATAATAATAATTTAAAAAAGCGTCTCTTTATGTATACATATAATCTGTATATATAATCCGTATCGATTTGGGTGAGAAATTCAGAAACGTGCATTGCATTCATAACGATAATTCGATTTTGATATAATATTAATATACGATGTAATATATACACACACATAAACTAATATACCTACTACGTATTATTATATACATATATTTAGATTCAAGAAAACAAGTTGTTGAGATACCAAAGACAGTGCTCGCGAGTCCTGATGAGATTTTAAACCTTTCCCCCTTTGATATATATAGACGGAGGTGCAGAAAGACGCAAAAACAGATATATTGTAGCTGCGTGTCTCAGGGGAGAGGCGATACTTAAGTTCGTCAGCATTCAAAGTCGCATTAAAGTAGAAACCAGGGAAATTTAAATAACTTGGATAATCTTGGATTATCATTTAAGGCCACGGTAAGTTTTTAACTCGCCTGCGCAATTTTCTTCTGGGCGCCGCACGTGCATTTCTAATTATTCAAAGTTAGTTTAAGCTCAAGCCAATCGACCGAATTGTATTTGAATTAAGTAGAAACACAAAGAGATCATTTTAATTTTGCACAAGTATTTAAACAGAATATGATATCAATAATGTTATCAACTTAATTTAGTGTGACTAAGAGATATAATTTTAATACAATAATAAATATATTTAATGTTTATTGTTTTATGTTTATGATTTTTATTTAATGTTATAGTATCTTCTATAATCTCAACAATCATGTTCTTAAATCGTAGTTACGAAAAATTGTGTGTACATACATTTATATATCCAATTAAATACATTAATTTAAAAAAAAAATGTTCAAGTTAAATTACTATAATTAGTAATTTCCATAATATATTCAATATTATTCATAGACTCGTAGTTGACGTACCTAGTTAGATAATAATATAATATTGATTAATAATAATTAAGTTATTACATTGTCAATTGTTACAATTATTATACTAACGATCATTTTTCCAAATAAAGAGGGGGGGTTGGAAGCATTATTATACCCAGCTAATACCATATCAAGTCTCCCAAAGTTAAGTCCTCGTCCAATAATCGTTAAGTAAATATCATTTTTTTTCGTACAATTATCGATAACAAAATAAAAATTATTTAATATTTTGTTATTTCAGTTATAGATTGCAATCCTGGCCTTATTTTATACGATCCCTGGATGTAGGGATATTTAGATATTAATTCCAGGATTTCAGAATTATCCAGATAAAAAAAAAAATATCAACAATTTTTTTTATTTCTTTTCTAATAAAATAATTTTTGGGGAGTGAAAATAAATCTTTCAAATCTATTGTTTGATTATTATAGTTATCACGAGGATTCTGTAAATAGTTCAATATACGGCAAATAACTTTGCACGTTGTCATTTCTTTGTTACGTGGTCCATTAAGCATGTTATAATTTTTTAAGCAAGTATGGAATTTTTTAAAAAGCAATTTAAAAGAAGTATCAGTAGTGCACAAATTGACATCAGAACGATGACAGAAAATTTGACAGGGTAAGTTCACAAATTATTTCAGTAATTAAATTAAAATCGGAATCCTCTAAATCCAAACGGACTGGGTGGTTATATAAGATCTATAAGAGATTTTTGAATGCCGGTTTTTTAAATAATAAAACACAGTACAACACACTCGGCATGTTTAACGTACAATATATAATTTACTATTTAGGTATAGTGTGGTGTGTACATTATAAATTATAATCTTATCTTAAATACACGTAGGCCGATATTTAATGCGAGCTCGTAGCGGGTGATTAACGTATCGAGTCTAAGTCTAAACAAATTGAAATCTCAGAGTTATTGATGGTAGTTCCACTAGTCCCAGTGTGTTTAAGACAAATATCTGTTGAGAAATGTATTAGTTTCGTTTAAATTAAATTACACACATAAAAAAACAAAATTATTAATAGTTAAAAATATATAAATGCATAATAAATTTGTACATACTTTATTAAATCTTTTGTGCTTTTTCCTGTTTAAAAAATATACATACTTATACCTACACATATGAAAATAATGTTTTTTTTATAGGTTTCTTATATTTCATCTTAGATTTGCTGATGAGTTTAGTAAAACTAATCTTGTAATGAAAGCCTTAATATTAAAGTGAATTGACCTACATTATTTAAATTAAAATGACAAATAGTAACTGCGTGTTTGTACTTTGATATTACTACAATGTTTTAATGTATATGCTAGATATGATAATATGAAAATGACAACTCAACGTGGAAAATATGTTATAAACTCTAAATTTAAAAATTTACCATTTCACTCTAATAATAAACATTAGATATAGATTAAAATTGGTTCTGCTAAACACACATTTGATGTGTTCACATAAGAGCAGAGAGCAGAGATAGGACTAAAAAAATGATTATATTTGTGTACATATGATGAGTATATTCTACATAAGATGCTTGACTACTTATAAACTTCATATTTTAATAAAGGCTTTGAAAAATCACAACAACAAAAAATGAAATAATAAGGGGCATTCACCAGGAAAAAACTGATTTTAAAATCACTTGTACTACTTATGACTAAGAACGGATAACAATTTTGATTTGACTTCCCTACATTAGATAATATGGTGAATGATTTTTATGAAGAACATGAAAATTATAACTGCATATAATTTGATATTGTGTTTCAAACCAATATTATGTTATCATAAATTAAAATGTTGTTTTGTTTGATGATTTTTTTTTTTAAGTTATTTTGTAATGATTTATCTTAACTATTTTTGATTTTATTTTATTTTAAATGTTTTTAATGATATCAGCTATTAAAAATTATACTGATCGTTTTATTTTGATTTTTTTACAATTTATTACAAGTTTTTCTTGCCCAAATATTTGTTTTTATATTTCGAATAAATATTTTCAAATACCTAATAAAAATAATAATATATTATTATTTCCAATATGTTGTTGATAAATATTGATGTCTTATTCATAACATTTTTCTTTTATTAAATTAAGTGGATAAATTATGTGGCGCTATCCTGTGAAATAGTATGCAACATATTATCTTTCGCCTGAAAAATATTAAAATGCAACTAAATATACAAACCTCACAACAAACCATGTTTTTGTATAATATTATACTATACTGTATACTAGTAGTATCTTTGTATAGATACATTTTAATAACTTAATGTAAATGTTTATAATCAATATAATTATTTGCCTTTCTACAAAAAAATCCCCAAAAAAGAAAAACATAAAATGTTTGAAAATAGGTAACAACTAATGATACAATTTTTGTATAAAAAAATAATAAACATTTTATTTGCAAATTACTTCGTTACTTTCGAATTTTTTTTTACAATTTTTCAATTTACTCTACTTCAATACCTTCTGTGAAAATGTGTTAAAGACTTTACAACTCGTGTTGGAATTAAAATAAACTGGTATGAGTGCTACCTATCGGGGATGGCAATTCCGTGGCGCGCGTAATCAAGGTGACACGTGAAAAGATTTTGAGGGCACGCAAAAATTAAAATATTTTTAGTATATCCAATAGAAGTTCTTGATTTAGAAAAAACTAGGAGGGAGACTCAGTGGATGTTGGATGAACGAGCGTTCCACACAAAATTCGATGTCATATTATTGTGGAGGGCGAAGCCAAAAATTCATTAAATTTATTTTATAAAAATCTTTTAAAATAAAGAAACACTTATTTATTTATTACATTATAGTTTATATTACGATTTATAATTGTTATTAACTCATCAATACACCTATATCATGTATTATTACATATACACCCATAAAAAGCCTTAAAATCCGTGAATAGTGGAAAATATTGGAAAATCGTCTAAGTAATAATAATAATCAATATATTCGACTATACTTAGACCATAGGGCATAGAGTAATAATTACTCTATGACAGACCTTTTTTCTATCCGGCTACTGCGATCCTCACTATTGTAAACGTGACTATTTTAAAACTGGTACAGGTAAAACAATTTACCTAAAAAATAACCCCGCGAAAAAATAACCGCAGAAAAAATAACCCCACATGCGATTTTGTAAGATTTTTAAATAATAATAATTGTCTAATATTCAAAACTAAAATGTAGATATGTTCTAATAAATACGCGTGTATATGAATATTTTATAAAATATTTTAATTTTAAAGTAAATTAAGTGCATTTTCAAATATTTTTTATATTTATAACTCACTTAAAAATTAAAATATCGTAAAAATCAGGTTATAACAGATTATAAAATAGGTATTAATGTATAATATTTTTATACATTTACGTTTATTTACGTTTTTTTTTTTATTTATTTATATTATTGACGGTAATTGAAAAAATTGACTATTTGTTTAAAATTATTTTATTATTGAAATTGTATTACATGTTTATTGTGAATTTTTTTTTATTTATATGTATTATATTATTGACCGTAATTGAAAATATTCACTATTAGAGTTTATAAAATATTCATAATATACACATATTTATTAGAATATATGCATTTTATTTTGAATATTATACAATTATTATTATTTAAAATCTTACAAATCGCATATGGGGTTATTTTTTCGCGGTACCAGGTAAAACAAACAATATTTTAGAAAAGGGGAATTATACATTTGCAACATTAGTTCGAATTAATTATTCACAATGTTGGCTTTTAATTGCGAAGCTTTACAGATAGGCTACACAAGTAGGTACATTAATAACAATTTTAAATTATTGAGCAGGAGGTATTCGTAATGATTACAGGTTAAAATAGTTACATGAAAGTTTTTCAAATTATGATATTTTACTTTTTTTAATTTTTTTTTTTTACTAGAATAAAAAATATTAGTTATAGTATATTAGTATATTAGTATTTATAGTATTTAATTTTGTATCAATATCAAAAGTATATTTATTTGCATTTGTAATTTCTATATTATTAATATTTTCAATATTTATAGTAGTGGATTTTGTATTAGCAATAGTGTTATAATGACGAATTATATTACATTTTAATATTAATTTAATATAATTGATATATTAAAATAAACATATACAATACGTTTGAAAATGTATTGATTTGCATTGTACATACCTAATAAATAATTGTTTAATATTTTGTCCGAGAAGAGAATTTTCCCGTTCGGTGTGGGGGAGATGCGCGGGGAAGGTTCTAGGTTCTTCTTTTACTTTTTATATTATAATTCTTATTATTCTTATTCTTAATCTTATTATTATTATTATTAATATTATTATTTTTATTATTATTATAATTATGTTATTCTTATAATAACTTTTATTTAAATTGTGTGTTTATCGGCGATTGCACTATTGGGGTTTCGATGGGTTTCTTCTTATCTATCACAGAACACGAGACCGGTTTTGTGTAATCGCTAATGAACCAGATATAAAAGGCCAGGCGAAACGACTAGCATTGACATTCACTGTCTGTCCTCCGTTGTAGCAAGACCCACCCCGGACAGACTTGCGCGATTAGGATGAAGGCATCTGGTATCTATATTTTTTGTCAAAGATTTTTTGATTTTTATCATATTATGTTGCCTGCATATTGTATATTGCTTGTACTTGTTATTATTAAAAAGAGATTTTATTCATACCTATTCGCAGCTCTATCATTTCCGTTGCTCCAGCTCCGGTATGTACAAACAAAATTCGACCAGGGCTTTGTTCCATGATCTATATAAATCTGGTACCGTTCGGGCAGTGCGTCAGTGTGTGGTGGGTTGCGGTTGCAACTTATGCACTTTGTTACAAAGTGAATTGTGAAATTTGTTGAAAAACACCTATAGATTTGACAACTTCTTCTTCTTGTACAATAAAAAGTGAAAAATAGTCACTTCACAATAGCCAGGAATCAGGATTGCAGCGGTTGTGTAGAAAAAAGGTCTAGATGTGGTCGTCGTGGCCTAACGATTGATTATATGGATTATTATTATTAATCATTTTTTTTTTAATAGTCGATAAAAATATACAATAGGATATGGGTGTATTTTGTATCAGAAAAATTGATGAATTGCAAATTCATTACAGCAAATGTTGCATTTCCAGTGTTCCGTTTCAAATAAATAGAAGGGGTATGCTAAAAAAATAAAAAGATGGACTACACCCCCCACGTCCACTCCA
Organism: Schizaphis graminum; assembly: GCA_020882235.1. Lineage (NCBI taxonomy): Eukaryota > Metazoa > Arthropoda > Insecta > Hemiptera > Aphididae > Schizaphis > Schizaphis graminum. Next base: position 40,809,614 of record CM037031.1, read on the forward strand.
CCAATCAAGCACTACATTTATCTTCATAAGGTAGTAATAATAGGTAAAAATATTTTGGACAAACGGCTTTTATTGGTCAATAACGATTATTCCGTTTTATCTGTAGATAAAATAATACATAAATATATATTATTGTGTTTAGTAAGTATGTAATGTTATGTACCTAAACTGACCTTTTTTTATATCAATACATTAAATACAATAACATTACAATATTGAATATAATATTTTTTATGGCACGCTCGAAAAAAAAGGTAATTTTTGGCCCATACTCTTCCAAAGGTTGCACCCCAACCTATACAGTTTCATAATTACGAAATATTAATAAGTATCCTACAATTATAATGGCATAAATTTAATAAATCCAGTAAATTATATATTTATAACAATATTTGGCATAAAGTATTTTAACCGTGTTTGCCTAAAAATTTCTAAGATGTATATAAGTACTATAAATAAACTATATTTACATCAGAATTAAGTTAATATTTTAAGATATGATTAGATATACTAAATTTTAATTGAATAGGTAACCTACTTTTCTAAATACACAAATCCTTGTACATATTTACATTATCTAACCTTGGAGGGATTAATGTCAAAAATTATGAGTGACAAAATGTGTTTAATTATTTTACAACAAATGTACTGAAGGGTGTTTCTGACCAGGATGCATTTTTAAAAATAAAAATGCAATAAATATCAAAATTCAGAGAAGAAAAATTACACATACCTACTCTACAAGTTTTTACTTTATTGTTCAATTCATTTTTTGTTAAGTATTTAAAAAAATCACAATAATTTATCTGATGTAGACTTTGAACACAATCAAGTTCACAGTTGGTTCCGATCTGCAAACATAAGTGTTAGCGGAGAAAATATAAAACAAAATTATTAGAAGTTTGTTTTAAGCGTAAAAGGGTAGGTAACTTTTTTTTAAATTGTATATCCAAATATTGATCCTATAATCGGTGAACCCATCCAGACGATAAAGGCAGTGACATCTACTACTGTTCTCTAAAACTGAAATTTTCAGCGACTGCAGTGTCTAGTCATATTTCTTGCTAGATAGCGCTGCTATATACAATTTTTATTTTTCATAAAGAAAACGCTAAAAGATAAAACCAAATTTTATGTTATCTGTGACCAAAAATATAATATAATATATTATAACACAGTATATTGTATTACTGTGTTGTTTTCGTTTTATAGCCCTACGATTTTAGTAAATCAGCGGCGTTCAGTATCCTACTGACAGTACCTATGCTATCTTTCTGGCAGTAGATAATAATAAATATATATTTACTATAATGTGAACATTCTACAATATTCACATTTTTTAATGAGTTTGAATAGGTATCTATGCAAAATATTGCAATTTAAAATTCTTCATTAATAACTCATAGGTACTAAAAATATCGTAAAAACAAACATAGAGATCAGACAAGGTATTTTATTTGTGTTTAGTGATGGACATATCGATTCGTCATATTATTAAAATTTTAAGACTAATAACACAAAATTAGTTTTGTTTAAATCAAATTTGCTATATTGTATTTTAGGAAGCGAAGACAACAGATGTATTATGCAAACTAGGCGTCCTGATTAAATGAATTTTCACATTTCCGATTTCAAACAAACCAATAATGTTGTATATTTTATTCTTAACTAACTTAAACTTTAAATGCGGTTATTTTACATACCTAAACTACATCAGAAGTACAAAAAACAATTACCTACCTAGTAAAGCAATTTTTATTAGTGAACAGAGTACCTATATAGTACGCTATACTAGCCTATACTGTTATATTATACAGTAACTCTGATTGGCGCCATTAGATTAGAAATTCTCTATGTATATTTTTGATTTACTACAAATTACCTAAAATCGTTCTCGGTTAAATATTCAATTTCATCAAAAATCAAAATTCAAATATCTTTAAAAAAATTTGTGTATACATCTATTAGATAATACAATCAACAATGTCAATCTGTTAAATTATAAAACATTTATCCCTATCAACTTCAAACCTTACCTCATAACTTCAATACGACAGTTCCCAACACATAAAAACTTCAGGACGTCCTACAGTATTTGTCTGAGTTAGGTATATCTCAACCAACTAACATAACAATGATATTCATTTGAACATACGTTCAAGTTTCCCGAATTTTTGCATTAATGTTAAAATATTATATGTTTCAAGTTATAACTATGACAGAATATTATTATATTGTGCAGGTAAATATTGTAAAATTGACACTGCATTAAGTTATTGAATTAATTCATGGAATACCTAACACTTCATAGGTAATATTAAAAGTAAATATGTTATTATGTTCATTTTCTTGTTTTCGAAATGATGTACATAATGCATAAGTACCTATCTAAAGTCAATTTATTTTATCACTAATTTAATATTTTCCACAACAAACTATATTATACAAGACGTTTAACGCTGTTAAATAAACCTTTATGTGGTTATATTTTCTTAAATTAAATAACCCTTTCAATGATACATTACCTATTACTTATATAATATTAAATTAATCGTATATGCATCGTCATTTATAATTTTATCAGCTTATGTTTTTTGTGTTGTATTTAGAAGTTTAAGTTTGTATAACTTATAAGAATCACTTAAACAACAATTAAACAACTGTAGAAGTAAGTAACTACCTTTTTATTATTAAAAAAACAAAATAATAAGTATATTAAATAAATAATCAAAATATAAGATAAATTTGTATAACAAGAATCAATACATTTTTCATTTGATCGTTCATATAATTATACGTTTAATATTTAACAACTTTATTTTTTCTCTGATTAAAAAAAAAAAATATGTTTGAAATGTTTGAATTGATTTTTATTTTAGAAAAACCATTACTAATATCGTGGATTAATAATTACATTTAACATATTATTTCCTCTCTTTGTTCAAACATATAAATTTCTGTATTACACAATTTATATAAAAGGTGCAAAGTTTTATAATATGATATCACTCAAAATTAAACATCCTCATACCTGTCACCTGTGTAATAATGAAAAAAATTTTCAACCTATATAGGTAATATATATTATTTTCAATTTGAGTATAAAAAATATGCTTACAAAATGCAATATGACAGCTTGAAATATGAACAATAATTAAAACACATTCAATGGTATAAAAAAAGAATAATTATTATAAGAAAAATACGAAAATATGAAAAAATGTAATATGAATGGTACATTTATAATATTGTTTTTTTAATTTTCCCAGAAAAAAATAATTCTCATTACAGAGGTAATAGTAAATAGAAGTAAGAACGTTGTTTTTATTTTCACAGGCCAAAATTAATTTCTATTTTTATTATATTAAGAACAAAACATAATTATTTAAGATTCATATTTGTAGTTTGTAAAACAAAAGAGTTCAATTCAAGAGTTTATAAACATTTGGTTTGGTTTGACGAGAAAAATTTTTTAAAAAAACTTACAAACTATAGCAATAAACAACAATGCGTATAAATAACACGTACTTATAGTTACAACATGAATATTTTAATAATTTAAAAAATATTATGATTAAATAATATAATGTATAGGGTATTACTGTAAATCGAAATATATTATTTGAATGCGTTTACAATTCAATAATATGGTGATTGACACACAAAATTATAATAAATAATGGTATAAATAATAATAAAAAAAAAAACGGGAAGGCATAATAATTTCCCTCTTATTTTCCCTATAGCTGCTGTATGTTTATCTGATACTGTTGAACGATGATTTCGATTCGTCATAACTAGGGAACGAATTTTAATTTATTACAAAATTAAAATATTTAAATATACATTTGTTTATTATTTATAAATATATTCTTAAATAAGTATTTATAATATTAAAATATTTAAATTAAAAATAAGATATAATTCACTATAATTTAAAAATAAATAAAATTAAGTAAGACATAATACAAATTAAAAATGTTGTACCTACGTCCTAGATAAGATATTTGTACAGACTTAATTATTGTATTTTTTTCGTGCATCGTAAAATACTAAAATAAAAACGGAAATTCTACAATAATACGTAAAATATACGTAAATACTTGTAAAATATTTAAAATAAAATTAGCATCAGCTTATTCAAAATTAAATGAAACGTACACATATGTCAAAAACTTTCCGATGTTAAAAATACATAAAAATATTTATTTAAATTAAAATCCGTTCCCCAGTAATAACTTAAAATTCAACTATTCAGCTATCGTATCGTATCATGGAACGTTGTGTCTGCCAGGCAGTCTATATCGAACTTAACAAAATGACGACTTTATTCGCCATATTATTTCATTCGACCTATAGCTTTTGCTATACCTAGTTAAAGTCTAAACCATTATAATTTTAATAAACAAAACCAAAATAATTTATTACTATTCTGCAATTCTTCAGAAATATATCATTGCCGATGTATGTATAGTGAATACAATATACTATGGTCTTAAAGACTATATACTAATATGTTTACAGTATCGTATCCATTTAGTATAGTGTTGGGTTTGAGTGGTAACATAACAAAAATGACATATCACACGACGACACGTCGTTAAAAGTCGTTTTAATTGCTTTCAAGTCAGTACCATGAAAAATTATATAAAAATTATTTCTAAAATATGACGCGTTTAAGTGTACAATGTAAGGTTATCAAAAATTAAAAATAAAACGTTTAATTAATCAAAAATATAACAATACCTAGGTACTAGGAGAGTAGTAGGTAGTATTTAAAATTTTAATTTGTCAAAATTTAGTTTTCAATAGTTATCATTATTTTAAAGTTTTGGATGACGCTATTAAATTTACAATTTTTAAAATATTTTTTTTTCTTTCTTTTTGACATCTTGTTCAAATTATATCTAAAATATATAAACTATTTAACGTAGTTTATAAGTTAAGTATTTAAAGTTTAGGTGAGCGGAGTAGAGTGGTACGGTCGTATGGAAATATTCCAAAAGACATTGGTCTAATATTCCCATCAAATTTGAAAAATAGAAGTTTATAAAAATCTAAGCACACATTTGTAAGTGTAGTCTTTTAATATGTCTATTTGGGAATTCTAAAAATCAGAATTTGATTAAACACGTCATTGTAGAAAAAATGTTGGGTTATATTTATTCTCTATAAATTATCCAGCATAATATTATATCATATATATTAAATATGCACGCAAAGTGTGTTAATTAATAGAATTTCAGTCTTCGCGGTTACTACTTTGCTCTAAATAATACGACAATGGTCACATTGTTAAACAAACGATCAAATTATGGAATATCTCGTTGGTTATCATTGTATTCGTGATTCAATTAAATTAATAAGTATATTCGTTAATAATCCGTTACCTATATTTTATAATGAGTACTGACGATATTCGTCGTCTACATGCATTCGAGAACAAAACAGATCACAGATTCACGGGGTTTAATTACAAATAATATTCAATATTTGTGTTCCCAAATATTTATGTGATTTTTATTTTCAGGGGATAATGTCAAATGTCACGTGAATTTATTATATGAAAATTGAAAAATATTTATAAATCGATGTCTCTTGCATCGTATACATATAAAATTAATTTGGTTACATTTAGTGTACAGAAAATAATCGACGTCTTTGACATTTTGCATCGGTTCATTTTAGTCTGAACAAAATAAAACAACTTTGTTGAACTAAAACGATTACACTATTTGTTATTCGTATCACTTCTAAGTGATATTAGAATTATAAAACATTATGTTCTGCATATACGAGTTAGTATAGTGTGGTAATAATAAAACACATTTTGAACGTCTAATAGGTACCATCAAACTATATACTTTTTTTATCAACGATTATTTATGAATATATTATGTAGATATGGATTTTCATATTATATTTTTACATTGTTGAAGGATTTGTCCATAGGCGACCTTTACTCTTTAATGTTAGTTGTAATTTAACACGTATTTAACTAAAAAAAATGTCTTGCAGCAAACACGGATTATTATGAGAAAATAGAAGCTTTTCTGATCTTATAGGAGTTTAAAACTTTTATAAAATGCTGACGCCGGCCCCTTATAATTATGCCTTACGACATAATTATTAAATACGATCACGGTTACCAACAAATTAACCAAGTAAGTATATATACTAATATGGTAATTATTAAAAATTATTTATTTTGTATAAGTAATACTAACTGAAATCATGTTATTAGGTAATTATATAACTACTTAATTATTGATTTATTTTTACGTAAAATTATTGTATATTATTCATAAAGATTAGATTGATATTTGATACACGGCCTTTAAAAAAAATATATAATAATATTTTAATTTAATATTCAAACTTTATTGTTTTATTTCATTTCATCTTATTTTAAATACTTTTACTAGCTGACTGAGCTTTTTGCATAGATATAATAATAATAATATACACTTCATATTTACATTAATGATAGATAGTTTAGGTTAGGTTAATATGATAGGTAGGTACAATTTAATTACTAATTAATGTCATATTCTCATTATGTATTAATTCGATTGATCACCATGCGCATTTATATGAAATTATAAACTATTTGTTTTTAAACTGATTTATATTATTTATAATTCATAATAAAATAATATTAGTTATAGGTATATCTTGTGTGATTATTTTATATTGTGTAAAATACTGCTCACGATATTTATTTGATCAATTTGAGTGATAAATGTTGTCTTTTATGCTTGCTTAATGACAAATAAGTACTATATATAGTACATACCTAAACCTACCCAAACCAAAATGTTATTACACATAAAGAATTCTTATCACTGACACTATGATGTTACTGAAAACGAAAATTCAATATATTACTTCAGGCAAAGGATATCTATTATAAAAATACATTTGTTCTTCTATTATTAATTTTAATGATATCGAAACCACAGTGTACATAGTATGTTGACATAAATACGTGTGCATTTGTTTAGTAATCGGTCGACCGTTAAATATTAATGAAAAAATAAACTTTTTTCTTCTAATTAATCAAGTGCAAAAGTTTCATAATAGCATAATAATGCGTAGTTTTAACGGTAAATAATATCATTTTTTAGGATTTATGTTAGCCTTTAGGTACTTTCATTGTGTCTCTAATATAATATATACATAATACACACTTTCACACTTTGTTAATTATTAATGTACTCATAACATTTTATAATATTTCAGTTAAGTAAATTTAGTTTGTAAACATGTTAATATTATTATAATGAGAAACCGGGGAACATATTGTACAAAAAACAAGTATGGTCATACCTACAGGTCTTATTCGAGGACAAAGTAAATTGATAAATATTAAATTATACTTTTTTTAAGATTAATTTCATATCTTATGGCCTGGCTTGGAGTGTAGAGAAAATAATATGATACCTATCGAATTTATTATTATTTATTACCTATAGATTTAGGTACCTAATATGGGGCTTTTGGTCTTAATAATATGTAATTAATATAATATCCAATCGTATGCCTAGCGATTGTTTTATAATTATAACTTATAACTATACAGGGATTTTAAATTTGCATAGTATGTGGATTATATTGTAGGAGGAATAGACAAGCATAGGTTATTTCTGTCGTTATCGTTACTATTGAAAATTTGGATGATCGTACGTGCTTTTAGAATAATTTATCAAGATATAAATTTCATGCAATTATTCGTATTCAAAGGATTAAGGTTATATTTGGAAATAGGAATACTATTGAAATTTGATTTATACAAACATTTAACATATTAATATTGTTCATTTGTGTAAGCAGTGCACCATTTTTCTCGGGAGAATATTATACGGAGAAGGTAACTACTACCTAGTTATAAGTTATAATCTAGTAAAAATTTTTATTTTTACCTAAATCACCAACATTTTAAAATATTATTATTTTTGTTATTAACTTTTAACAAGTCAATAGTGGCATGCAGTAAGATAGCCTAAATAAGTTCGTATAGTGTGTAATTAATCTAAATATTTCGAAATTGTATACTTTTAATGATGAAATTAGCCGATAAAATTTGTTTATACTATTTTAAATTGTTAAGCAGATCAAGAGACAATACAGATTTTTTGTTAGAAATTTTATTAAAATGCTCTGTTACGCTTACGTTTAATTTCTCTTTGATAGGAATGTAGATATTAGGTATGACTAATAGCTATTTTAAAGTTTAAACTTCCACAAATTCTAAAATATATTTTTTTTTTAATTGTAATTGTAATTGTTATTTCATTAATTTTTACTAATTTTAGAAAATATTATACGATAAAATTATTAATTTAATATTATAAGTGTATTTTATTATATATCGCTATTCTATAATAATAGGCACATTTAATATGAAAAATCTCTTGCCGTTAAAATTAAACTAAAATAATACATAATAAACCTTCATACGGTTATATTATCACATCTTTATGGTCTTAAATAGTGTTTAAAATTATAATTGACATTCTAAATTATATTAGTTATTTATAAAATGCATAGAAAGCATTGTTTTATTTTATGCAGTTACATTTTGATTTTAATTTTATTTTATATTTAGCTAATTAAAATTCATCATCATAAAAAATAATTTAATTAGGTCACATATTAAACTGTATTTATTATTTAAATTTAAATATTTGACACTAAATCAAAGCCTAGAAAAATGTCTAGTTTGCACTTGTAACATGAAGTAATTGTGAGGTATTTTAGGTCAACAGGCTTGAATTCGCAAATTTTGTTATATTACTTTTATGAATATATTTTAATGTGATATCGCAATGTATAATTATTGTTATTTTTCAACATGAATTAAAAAAAAATCTGGAATATATTATATATTACTATATTGAATCAAATATACCTATATTATAGTAATTTTTTATTCATAGTATTAAGATTTAATTTCAGAAAATATAAATACGTACAACATATATTAAATTGCTAAAATGTATAAATTAATTAACAAGACAGAATTATGATAATAATTAATTGAACTAATAATGTTAACTGCGTTTATCAAAACAAATATTAGGTATACAATGTATTATCGCTTGCTTCCGTTTGTTTCAAGTCTAATAATATTGGACTAGAACAATACGTCATTTTATAAAAATTTTAACATGCAAATTAAGTATAAGCAAACTATTTTACAATTCGAGTATGATATTTTACAAAATATATTAATTTAAAACAATTAAACGATTAACAGTCACAATTGATACGAGTTAAATGTTATGTTAATCTATTATTTATACAATATATAAATATATAACATAATATAAATACTAAATGTTTATTATTTTTATTATTATATGCATCGTTTATATTACAATATATTTACAAACAACTAATTATACTTCCAAATTCAAAATATGAAAGGGTACATTTTCGGTACAGTTGATTCGTTATTCATGTTCATCTATATTGGTATACCTACGTATTATATACTGAGGGTATGCGCCAAAGTCGTGGAACGGTTGCGCCACTGTCGGTGTAAAAACTGAATACTTCTTGTGAGTGACACTCATTTGGTAAACTCAAGCCTAGGTCCAACCATGCAGCACATCAGCTTTGCAGTAGTTTATATTGTAATTTTTGGACTTTCGTCGTCCAATTTTTTGGATTGTCATCTCCAAGGTATTTATTTTTCGATCTTATATACTAAAATAATATGGATGTTGAATTTATGTGTTTATTGTATCATAACTCATAAATATAATTCACATTTTGAGCTATATTAAAAATATTTACATTGAAAATAAATAATATTTTTTAGTAGATATTAATTTAAATTAATTTAAACTTTTTTAAATTAGTGAACAATTTTTAAACATGATTTTTCAAAAAAAAAATTAAACTATAAAACTATTAGTCCATACATAACTATTATAATTATTCATAATAATATGTTAAGTGATTAACGTTAATTTAAAATTTAATATTGTACAAATATACTATTCTTTTAATTTTTCAATAAAGATTTAACATTTACCTCGGCACCAAGACCATTTACCTAAATTATTATAGATGAATTTTAAAATTCGTGATAATAATTGATGATCGTATATTAAACTGTATCATTCACTCATATAATTTATTCAATGTATGCATTTTTTAATTTTTTTTATATTATAATATCTAAATTCTTTTTTATACATTTTGATTTAGTTTTAATGAATGTTTCAAGTTACCCGTCATGTTTCTACAAATGGCTATAATGAAATTACATTTTAAAAACAGAAAATATAAATTAACATTTAAAATCATTTTATTTTTTAATTAACAAATTTTATAGCATTCTTTAAAATATCATACTAGGAAAGTAAGACATTTAGTGATAAATACAATAAACATATTTAATGTATGCATCGCGTAATATAATTATTAAATATTCTTTACCACCCTTAACACAAATAAAACCTTCCTTAAAAACAATGTATAAATAGATATTGACAACATTATGAATATTCGATTAAATATTAATATATCTTAAAAATTTCTGTAATTAATGTTTACATAAAAATAGATAGATAGGTTAGGTAGCCAAAATTATATACTATTAATAATAGTATTTTTCTTTTTAATCTGATATATTATGTGTTGTTATTTTATTAATATATTTTGTTTATTTATATTTTTATCAACGAAAAAATAAACATTATAGTATATGTTAGCATTCAGAAAGAATCAAAGATTTTTACAAATAAAAATTTCCTCTACTGTGTCTTATGAAGACAGAACATTTTACAATAATAATTAAATTAATATAAACATTTTTAGGTCGACTAGTGAAAACATAATTTACTTAAGTAATCATATTATACTCATTGTGGACAGGTGTGTATTTTGAGAATTATGTTAAGCATTTTAATCAATATTATAATATCTTGTATCTAAAGAATGTATTGAAAACAGAAGTAATTTTCAAATTATATAAAATTAAAAAATTAAGTTAGGTTAAAAAGTACTTATTTAATACGTAAATACTAATTTATACGTGCTTTGTAAAAATAAGTACAATTTTAACTTACTTAACTACCGCTAGTTCTGTTGAATTTAAAATCGAAAGTTTAAGTTAATTAGTTATGATTTCTATGCTCCATTATCTATAGGATTAAATGAACCATTAAATTTGGTTTAAATAGAGCACATTATTAGCTTCGACCGCAGGGATTATTGAATTTTCATAAAATGATATTTTACATAATAATGCAACTGGATAATAATATAATAAGTAACATAACAATTTGTAGGTATCGTATTGAATACATTTTTTTTTTTGTTAAGTACTCTTAAAGACTTCTGAGTTTTGGTTGACAATTGTTTCCGGTCACTTTTAAGAAGTTTTCCGCTATGTTTTGCTTCTTTATTGGTTGTTTTTTATTGGATCTACATTCCATCAGTACGACTTTAGATGAAATGCACTAGGTCAGTGGTTGATTTTGCATGAGGTGTCCAAGTGTAGACGGGTGTGGCCGATTCTCAGTCGGTTTATAACTATTTTTGTTTTCTAGATATTTTAAATTATTTCCAGCGATTTATATTTTATTTCATTTCATATAATTTTGTATTTTGTTTTGACTAATGATTTTGTCAGATATTGGGCAGCGTAGTGCGTAGATACCTAATTTTTTTTTTTTTTTTTTTATATATCATCGATTATTACGAGTATATCATATTTTGGGAACATACCGTTTTAGCATGTTGGCCTGGTAAATCATTTAGTATATTTTGCAACGTCTTAATATCCAAATAAAAAATTATTGTTTTGCGTTTTTAAATTTCTGTGTTTCGTGTATCAATTTGTAGTTATACATAAAATTTAATATTTATTACATATTAATTTAAAATATAATATTATAGTTATTTTAAAAACTTATATTCATATCCAAATGCAGATTATACATTGCAATAGACGTAGCCTTTAGTCTTACGACTTTTAAGGATTAAATACCAGTCAACTTATATCATACGTATTATTTTGCCTCAAGCAACAATAACATTTCAAACAGAAATTAATTTCTGACAATTATTACAGTACATAAATTAATTATGAAGTATGTACACATTAGTTATGTTGAAAATTAAGATAGAATTTTGTCATAACGTCAAAGTAAGCTGTGTTTATCCGATGAAATAATGTATATATGTATACATATTTTTGTTTTTTGTTTTTGTTCATCAATCCAAAGTTAAATTAAATTGTTTATTAATTTTAATTATTAACAGACTATAGCCTAAGAGTATATCGTTCAAAATAAAAATTATATTTTCACATTCGACTACAATTATTAATTATTAATACCTAATATTTATTACTTATACTGTACATGAAAAAATTTTGAATCTCAACTTTTGATGTAGTTATTGTACTTTAAATAATAATATTCAAATGTACAAGTAGTATATACCGACTTAATCAAAACTGATTTTATAACTATATTATTTAAGCTTTTTAATTGAAATAAGCCTTAACAGTTAAATAACTGGTTAACAATTGTAGAAATTATAAAATATACAGTTACGTATTTATTTTTAAATATGTAAAATATTATGGTAAACAAATTTAAAATTTCACCAAACATTTTAAATTTTTGTTTAATCTTTCGTCCAAATGAACTATGCTAATTATAATTATAATACAGATTATCGTGGCTTTTGCAATAAAAAAATGCTTAAGTACAATTTATATTTAAAATATATGAATCAATTGTTATTTTTTATAGTTGATTTGACTTTAAGTATTATATGATTTATCGTCATGATTAGATAGATACAAATACATCGACAATATAGGTACAACTATAATTTTTTTTATTGGTCTAGAGTTTAGACAAATTAAAAATAATAATAAAGTATAAAACTATATAAACATTTGGAAGTTAAAACTCTAAGAAGAAAAATTCTATATACTCATCGTATAGATTATAAGTAATTACTAATGTCTAATGTTTGTAACCATGATCGTATAGACAATCTAATAAAGGATTATAAGTATTAATTTCTGTACAAACACCAGTAGGTTATTACATTCTAAGTAATTAATGCATTTTAACAACTATATTCAATATTCAAAGGGTATATCAGCATATACTTTATAGCATTATGGTATATGTGTACTATGATTATTTATTTGATTAACTTCTAATATTTTATGTAATAGCTATAAATATAGATACTGTAGTTTGTCGTAAAATCTTGATTTTACCTTTAAATAGAGTGATTATCGGAAGCATAAATAATATTATTATTGAATATTTTAATTTTATAAAATTACTAAAAATTATGCAGTTATTATTTTCAAAGTAAATTGTAAATTTGTATAAAAATTGATTTATGTATAACATTTTTATAATGTTAATCGATAAAAATTATGTTTAAACTCGTATTTATATACTGTTATTATATTATAATATTGTATCACATGAATTATGTGAAGAAAAATGTAGGATTCACTTATTACTTTTTAACTAAGTAAAAACTTAAACATTTTTTTTTTAATAAAATTGTAAAATCAAATATTAGATGGATACTGCAGACTGCATGTTATAAAATCAAAGATGTAGCTAGGTATTAGGTACTTACGTATTTCTTATTATTTTTGAAACAGTAAGAAATACGTATAATATTATGCATTTTGTTCACGTTTAAGTTTTTTAAAACAATAATAATAATAAATAAAAAACTGATTATTCAACAATTTATTATTATTAATATTTTGTTAAGAAGTTAATATTATCTGATTTGACAAATAAAAAATTGAATTAACCAGATGCAAATAATGAGTTGGACATTTTGAACAAACAATACCTAATTGTTAAGGGAATTCTTTCGCGAGGATTTTATTAAGGGGAAATCTGCAATTAGATAACCAAATAAACGATATCGAAACAGTGGATTATAAAATAAATAGTTATTTAGGCACGCATGTCACACAACACATCCATAAGTCGCAGTGAAATTGCCTAAATAAACCCCTTAGATTAAATTGTATAATTATTATACTCCTAAAATTATCATTATTCATTATCCGTATTACCTAATTTTCATGTTTTTAAAGATTAGATTTTAAATTAAAATTTTTAAAATTTCGTTATTTTTATTTTTATAATTCTATAAAGTAGTTTATACATTAATAAAAATAAAAATTAAAAAGACATTATAGAATACATAGACGACTTTATTAAAAGTTCAAATTAATTTTCATATTTAATTGTGTTCCACGTAATTGGAATTAATTATAAAATACGAATAATACGATAGGCATATTTTTGTACTGAAATACAGAGGAATAGTAATATTATATTATTACTATGTTACCAACAAATTTAAAAATATAAAATAACCAAATACGTTTATTTTTATTAGTTATATTGCTGATGTATTTTAATTTTAATTTTTTTTTTATGAATAGATAAATTACTTTATAAATACTATATTTATTTTGACTTCTGCAATATTACGTCTCAGTTTTTCAAATATTACTTATGAGAATATTAAAGACAATATAATAACTGTATGTCTACAGTCATAAATAATAAATGTTCGTAGGTAACTATATAGGTGTTGCATATGTAGTTTTCATCCCGAGTTTGTGAATATAATATGTTTAATTAAATTTGGAACACCATAAATTTACCTACAGCAATTACTAATTAGTAAATAATAATCAATGTACCTAATGGAAAAAATGTTCTAGTCCCAAGTAGATAGTCCCAACACTCCCGAAAAATAATATTTTTTGAATTACAACAAAATAAATAATCGTTGTTTTTGTTTAATTATCCAGTTTTTTAAACATTTTTAAGTACTATTGGAATGTCTTCTAAAAAAATTATTTGATTTAGCTAGCCCGGAAATCACCCTCAAGTTCGAAAGTTATTGAAGCATTTTTACTCCTCCAAAAGATAATAAGTCATCAACTGATGACTTACACAAAAAAAAAATATGTACATCATTATAAATAATTTAGGATACATAAATTATTACTGATTTATTATTAATTATTATGGTAATATCTATTCGTAAGTATAAAAATGGATGTTTCTTTGTTTATCCTCTGCTATAGGTTTAAAAACAACTGAACCATTTTCAATAAAAGCAATATTAATATATGTCTTGCAGAGACTAAAGGAATTATGTTTACAGGCTTCATGGGCGTTCTCACGGGGGGGGATATGGGGGATAGATCCCCCCCCAAAGATCTTTGTTTTCTTACATTTTAGTAATACACGTTTTGTCTACTTTTGATATTATATACTATTAAATTCAAGTAAATTTTCAGAACCCCCCCCATAGAAAAATCCTGAGAACGCCCCTGACAGGCTTATAGCATATTTTGTAACACCTGTAATAAGTAGCTCACACATGTTTTGGCTCATGAAAATTAAACAAATTTTATTCGTTTATTTAAAAGATAATTATTGGTTACAAATAAAATTACAATAATAATTAATAGCAATACGGTATTCTATAAACATTTTTAAATAGATAAAAAATAAATGTATTTAAAAAAAAAAATAAGATAATAGGTTATCACTTAAGAATACAATCACAGTAATTAATTTTATGATTTGCTTTCTTAATTTTAAACATATTTTTAATGTAAACACATAACGGAGAATACCGATCTTATAACAATGCAGAATTATTTACGTAAGCTAATAAGCATTCGTTAAATCTGTCTCCAGTTATATGTGTTTACATAAAAAACATGCAAAGAATTAAGTAGTGGAAAATCATGAAATTAATCATTGTAATATTGTGTTTGTATTATACATTTAAACTGAAATGGAAAACGATAAAAAGATAGATTAATTTTAACCCGGGCGAAGTCGGGTAATACAGAAAGTTTATTTATACATAAGGTTTGATTTAATTTTAAGCTTATTTAACTTTTTCACCGAAAATGGAAACATTATTTTATAGCTCTTGTTAATGTATGATATCTCATATAATATTTTTTTGTTTCCGGTCTCATTTCCGTATTAGGTATGTGTATTATGACTATTATGTATATATTGTAATGCAATGTTATCCGCTTAGAATTATACTTTAATGGTACCTATGTGGCTATGTCTGAGTATTTCATCAGTGGCAGGTTTAAATTTAAAATAATAATAATATATTTTAAATTTTAAATTAATATTTATAGATGCTTACCAATAATTTTTTTAGGTAAAAAATTTCTTACTTTTTAAATACCTATACGTACCTGTACTTACTTATATTATTTCATTATTTTAGATACAGCTTACAGAGAGATAAAACGTTTATTCCCATCAGAATGGAAACGAGCAGTAAGTGATTTGTTATTATTTATTACTATAACATTAAACTTAAATACACGCAAGTACCTACTAATAATATAAAACTATTGTATGTAACTTAATGCTGTTGATTATTGAATTTCATATAATATGTCTGCGAAAATTCAAAATTTCATAATCATTGACGTACATATTGTTTATTATTAAAACATTAAATTTACACCTTTTACATTTATTTTAGGTTATATATTTCTTTAAGTATAAGAATAGATAATGTATTTTTGGTCATCATATTATATTAAGTATATTTTATTATTTACAAGAATTTTTAAAAATCTATAACTTATATAAGTAACTCGCAAAAGTGTGAAATTAATATTTAAATTTTACACAAATTTCAAAGAATGTTCAAGAATTATTCATCTTTATAGTTTAAGAGTACACCTGTACTAAATAATTTTTACCATTGTTTATGGTATAAAAAGAAAAATACAAAACAAAAGATTGCCTGCCTATGTAGTAATTGTTTACTGACAGCAAATTCTACTTTCTGGTAATTTCTCGTATAGTACCTACATTTTTAAAATATCCGTATAAAACAAATGATATGAATTATGAAAACGAGAATGAATTCTTTTGTTATTTCAATAATTGTATTTCGCTGTACTGATAATATTTACTGACTAGGAACTAGTTTTATAATATATTTTTTCTTAAATAAACAACAAACTCGCGAATTATTAAACATATTATTTTATTTATAATTAAGTTGCTTATACCTACCTAAAAAATTATTATACTTTTATTAATTGTGTAAAAATATGTTTTTGAACGATTTTTTAGTCTAACCTTGGAGGCAGAGTAAGTATTTAGAATGGTATTGCTATATTAGAGTAAGAACTTAATATCATAAATGCATTTTATATCGTGAAAGTAGGCATTTTCGCTTCATTTCTTTGCTCACTGTTATTTTGTTAATCTAGAAACGTATTTTTTTTTAATAAAGAAAAATAATATGTGTAAAGATAGACAACAAGCTCGTTTTTAGTGACCTACATATTTTATGACACAAGTTCACCATCTCAAGATATGTACAATATATCCATGGACCATAGTATAATAAATGTATTTTCGTAATTCCCTTAAGTTACCGGATTTTTAACAATGTAAAGTGTAAGCAATATTTCATAAAATATTTTAATGGTTTTCATAAAGCAGTTTATAAAGTGCAAAATACGATTTTTAAGTAACTAGGTACCTATCTAGATTTAATTCAATACTGGTAACCGGTATGTTATAGGTATCCATAATCTACATGGCTTATGTCATGATTATCTAATTATTCTAATTCATTGTTATAGGTCAGGGCCGTCCTTAGGGGGGGGGCGAGCAGGGCCCAGGCCCTGGGCCTCGCGCTTTTTGCTTAAATTTGGGGCCTCGCGTTTTTTTTTAATTGTTTTTTTTTCGTAGTATTAAATTGTATGTTTTATATACCAAATTAGTAAATATGAAAAAATATTATATAAAAATAACGAAGTTGGTTCAGCGTAAAAATTGGAATATCCATAATACCTACAATATTTTCGTAATCGTAATACATCAGCCTTGGTGATGCGGGTAACAAGCAGCAGCTACGGACCGTCCTTTTCTTCAAATTGTTATTATCTACTTATTACTAGTTATTACTTATTAGTAGTAGATAATAATAGATTTAATAAATTTGTATAAATATCGGACGATTAATGAATTATATAATATGAGTAAATAAAGAAAAACATGGTATTTGAGTCTACTATATAAAATTATTTTATTTAAAATTTTTAAATACCTAGATTATAATATTTTATAAAAAAAAACCCTCATTTTTTAATTATAATTAGGGAGGTACCTACCAAATTTTTTGTGTGATAAGAATTATTGATTTCATTATATGTTTATAGAATCATTAGAATCTATGGGGTGATTGATTAAGCGTAAAACACTCATTATTTCAAAAAGTATTCATGTTTTTGAAAACATTAAACTATAAATACGTATAACTCATAAAATACTCGCCCTAAATTCGATTTTTTGTATCAAAATACTTAGAAAATTATTCTGCTTTGGCATATGAAATTAAAACTCTATGTTGTCATTCAAAAAAGTAAAAAACTTAAAAAAATATAAGGATAAAAAATATTTAAAAATATAATTTTTTAATAAAAACGTAGTATTTTTAACGACTTAAAACTATGTAAAAAAATGTTTTCAAAAACATGAATACTTTTTGAAATAATGAGTGTTTTACACTTAATCAATCACCCTGTATAAACATATTATAATTTATTTATAACATAGATATATATAAATATATAATACCTAAAATATGTACAAGTATTTTTGCCCTGGGCCTCGCAAATCCTAAGGACGGCCCTGTTATAGGTTTATATTTTACAACTATACTTTTACTTGGTAAAATATGATTGAGATCGGAAGTTGTAGTAGGTACCTAATAACCTAATATACATTAATAGGATGGAGAACTCTCAATTAATATTTTTTTTCCAATTTTTTTTTTTTACTGTGTTGTTACCATACCTATTTATTAATTTTATCGGACGATTGCGCACTAGATATTCGGTACTTGTCCAAATAAATATCGAAAATCAAATTCAGAATGTATTTAAAAATTTTAATGATCTAGCAAATGGTGTAAGTAATTTTTGGTTTACAATTTTTAAATCATAAGAAAGTCAATGATGTATTTTGTTGTGCTTTTAGAGTTACTGTACTACGTCAAAACAAAGTAAAAAAATAAGAATTAACGAAAAAATAAAGACTAAATAGTAAACATTAAAAAAACATTTAATATGTGATGTAGGTACTTACTAGTTAATTTATCGAAATATTTAGAATACCTATATATTATATATATATTTGCATTGGTTAACGCTATCCAGGATCCAGGAATTGGCTTTAGGTACTTATTACAAATTATTATATATTAACACATTATTCATAATTATTTACATAGCCATACTTTTTAAAAGACAACTATAATAATTTATGAATATATTATAAATTTGTATCACATATTTTAATTCTATATTATGTATTTATTGTAACTTATTTTAACGATATTATTACTATTATTCTTATTTGTTACACTTAAATTTTCAGTTAAAAAAAAAATCAATGCGTTCAATCGTTCGATAAATAATAAATAAACTAGGTAAATGACATGGTAATATTACACGTTCGTTATCGTACTATAACTAATTTTTTTGGGTAAGTAAAGTTCTACAAAGTTCTTAGTGAATTTTAAGTATTTTTTCAATCGTCTGCCCAAAAAGGTCGAAAACCCTGTTACTCAAACTAACTTAAATTTATTAATAGGTACTCCTCAATATTAGTTGTAATATTTTATAATTTTTTTTTTTTTTTTATTTAATTTTCATAGATCACAACTATAATAACTTGTGTTGATAATGTGTACCTAATATCATTTCTAATAGTTTTTTCTTAAAGGTATTGTAATAACTGATAGTTAT
Organism: Schizaphis graminum; assembly: GCA_020882235.1. Lineage (NCBI taxonomy): Eukaryota > Metazoa > Arthropoda > Insecta > Hemiptera > Aphididae > Schizaphis > Schizaphis graminum. Next base: position 40,829,463 of record CM037031.1, read on the forward strand.
ATTATAGTATAATGATCATACTAAATATATATAAACATATTGTAATAAGTAATGAGTAGAAATAATTAATTATTATTAGTTATGTATCAGTGTCGTGCACCATGGCCTTATGCTCTTATTCATTATTAATTTCATTATTTGTGTAAACATACAAATTTAGATTTACTTGAATAACTATAACTGGAAGTATTTAATTAATTCAAAAAATATTGAATGTATTATATTTTATGTAACTGCATAAATAGTTTATACCATTATATTATATTCTATTTGATATTCTATAGGTATTTTTTTAAATTCGAATTTTTTTTTTTAATGTTGTAATAAAAATATACATGTTTAGTTTTTATTTTTAAATGATTATATTTCGGAAATAGAATACATTGTCTATTGGAAATTTCTGAAATTAATTAGTAGGTAATAAAACTAATACCCTATGAGTATGATGCATATTTGATGTGTATCGTACATATAGGTCGGTGGTAACTGGTAGGTACTATATTTCGTTAATTAATTACCTATCTATTATCATTACAGTAAATTAAATTAAACATATCGAAAAATATCACAATATTGTAACTTATATTGTAGGAGTAGAAGGTAATAAATTAATATAAGTTAATATATATTGTTCGCAAAATGTTATTTACTTTTTGTACACCTTCCTACTCTATTATACAAACACAAGTTCGTTTATATATTTTTGAACAAAAATTAATATGTATAGGTTACCTACCTATCTAGATAATGAATATTCTGAACATTTTATAAAATAGCTCATATTATATTTGGATTGCTGATTAAAAAGTACCAATTACAGAATTACAATTAATAATATAATAGGTAGATTCCTACCTATATAAAAATTATGTATATAATATTACTGTATTATTCATATATATGGGTAAATATTTGTTTTCAATACTTAGTTGCAATTTTTAAAATCCCTAAAACATTTGAATTACATTGTTTATACTAATAAGTAATAACTGATTTTTTTCACTTTGGTAGATGTGCTAGTACTAGCTGATTAATAGGCTCAATTAATATACATCATATTCAATAATAATAATAATAATAATAAATAAATAAATATTGTAGCAACTACTAATTAGTAATTACACTATATACATTATTATTACACATTATAAAGTTGTCTATGTATAATATATGTACACACATTATATATACCTATTATATATAGAAAGAGAGATGTTTAGTTTTTTCATGTTATTTTACATAGATAGGTACTAACTACTAGGTATACATGAAGTAAAAATGTAAGTAGGTACCTGTTAGTTAAAATTTTTCGATTTAATATTTTTTGTAACAAATACTTGGTAGTAATAATTTGTAAGTAGGTCAAAACATTTAAAAAATAAAATTATGACCACATAACTGTGTCTGCAGACATTTTAACTAAATATTTAATCCTTAGTTATTTACTTGGCTCAAGCATAAGACCCATGCACATAAAATAGACTATAATTAATTAAATAAAAATATGTTGACTGTTAAGATAAAGCTACATACTAAACGTATAGTCTATATTATCAGATATATTAATGTGTATTGTAGATGCTTAGAAACAGTTGATTTTAATTTGTCTTATATATAATACAATAATATTGTGTGTATCTATTCCATCTGTTAATGACTAACTAGAGCAGAACATATTTGAGTTTATATGAATTTTACCATTGTTGAAAGTTAATTAAAAGTGTTTTGTATAATATTCTATAGTAATGATATGCAATAAAAATTAAATGGACTATAATAAATGCTGCTAAATTTACGCATACTAATAAGTAATATTTTGTGAATATATTTTCAACAACTTTTACTGCGTGTATGAGTGGGTAGGTACGTATTGTGTATTGTATGGTTTTAAATAAAATATATACACAAATTAATTTCTTGTAATTTAAAACAAGAGCAGCTATTTTTTTAAATAGCTAGAATTAAAATCTCTAATATTAAAAAAAAAATAATACGGAAAATATTTAAATCTCCAATATAACATAATTATAATAGATACCTATATTAAATTAACATTATTTTATTTTGTTTTGGCAATCATTTTTATGGATATTTTGACAATACTTAGCTGGTAAGTTTAACATAGATATTATAATATTATATTATAATTATTTCTTATTTTTTAAAATTCTTACATGACGTGTACCTATTTGTTAAGTTATTTAGTAGAACTTTTTGTCTTATAATATTAGAGGTGAATTTCATGTTTAATTTAAAACAATTAAATCTTTCCAAGACTGTTCTAAAATTCAATGTAAAATACATTTTCAAACTACCTTTTAAAAATATATTCATAAATAAATAAGTATGTTTTTATATTTTTACTATTGCGCTGTTTTATTGTTTTATATTTTTTAATTAGATGCAGTTTATTTAAATTTTAGAAAATAATGAGATATGATATTAATACTGATAGTTACATACAAACTGATAGAACTTAATGCGAATAAAATATTATACTTCAGTATGTTCTAAAAAAAACTTAAATTTTTTACAATGATGTAAGTTGAAGAAATAAAAGTTACCTAATTTATAAGCATACTTTCATACTAATTATTACATTAAAATGTTGTATTAATAATTAATAATATAATAATTATTATAATCTACCATTTACCTTGTAATTATTATTTTTTTTTATTTTTTTTTTCATTGTATTGATTTATTAGATATAACTTAATAACAGCCAATTAACTTATTATAACTACTACCTATGGTTTAATTATTGCATTACTCTTTTTAGAATTGTAATTAATGAACTGTTATTTAATTATGTCTTACAGTTTTATCATTTTTACCTACTCAATTTATACAAAATTCTATGTGTTAATTATTAATTTTTAATTTAAATGATTTTATGAAAATGCATCAAATAGGATAACTACCTTCATTAAATTTCATTATAAAATCAAATGAAAAATTAAGTTTTAACTGGATAAAAAAATAAAATAGAAAGTAGTAATACCAAATACAAACATAATTTAAATAACTTAATAGATAATATACTGGTGTTATTGTAGATATTTTTATCATTATTTATTACAATTATAATATTATATGTTAATATTTTATAGATGTGCCAATTGGACAGTAGAGTGAGTATTGAACAATTGTATTTGATTATTTCAAAAATACATAAATCTTAGTAAAGTATACTGTAATTAGTAAATAGAAGTTACTAAGTAATACATTGACAGATTACTACAAATTGGTGCCTTGAATTCATAGGCATAATTAGTCCTTTAAGCTAGGGAGGGCTAAATTCCTAAAAATGTTTTGTAGCAATTTTTTTTTAATTTAATTATTATTTATTGTTTCTATTGGTTTTTTCAACTGATTTGAATGATTATTCATTTATATGAAACACTATATTTTTTTATATTGTACGCTAAAATAAAATTAATACTAATATATTTATAAGCACATGCATTTACCCAAAAATTCTGGGGGGAGGGGGCTGAAACCCATTACAAGGTAAAACTAAAACTTATAAATGTGATTTTTGATTATAATATATACATATATTGTCATTTAGGCAATTAGCAGTCAAAGTGTAATTAAATTTTTTTTTTTATATTCTTTGATTAAAAAAAGTTTGAAGATTTCTGTAGTTTAAGGTATGATAAGGTGGGGTTACTAATAGATAATAAGACAATAAGTTATTAAAACATTTAAACTTCTAATTTAACATATTATTTTGTTTAGGTGATTGTAATAAAATAAGAATAAAATATTAAAGCATAAGCTATTGGTTATAAGTTCTGATATTCAATCGATAAGTATATAAGATAATAACACAATATAATTGTTATATTCTGTTATAATATACTAAAATATGAATTGATTATAATTTGTAAGTAGATCTTCTTCCACAATTTAAAAATAAATATATGATGCAAAAACAGTTTATGGAACTCTATGAGTTGTATCAAATGGCTAATATTGAATTTATTGTACAAAGTCGCAACTTAATAATACATTTTGTCTGTACAAGATTACTTATTTACTATTTTAAAATGATTTTGATACTAAATTGTTATACATTTTTGTCTGTATAAATAATTATTTCATTATTTTTTTACATGTCGCTGGCAGAATTGTGGAGGGGTATGTTAAAGTAGTTATTAAACAACATTTTTATATATTATTTAATAATATTAAAATAACATACATTTATTATTTTCTATTAGTTTTTTGTTGGTAAGAAATTTGTTGGATACTCTATGTTCGATAATAATTATGGAAAAATTAGAAAAATGAGTAAAAGTGAACCGAAAATAGATGACTATGAAAGAGTAAGTTTATTTTACATTAAAATAATACAGGTAACATGGAATTTAATGTTTATATATTAATATTAAATGGGATGTTCTAAACCTAAACTAATTTCTAATCATGAAGCATTTTGATTTTCTTTAATAGTCTAACGGTATTCATGAATAGTACTCAGTAGGACAATAGAGAATCATATTCTATGAATTAATTAATTAAAAATAAAAAGGCAATAATTAGCCATAAATTAACTCAACAACTCGTTTTATAACCATTATAATGGTATATAACAAATTTTGAATATTTTATACCTTAAATATACTTGTAATTTTATAAAATAATCTATTAAAAATTAAAATAACAAGTAATTATATATGTCTTAATTTAGATTAGTTACATTTTATAATTTAAGCATAGATTGTTTTTCATTCTTTAAATTTAAAAACATAAATATATTATTAAGTTATATTAAATTATTATAATAAATATTATATTTCAATTACAAAATAATTATATTTGGAGAAATTTGCATTATTTATGTAATCTGATGATTATTTGTAATATTATTATGCAATTATGATGCATTTCAAAAACTATTTTGAATGAAGTTAATTCAGTAAATTTATCCATTTTACACAACTTCAAATCCATATAATGTAAACATTTTATTAATAATAATTTGATAAATAATAGTCATTAATAACATCAATTTCATAATGTTACTTAATTTAATAAATAGTTTAATATTAATAAAAACACAGTACTCATATCATGTAAAATTTCAAAACTATAATGTTTCAGGTACCATATGACTCAAGAAATTATGTAAAATGGCATCATTGAAGTTAAACGTATCATTAAAATGTTACTAATTAATATTATAGATGAACATTATTGTTGAATAATAATTAATAAGTTATAGTAAACTAGTTTAACCACATTTAGTTACTGATTTTCATTGTTTAAGTACTTATTAATACATGAACCATAGTGTTTACTGTTTAATTTAATTAATACATCATTAGAATCATTAGAATAATATAAAATATAAATGTAAATATCTTTACAAAATGTATCTATCAATTAAGATGTTCAAAATTTATTAAAAATAACAATTGATGAAATAATAAAGAATAAATTAGTTTATATTTTGACATGAAAAAAAAAGATCACAATTATAAATGTATCTGTTATAAAATACTAGTTGACTAAATATTTACGACCATAGAACTGTACTTTTTTGTCGAATGATCCACATTTGATTGGCATGTTTAGCTTATAGAATGGGTTCATTACATACTGAAATTAAACAAATATGTTAGTAAGTAAGTATTATTAAGTAAAGATAGCAAAGGCTAAAAATAATATATTATCTAAAAAGTCTATTGGTATAATATTATATTAATAATATGGTACATAGTTATTAGTTTTAATAATCCTGTATGGATTAAAAGCAATTAATGAATTTCAATTTGTAGGTAAAAAATTAGGTTCACATTTCCATTTAAGATGTGTTTGTAATGTTGGTTGAAAACAGATGCATCTAATCAGATTGTGATTTACCAGCCTGATCATCCGTTTATACTTTTTATTATATTATTATCTATACATCTGAACTCCAAAGCCAGACATGTTAAAAGCAGTTATTAAACCCACTGCCATTAAAAACAATATTTTAAATTTTAATGCAGCATATTGCATTGGGATCACATTGAAAGATGATAGAAAATTGTATATTAAAATCATTGAACAGTGATGTGATTTATGAAAACGGATAGTGTGGTCTGACCCTTAAAATTTCTAAAGATATAATGATTAATAATACCTACTATTGTGATCTGATGAGGTAAGCAAAACAATTTTTTAATTTAGAAATTTTACCCAACCTAATAATTATTTTATTTACTGTATCCGAATCAACAAAAAAATAAATTAGAGAAAAAAAAATATATGAAAAATCACTAGTCTTATGGTAGCAAGTATAAAGTAAACATCAAAGATAAGTTTGTGAATAACAATAAATAGATTATATAATATTTTTTACATTTAGGTATACAATACGTAAGCTATATTATTTATATGATATACTTAGACAGATTATACTAGAATAAGGTCAATGATAATATCAGAAAAAAGAAAAAAGTACTATCTTAATTTTATTCATAATTACCTTTATAAACATTTCATATACTTCAGTGAAGAAACTTTTTATGCCCTCATCATTTTTAGAGTCATGTACCATAATAAATCTCATTCGACTGGCTGTAACAAAAGCTGACACCGTCCAATGATTAAATCTGTCCACAGTTTTCAAATACATAGATGTAGACTTCCACATTAATTCATCAACCAGGTCTAGGGCAGCATGGGCTATGAACTGGTTTAAATGGCTGTGGTCTTCTTTCTATAACATGTCAAAAATTATATAACATATTAATTAACTATCTACATAAAATTCAAAATCATAAAAATTATTATTGCTAAGTAAATAGTTATTTTAAAAATGTATAATGTATGACCTACAAATTAAATAGTTGTTACAAAATTTTTAACAATGTAATGTATTATAAAAGGTTAAGTACCTATAATTGTTGTATGTCTGAAAAGTAAATTAATAAAATAATATTGGCAGATATCATAATTTTATTTTTAAGTTATATTTATTTTTTTTAATAAGTATACACAATACACCCAACAATCAGGGTTTTAAACAGTTTTTTTCCAATTGGTACACACAAATATAATACATAACATCACCTACTTATCCTTTTATCAACTATTAAATTTAGTATTTTAATATTTAATAGTACCATTTACAATTAAATGAGTGATTTTAACCTGGCTAAATTGTCAAGGAAAAAATTACAGTTATTAATTGAGTTATCTGAAATAAATATTCTGTTGATCGGTGCGAATTTACTATAATTTTGGAGATAAATGGGCAAGTTGAACATTTCTGACACACGAGTATTAATTTGAGGAATATTTAGAAGTATCTGACTAAGTAATTCAGAATATAAAATTAGAGAATTAAGTAGTTTATAAAACCAAGATACATCATGAAATTCATTTTTATTTTTGAGTGACTCGATGCTAGTTGTTCAAGCAAGACGTTGGTTTTATTGGTCCTAAATACCAGTACTCTCAAGAATCGTTTTTGCACACATTCAATTTTATTAATTAGTCCAGTTTTATAAGGATTCAATATTTATTTATTTATTTTTATTTAAATTAATATCGGAAGATTAATGGGCCTCACTGAGAAAAACTCGTGTGAAGGCCCATGGGTTATCTTAGATTATAAATAATTCTTATTATTTTAAGGTACATAATATTACATAATTAAAAAACAAATAAGGAGTTTTTCATAAATAAATCACATAAATAATTCCATTAATATTACAAGCTTTAAATTAGTATGTTACATACAATTTTAAGTTTTACACACATATTCATATCGTAGCCAGTGGTTAATTATTACTAAACTAACTGTTATATAACTAAACTATAGTCCAGTACCGTTTGGACAAAAGTGCAATACAAGTAGGATTTTTAAATTCTAAACAAATAAGTCTTATAAAACCGAATACTCAAATAACTTTATCATAAACATCATATTATTAGGTTATTTAATACGATTTATAAGCTACAGTTACCCTACAGGCAAAGTAATCAGATGATTGGAGTGCAAATTTTCCGCACTTAAAAAATAAAATGTATTTATAATATTTTATTATAATTTGAGACAGCGACAAATTGCTTAATCCACCACTGACTGACAGATAATTTACATACATTAAATTAAGCAAGATATAAACAAACTAAAATTGCAAATTCCGTGAACAAAAGAGCATAATAAGATAACATCAAAATTAATTGATTTTATAACATACTTTTACTTCTTTGCTGGACATGAATTCCATTTCAAATATGGGATTGTCGCCATGACCAACGATTACAAAATAATAAAAACCTGTCATGGCAAATTTAATACCAACACATTAAAATAAATACACTATTACTTATTAAAGTGCATATTAATTTGGAGTTTATAATTTTTAAGAATTAATTAAATATATAAAAATGTTTGTTTCTAACTAAAGTCTAAAATATGTTTTAAGTTTAATTTCGTTTAAAGTTGATAACATTTTGTGTTATCAATTATCACAATTATACCCATCCCAAGGTTTATAGATTATACAGGTTGCCTCATTTCGCATTTTTGAAATTTCGGGAGTGGAGGAAGCCACATCGTGACGTCACCCGAAGTATAAACCGTTTCGTTATTCCCATATAACACGGGTAAAATGAACACGATTTTTAACTTTCCCAAGCTCCTACAACTTCAATATTAATTTTTTTAATTTGAAAAAAAAATGGTATAGGCTCAAGGTATAATTGAATATATTTGCATAAAAAAAAAAAATGAAATTTAACCATAACTTGGTTAAAAAAAATATAAAAAGTGAATGATCTAACTCATCACATTGAGTTTCAGGTGACATGGAACAGTAAGGTTTTTTTTAATGTTTTTGAGCATTCTACTTGGAACTCAATTAATTAATTAAGGTTTTTAAAAACACCATAGTACATATGATAATTTAAAGAAGTCAATAGGTAACCTAAATATTAAATAAAAATATAAATAAAATAGGTACCTACCTACATTCTCGTTAATGAAACATAATTTTTTTTTTTTTCTAATAAAGTTAAGTAGTTTAACATAGAAAACATTTTTGTAACATTTGCTTTAACAATATATAAACATTATAATCATAAAAAAATTATACGTTTTTCAGTTTTTGTATGTTTCAAGTGACTTATTGTTTTAATACTAAAAATAAAATCATTCTTAAAAAATCAGATTATGAATATTTTTAAATAATGTTTGGACTTATTTTGTAATATTTTGTTAGAAAAATAAAATTAAAATTGAATATTTGGAAACAATATAGAAAAATAACGTTTTTCAAAACCTTGATCAAAAGCGTAATATTCGTAATAATCAAAAACGTTTAAAAATAAAACTGTAAAAAAGACATGGATTTATTTTTGTATATTGAATAACATTTTCAATGTTACAAAAAATGCATTACAAATGTAATGCAATTAATAAAATTTAAAATAGTTTTATTGTGTGAGCAATAGTTGTCAAATATTTATCTAGTGTCCGCTGAGTTAAGCTACCATTAAACTTGGCGTGCGTTTCCTACAACCCTAAAACTTATATAATTTGTCTTGAATGTTTCCCCTTGGACCCCCCTCAGATACGACTTTGAATTAATCTGTAATGTACCTACTCTAAATATCATCAAAAAAATAATTACACACATTATATAAATATAATATACATTTCTATTTTATTAAGTAATAGCATTGATTATAAATACTAGTATTTATAATCAATGGTAATAGCTATAATAGTCAAACTTTTTAGTTCAATTAAAATAATTAAATTACAATTTTGGATCAACAAAAAAATTTAAGTACAGGAGTAGCTGCTTATAATTTCATGTAACTATAACTGGATGTCTATACAGTATAGGATTTGTAAAATTAAAAAAAATAGTTAAATATAATATATATTATTATTATATGGGTGTTGTTAAAACCTGTTCAAAAGAATAACGAAAAATAATGAATAATTACATATTTAGCGTATTATTAAGTAATAAAATACATTATTCAATAATAATACATCGATATTTAATAATAAGCAGTAAATCAATTAGGTATAATAAAAAATAATAGCATAAAAAAATAAAAATACATACGTTCACATCATTGATTATAGAATAGACAGATAGCCCATACAATGTTAATATTTGGCATAGATATTAAACATATGGATACGGCATTCCTTTATACATTCTACATACACTGTTTAGGCCAACATAACGGAGAGAGAAACGATGGTTCTCACTCGCACAGATCTTCTGTGTGATAAGGAAAGTAAAACTCTTAATTCTTGTAAGAGAGAGAAAACTTGATGTGTACAGATAATTGATAAGATATTATGTTAGCTTACAGATTTTTGTATTATGCCGCATCCATATGTTTAATATCTATGATATTTGGCGACTATACGTAGGATGCAGCCACTATGGAGCGCTAGTGTAGTCGGGATACAAGGTAGTGGTACCCCCATCATAGATTTGTAGCATGGATGTACAGGGGAAGGGAGGTAGCTTATCGCGCGGTCCCTATCTAAAAATAGAATAATAATAAGAAACTGAAATACTAAAATCCATTATTGGAAATAATAATTATTATCGCTACTATCTTGTTAATCGTTCACTGTGCAGTAGCCCGCAACTCGCATTTTCTGGTTCTGTTTTCTGTAGTGTGTGGACTATAAAATTAATTACTAATCCCGATAATTGTGAATTATTCAAAACTTATATATTTTAAAAAATATTAAAACATGTCTGGAAACAAGTGCCAATATTTAAATTGTGGCAAATCTAAAAAAAAATTTCCAAATTTAAAAATGTATCGTTTCCCAAAAGATGAAAGAAAAGAAATATGGATAATAAATTCAGGTAAGGAAATAATTTTAAATTTTCATAAAGCATTAATTCGAATATTATTTTGTCGCTTCCGAATAAATAATTATTATTTTGATTTATTAAAAAGAAAATAGGTATCTATTATATGATAAGTGATTTATAAATTTTAAAATATATCATTTACCTACCTACAAATATTATTTGATATTTTATTAACTTATTTTTGTAAATTTACACAGGAAACACAAGTTTGTTTTCTTTCGAACCAGATAAACTCCATAATAGGTACATTTGTCAAGAACATTTCCCACCTGAGAGCTTTATTCAAAATTTTACTCAAAATCGTTTGATAGATACTGCTATTCCCTATAATTATAAATCTGAGGCACAGCCATCTACATCATTAGGCTTTGACCAAAATGACAAATCTGAACAGGAGTATAATATTTTAAAGTCAACCCCAACTAAAACATATACACGCTCAAAATCAGACATGGTAGAGTTAGTTTTTCCAAGCCCCCCTTCAATGTTTTCTACTCCTCAAAAAACAAAAATAACAAATATAATAGACATGCCTAGTCCAAATTTAAAAAGGAAATCTGATTTGATTGAAATAGATACACCTAGAAAAATAAACCTAAAACAAAAATTAAAACTAAAAAACAAATTAATTCATAATAAAATATCTCACATTTCAAAATTAAAAAAAAGAGTTAATACTTTTAACACCCATAATAATGTTAAGAACTCAATAAATATGCATAACTTTCCATCAATTAATTCCAAGGCAATCGTAACAATGCAATTAAAAGATAGGCGTTGTCCATGGACATTAAATGAAAAAAATTTGGCTTTAAATTTATATTATAAATCGCCAACAGCATATAAATTTTTACGTACACAAAAAGTCAATTTACCCGGGCCATCAACTATTCGTCGTTGGATTGGTCAATCAAAATTCTTACCAGGTTTTAGTAAATTATTTTTCAGTCATATACAAAAAAGATTTGAGTCATCTGATTATAAAGAAAAAGTTTGCACTGTTTGTTTTGATGAGATGTATATAAAAGAATTTATAGAATATTCCAAAGAATTTGATTTTATTGAAGGTTTTGAAGACTTAGGTCATTATGGGAGGACCAATAAAAGTGCCAACTGTGTCTTAGTATTTATGGCTCGAGGTATTTATTCACCATGGAAATTTCCAATTGCATATTTTCTTGCTCATTCTGGAGTTAACAAAACCATTTTAAAAAATTTAATAGTTGATGTTTTAGAAAAGTTATTTGAGGTTGGATTGTGTCCAAAAATTATAGTTTGCGATCAAGGCACGAACAACCAAAGCGCTTTAAAATCATTAAATGTTTCAGAAGACAGTCCATTTTTTTTACTCAACGACAATAAAATATTTTCTTTGTTTGATGTTCCACATTTAATTAAAAGTATTAGAAATAATTTAATTAATGCATGTTTTATAAAAGATGATAAAATAATCTCATTTGATGATATAAAAAAAACATACGAGTTGGATAAAGAAAATCATAAAAGTAGGTCCCTCGTCAAAATAACAGATGCACATATTTACCCAAGTTCTTTTCAAAAAATGCGTGTTAAATTAGCAGTACAATTATTAAGCAATTCCATGTCAGCAGCAATCCGAACTTGTATACAAACAGGACAACTTCAAAGTAATACTTCATCAAATACTGCAGATTTTATTGAGTTTATTAATAATTTATTCGATTGTCTTAATAGCAGGTCTTTATATAGCAATAATCCATATCTCTGTGCATTAACTGATGTAGGTACTGTAAATTAGCTATTCTATAATCAATGGTTCACATGCATTTTTAATACGCTGCCGTAAATTTTATACTTTGCGTGACGTCACTAGACAAGGAATGGTACGGGTATGGCTAAAATATTATTAATTATTATATTATATTATTATATAGTATATTTTAGCCATGATAATTTATTTATTTTTCAGTTTTAACAATATGGATTCTATAAGAGCAGCAATTTGTGTTCGACGTTCGTCCTCTTGTAAAATCTGAATTGGATCGTGGATGTTCAAATTGTGTATTAGCAGATTCAGTTAACCAGCAGATAATTGTGAATAATAATGCTAACTTAACATTTACATTTAATTATGTATTTAGTCCTGAAAATTCTCAAAACCAAGTTTATCATTCAGCTGTTGAAGATTTAGTTCAAAAATTATTTAGTGGAATGAATATAATTTATATTTTTATATAATTTTTTTCAAAGCTGGGCAAGTTAGTCATTTTTTTTAACTAGTTGAAGTTAAGTTACTTTAGTAAAAAAACTAACTAAGTTAGAACATAAGTTAGTTTCTGAAACTGTCCAAATTTTTAATTTAGTTAGTTAGAAGTTAGTTTGGCGAAAACAGTAACTTAAGTTAGAATATAAGTTAGAAGTTAGATTTTTTTTAGATTAAAAAACTTTTGTGTTCAAATGTAAATAATAAGTTATATCTAACTTACATTATTGATAAAAACTGAAAATTGAATTAAACACCTTGTAATTTGATCACATGTTCTAATTAGGTAAGTAATAATTTCAATTTCTTGAAATTTTAGTTATTACTTATTAAAACATAAATGATGAAACAAAATAAAAAAATTTATACAACAGTATGACAACATAAAATATAAATATAAAATAATAATACATAACAATCATAGTATAATCCATACTCTATATTATATTATATACATATATTCTATACAGCTTCTAGAACTTTGGAATGAAAAAAAAGTAATAATAATAATAAACTAACTAGTTAGTTATTTTTCTAACGAGTTAGATTAGAATTATTTTACGCTTTCAATTCAACTCTTTAAGTTTGAAAGTTATCATATATTAAAACTAACTAGTTAGTGCCCAGCTTTGATTTTTTTGCAATAATAAACTGCAATTCTGATTTTAGGATATAATGTTACCATATTAGCATATGGTCAGACTGGTTCAGGTAAAACTCATTCAATGGGTACAAATTTTGTAGACGATGCTAATGAAGAAGAAAAAGGTATTATTCCATGAGCTATCCAAAATATATTCAACGAAGTACAAAATAAATCGGAAGAAGCTAAATTTTCAATCAAAGCATCATTTATAGAAGTATTTTATTTTGTTTAAATATATTTATAATAATTATACCAATGTTTTAGTTTTATCAAGTATGTCATTTGATACTTACTTAAATTCCTGTAAAATGCTTCTGCACTATTTTTTCTTTCTGTTTAAAAGTTTTTCATAGTTCCATCATTATCTTTTTATAGATAGATTTTGTTCTATCATAGCTCTTATTAGTTTGTTTTGACTTCTTCAACCATACTCCTCTTGTTGTAGTCTTTTAAGAAAGATCTTTTATATTTGTACTCTAGAATAAAATTTTTAACTTTGCATTTTTCATTGTCTATTAGTTTTATCTTTGACCGCCGACTTAAAGATTTTTCTGTATAATTTTTTCCAATATTAGATAAAATTAGTTAGGTGATAGTTTTTACATATTACATTCATTGAGTAATTGGATTGTATAAATACTTATCCAGCAACAGAATTTATGTATTCATTGCAAAATTAAAAAAAAAAAAAAAAACAATTAAATCCTACATTTTTATAATTCTGTAAAATTTAAGTAGGTATATTCTGTAAGTTATATATTTATTGGATGGTTTGATATAAGAAATAAAGAGGTATAAAACATAGTCTTGCTCCCTCACTACTTATCTAATTCAAGTTTTGTATGTATTAACTAACAATATTGTGTTTTATATTTAATTATTATTTATTTATGTATATTAAATAATTACAAATTAATTTAGAGCTTTATCAAGAACAAGTGTATGATCTCTTATCCCCTAATAGAGCTACTCTTGATATTAGAGAAGATGGCCGTAGAATTTGTATTCCTGGTTTAACTGAAATAGGTGTAACCGATTTTTCTTCAACACTTCAATGTTTAGTACAGGTAATTATTTTTTTGATTTGGGTATTGAGATATTATTTCCAATATCTATTCATTAAATGTTGATACTTGTTTTAGGGTTCTAGTGGTAGAGCAACTGGTGCAACTGCAATGAATGCTCAATCATCTCGTAGTCATTGTATATTTACATTAACTATAAGTCAAATGCAAGAAAATGGGTGAAATATTTTTCTTAATAATCTAATTATTTTAACTAAAAACTATGTGTTTAGAAACAATACAACTGCCAAATTTCACTTGGTAGATTTAGCTGGATCAGAACGAAGCAAAAAAACAAAAGCTACTGGTAAAAGATTTAAAGAAGGTGTTAACATTAACAAGGGTTTATTATCTTTGGGAAACGTTATTACTTCATTATGTGAGAAATCTGCTCATATTTCTTATAGAGATAGTAAACTTACTCGTTTATTGCAAGGTAAATGTTAATTAAATGAAACTAAAAAGATTTTTATTTTTTCATTAACTACTGTTTATAGACTCTTTGGGTGGAAATTCTGTGACATTAATGATTGCATGTATTAGTCCTGCTGACTATAATATGGATGAAACTGTTAGTACTTTACGGTATGCTAATAGAGCATTACAAATTAAAAATAAGCCTGTTATAAACCAGGATCCAATTACTGCCCAAATTTCTGCACTTTCTAAAGAGGTAATTAATTTAAATTTCACTTAAAATAATCAGTGTTTCATGTCGCTTTTTTAAAATTTAGAATCATGATTTGAAACTAAAAATAGTTGCAATGGAAGCTAATGGTTTTGTCAGTTGTCCACCAGAACATATTACATTGCAAAAAACTAATAAAGATTTACAAGAAAAGATACGTGCTATGAGTCAAGTATTGAGTGAATACATGGCACAAAGTGCATCACTTAACATGAAAGCATTATTAGTAAATATTTAATACTTTTCAAATTTGGGATTTTAAATTATTAATACTTTGTTTGAAATAGGCTGAAACTGGACGTGAAACAATGAAAAAAAATCTTGAAGAATTAAAAATAGATTTCGAAAATGCATTGAAGTGCAATGATTTAGAAGAATTTAATAATATATAAAACTTAAAATTGGCTCAATTATGGTATATTACTTAAATAAAATACTTGAAAATATTTAAAAAAATAATTAAATGTCATCTACCTGTAGGATCAGCATAATCGAACTGAAGTAGAAATTAGTGGAGATGATTATGTTACTGCTACTGAAGACATGGATGAAGATGATGTGTCTGACCCAGATAATGAAACTGACCAAACTAAAGAGCAAATGGTTATGGAAACTCAATGGTTAAAGATACTCATCCGGAATTGTATCAATTGGCTATTGTTGTATTTTGTGTACCTGCAACACAAGTCAGTGTTGAAAGACTTTTCCCAGGATTAAAATTTGTGCTGTCTCCATATAGAACAAAATATATTAGTTCCAAACACTTGGAAGACCAGTTACTAATACGTACTAACAAACTTTTTGAAAAAAAAGAAAAACAATTGCAGATGTAAATTCATAACATATAATATTAACAATTTTTATAGATCTAACTTGGACACATACACATCTATCCAACGTAAAAAAAAAAATAGATTATAATAATATATTGTAATATTATTATTATTATTATTATTATTTTTGTACGTTTATTAATATATTACAATTATTTACAATGAGTATATTATCTATCTGATCTATTAAGTATTAAATATTATTAATGTTTATATAAATTTGTAGGATGTGTAAATATATTTGTAAATGTTTTAGATTCTGCAGTGTAGTAAACACATAATAATTTTTTTTCTTGCAAAACACTTTTTGTCTGTACAAATGTTGTAATATACCAATGTACAGTACCTACAACAGTAGCCAGTATTAACTTTGTTTCCTAATTAAAATTAAATTTTAAATTAAAAATATATATTTCATCAAATCATAATATTTCACAATATTAAAAAATATTTTACAAATGTTTACTATGAGTTGGAATAAAATAACTTAATCTAATTCCAAGAAATATAATAAGCAGATATAATAAATATATAATTATTTTAACTATCCGTAATACCTTTTATTTTCATGAAATGAAACAATTACAATTTAAACAGGAATAAATAAATAATTTCATATTATTTTTTAATAAATCTTTAATAATCAGAAACCGAAATTAACCGGTTCTAGAACCCTTACTCTATAAAAAACCAAAACCTAAACCGGAACCTCTAAAAAAAAATTGAATAACCAAAACCGAAACCGGAACCGAAAATACCTTTAGGTTCCAGTCCCTGGTATACAGTATACTATCCTTCATATTTGAATTAAAGGGTCCAATGAGGCAATGCAACAACCAGGTAACTCCATTTTCATGAATTTTTCTGGACAGAGTAAAAACTGTTTTAATGAAAAAATTAATTTTGTTTAAACCATTTTTATATATAAATTACTTGTTTTATTGCATCATATGAAGTATGATATTTACCTTATTAAAGTTCCCTTAGTCTCAATAATTATTAGAAGTTAGGGACTACACTGAGTTGCCTGGTCGTTCGTTGATATTTGGACTTCAGTTAACACATACTTCTTTATGATATTTAACTTCTCACTTAATTGACAAAAATTTAAGAGAGCTAAGAAATATGGCTCTTAGTATAAAAAAATTGGTGTCTAACCATACTGGTATTTTTTAATCGGAAGTATCAAGTAATTAATCAAAAGCTGATAGATTGGAATATTATAATTAATAAAGTAGTAGCAATTGTAACGGACAATATAGGGTCTTATGTTAAATTAGCCGTTATAATAATGGATATTCCACATATTCTGTGCACAGATCACCATTTAAATATAATAGTACAGCATCACTACAAACTGCAGCAAGCCACATGTTTTCGCGCACCCGCGGTCCATCATCATTGACGTCATTACGTGTAAGTGAGTGAATAATAATTGTGTCGTGAGGGAAAACAGATTTACCTTCCATACCCTGCAGGTTCAATGTAGGCCAAAGCTGGGCAAGTTAGTCATTTTTTTTAACTAGTTGAAGTTAAGTTACTTTAGTAAAAAAACTAATTAAGTTAGAACGTAAGTTAGTTTATGAAACTGTCCAAATTTTTAACTTAGTTAGTTAGAAGTTAGTTTGGTGAAAATAGTAACTTAAGTTAGATTATAAGTTATAAGTTAGATTTTTTTAGATTAAAAAACTTTGGTGTTCAAATGTAAATAATAAGTTATATCTAACTTACATTATTGATAAAAACTGAAAATTGAATTAAACACCTAGTAATTTGATCACATGTTCTAATTAGGTAAGTAATAGTTTCAATTTCTTGGAATTTTAGTTATTACTTATTAAAACATAAAATTATGAAACAAAATAAAAAAATATATACAACAGTATGAAAACATAAAATATAAATATAAAATAATAATAGGTACATAACAATCATAGTATAATCCATATTTTATATTATATTCTATACAGCTTCTAGAACTTTGGAATGCAAAAAAAAGTAATAAGAATAATAAACTAACTAGTTAGTTATTTTTCTAACGAGTTAGATTAGAATTATTTTACGCTTTCAATTCAACTCGTTAAGTTTTAAAGTTATTATTGTATATTAAAACTAACTTAACTTTAACTTTCTAACTAGTTAGTGCCCAGCCTACATTGTAGGCTCTAGGCAAAGCCGTAACTGGAGGAAAGTCCAAGTGTCTGGACCCCCAAGATTTTTTTTAAAATATAAATATTTTATAGTTATGAATAAAGTAATTGACTATAAATTTTCAGTATTTATATTTAAAAAAAATGTTGAACCCCCCTCAGAAATTTTTTTCAGTTGCAATCTTGGCCCTAAGCACAGCGCTATTAATTCCTATGCGCTTATACAGCACTGTGGTGTCCTTTATTTAATTTTATTTTTTTATGGCTTTAATGTAGACACAATTATATTCGTTTAAAATCGATTTATATTTTATTTACCATCCAAAAGTGCTTGAACAAATATACGTAGAACATGACCGAGTAACAATGGAAAGAAATTAGAATTAAATGTAATTTGGACTAATTATTAATAATAACTCAATCTGTATGCCAAAATAAAATTTAAGGTGAAATAATACGTAATATTCATTACTATATTATAAAACTAAATATTATTATCGAAGTTGAGAATTTTTAAATTTTGTTTACCGTTTAATTGACATTATTCGTGATGAATCATGATGAATGTTTAGATATTTGCGTAAACATTAATACCTATATCAAAAAAGTACAACTAATTATTTAATATTATATATATATATATATATATATATATATATATATATCTAATGTGAATTATTATATTTAGTACAAATCGTATTAACGTATAATCTCACAGTTAAACTGTATCATGTAAAAGTGTAGTATAATATATAATAGCGATTTCGATAAAATAAAATTTCATTTCATCTAACATAATTAAGTACGTACCTATACTATCGTACTGCACAATGTAACAATAAGAAAAATAAAATAAAACAATAACGTGCAATTGTATTTCCTCGATTTGCGAGTAAATTTTACAGATTTCTTTAAGTAAAAAAAAACATTTCATACTGGTAAAAGCCGTTGTATAAGTTATTTGTCATTAAAAATAAGATAGGAAAAAAAACGGGAAAGTGACTATTTTTTTAGTGATTTGCCGGAGATGTGTAAAAGTACTGGAACTTAGTACATAATAATATTACATATTACCCCAAAACGGTAACGCGGGTTTATTTCGGTGGCATATTTTAAAGGATGTATGTGACGAGTGTGTGGCGTAGACAGTTGTGTACCTGTATTATATACCCGTCTGGTGGAAAAGACTCAGTAATGTGCAATCGGGATGGAAGGAAAAAAACTTTAATAAAAATGTACGTAGGGGAAAAAAATCAAACAGCAAGCGGATACGCTTCCGATTTATAATGCGGCGGCGCCCGGTGACGGATGCAGATTAGCTCTCAGAGACTTCGACGACGGGACGGACGAGCGGTGTGGTGTTGGAAAGCTAACAACAATTGCACGACGACTAAGGAGGCTGCTGTGAGGCACCTTAACGAGTTAACATTGATCTTTCTACGCGCGGCACGAGACACATTTACACACACACACACACACACACCACACATACTCGCACTGATAACTAAACGCCGTCGTCGTCGTTTGTAACATTCTCCTCCGCAAAGCCACCGCTTGCACTTGTACCGTATGCTCAGGAGGACTTATGGCGTCCATTTATTCCCGCATCACACTATTATTCTAAATATACATCTGATATATGTATTATGTATATGTATATATTTACGAGAGTATGTGTTTGCGTGTGCATGTGCACATTGTATACATACCGTACGCGAGTTATGTTCGTTTGTAACGGCGAACTGCACCCGCCGTGGAGTCGGGCGAGTAGATTGGGGATGCACGACGACGACAATATATGTGGCGGTTATTATATTTAAAACTATTATATTATCATTTCGAACCAACGGCCCCGCGAAATATTACACGACATATAAATTATACTACTCCTTTATGCATTAGGTAGTTAGGTACCTACAATAATAAAGGACGCGCGACTCTGCTGTGATAAAGGACTCTGCCGTGCAGTGGCGTATATAGGGGGGGATCTAGTGGGCCGCAGCCCCCCCCCCCAAATACCTTAGGTAAATGTGCATTTAATAATATGCCTCTAGGTCAGGGATGGCGAATCCATGGCACGCGTGCCCGAGATGGCACGCGAAAAGATTTTGTGGGCACTCGAAAATTTTTACTATTATATTAGGTAATAGGTAAAAGTATTTTGAGCATACGGCTTTTATCGGTCATTAACGATTATTCTTATCTGTAGATAAAATAATAATACCTATATTATTATTGAGAGTAATAAACCTACCTCAGTAAACACTAATCAGTACAAATACTTATTATTATTATATACCTAAACTAACCTTTTTATACATTAATTATACAATCGAATTATAATATAACAAAATATAATTTTTTTCATGGCACGCTCTAAAAAAAAAAAAAAAGGTAATTTTGGGCACGCAGTGTTCAAAAGGTTTGCCATCCCTGCTCTAGGTGTTAGATCACTTAATAATTTCTATCTACTATAGCCCACCCCAAAAATTATTTCTATATACGCCACTGCTGCCGTGTACGTGATAACAATGCGCATACCTACCGGTTGAGGGATATCGCGAGAGATTAAAATATGTCTCGACATTTTCGACTGGCCGTTGCGGTACATAGTTGTAGTCGTGATTATATATTTTGAAATTCGACGATTTCACGTGACGGCGTATCGTATTTTATTTTTATGTAAAGACCACGCGTGATGACATATTATATTATGATAAAAGAAGTCACAGCACAGAATATTATGGATAAGCGATAGTTTTAGTGTAGAATAATATATACCTACCTAATTACGTGTATGCGATGTACGCAACGTATATAATAGTAGGTACATTGAAACTTGTAATTTCAACAATCTTTGTTTAATAAAAAAAATCAATAAACATGTAATTCGATGATTGACAATAACACTGCAGTTGCTCGTTGAAAGAGTTGTCCATAATTAACTTTAAATAAGTAATAGTATAATTTATAAGCTAATTAATCGATTATATTAATTATATTATTATAAAAAAAATTTAATTTAATTAATTAATATTATGTTCACACTATTCGTCCTGGTATCAACATGCTTGTTAATAATTATTTAATAAAAACGTGTCACCATTCGCCACACCGTACAATATACGTTATATATTCTCAATCGTCAATGCATGAATATAAATTCGCAGAATCTTTGCTTCCAGAAGTGCAAGAAATAAATCCGATGGACGCTATGATAATTATACTAGTTGCTGTGAACATAATATACTGATATTATTTTTTGGATTCCTAACTATTATACAAATTTGTAAAAAACAATCAGCAGAAGATGAATCCACGACAAATAACATTGATATTGAAAGTGTTAGAATAATTAATAAACGTTACTGACTCCAGGGAAGTTGAAATAAAGATTTGTACTGCAGACAACAGTCCAGTGCGGCTGCAAAAAGGGCGTTAGTTCAAAGTCGTTCAGACGCCCGAGTGGAACGGAGATTGGGTCAGTAAGTAAATAAATTTCTGCATAAAATAGGTAAGTCATAGACCCGCCTGCTGGTACTGCGGAAACCCCATAGACGATGCGTTCCACACGGTATTCAAGTGCGACGTGTGGCACCACCATAGACGAAAACTACAATACAAAATAGGAGGGGACATAAACCCGGAGTCGATACTGTCGTTAATGCTGAAAAGTGAAGAAAACTGGGCTGTTGTGCGAGAATTCGTTAAACACATAATGTCCAAAAAGGAAGACGAAGAACGTAGAAGACAAAAACTGGTTAATTAAGTACGGTTTGTTGTAGGCCCAAGGCCAACTTTCTCCAGGGTGGTTAGAGGCCCCCACATTTTTTCTGATGTTATATTAAAACGTAATAATATTGTTATTATTGTAATTACCTTTTTTGTGCAATAAACGATGGAAACTAGGGGTGAATTGATGTAGGTCAGTACCACCCTAGTTTTCGGTTATCTTTAATCGTGCTTATAAGTCAAGACCACAGAATTGATTTTGATCACGGACTACTAACTACACTGGACTGGAAACGAGACGTTTATCGCCGGGCCTCTTAAGTCTTATAGTGTCCGCGAGAGAGGTGTACCTAGTAAGGGGGAATCGTACATGAGCTAATTTGGTGCCATCTATACTTCAATGATAAACCATTCACCAAATGTATTCCCGCCAAATAAACCTACATAATATTATATTATATTATATTATAATAAGCACCAACTATAACAATAATAGATATTGTCGTATATTATATTATTATGTTCCATCCGAACATTCCGAATTCTAAAGAGTAAAGACTAAGATGATTTATCAGTCAGCACCATAAACAATATTATACTGACAAAATACGTCTTATTTTTTAAAATGCGTAAATGTTCAGTTGCTGGGTGTAACAGTCAAAATAGTAATATTAAAGTGACACTTTTCAGTGTCACAAATGCTAATAAATCATCTTGGGAAACAGCAGTACGTAGTTCAATAAGTAATCAGATAAAAGACCTGAAGTATGTTTTTTTTAGAACATTTTTAAATTTTTTACCTGAAGATATTTGTACTACATATGCAATACCATCAGATGTAAATGAAGTAAGAGTTAATATGAATAGGTATAAATTATAAAGAAATTTGGTATTATTATTAAAGTAAATATATTTTAAAGGAATTTGGTCAGAAAAAAGTGTTTTCATTGAAGAAGGGGGCTATTCTCTCGTTATTCAATCAAATAGACTCTAAACAAGTACTCTCTCATGGTATTGAATACCAAGCACCGACTCACTCCTTTAGAAGAGAACTTTTTACAGTAGAAGTAATTTAAATAAGTTAAAATAGATTAATTTTATATTTATGTAATCTTATGCATTTATATTTTAAGGCCCCCAAAATTCTTAAAAGACATATTGATTCTGTTGATTCAACATCAAACAATACATATCATGCAAATATATTTGTTTAGTAGATATTAAAGTAAATATTACTAATTATAAAAAATACTGTATTCTCTAATAGTACTAATATGTGCAATATTAAAATCATTTCGTTTAGAAACAAGCATTTTTCAAAGATTTTTGTTACTTAAGTATTTTGATTATTGATTCTATAAGTTTGCCACTTGGTTTGGCAAGTTATACCAACAACAGTATACTGTAGTATTTTACAAACCAGTTTTCTTAATTGAATAACTTGTAATCGAAAAACAAATTATAATAACAAACGATGAAGACGTACGTTTTTATATTTTTAATAAGAAGATAGATCCAACACATGTAGGGTTGCTGCAGATAAAATTTCCTCTCAATATTAAAAATGTGTTAGAAGCAATAAATTATTTTCATTGCAAACAAATTTGTCAAGGAGGACCGATGTTTATTAATTTTCTAGGTAACAGATTAATTTAATATAATTTATTATAAAAGCATATAATTATTAATTAGTTTAAATTATATAAAATGAATTTGCTTAGGAGTACATTGTAAGACTGCAATACCTACTTGATAATAAGTTATGGCGTCATCAAAGGTGTTCTATATTAGTAAACACCAAAAAATTGTATATTATTATATGCCATATGGGCGAACTCTTCTGTTTATCCGTCGAAATTTATTTTATATTACCTTACAAAATTCAACATTCTGTGACATACAATTATAGTATATATTGTGTGGCAAGCGCGGAAGTGAACCATTTCAGTCACCCAAGACTGAAATGATCCTCTGCGCGAGCCACACGTCATACTATTTTTTGTCACGCCTCTGCATTCATTTTTTCAATGTACAATGACGAGTTTTTATAAGATAAGCCCCTGTATTGTGTATTATATTGTGTATTGTAATGTGTTATGTGTTTTGTTAACTTGTTGTATAAAAATGCTGTTGAAAAAATAGAAATAAAAAAATCATTATTTATTTATTTTTTTTAATTAACCGACAAATTTAATTAAAGAAAGCGGGTGAGTATCGCTCTGCTGTACATTAGGGGGTGGGGTGGACCTCGGACTAGGGTAGGTTAAATTTGAATGCAATGATACTTAATCATTGTATACGAAAAACGATTCTGAACGGAGATGATTTGTCAGTCTAGGATATATTATATTTAAAATTTAAATATTGTCATATATTCTATTTTGAATTAAATTCAAACATTTAAGTAAAAATTTGAAGACCTTACGTCAAGTAATTTTTTAAAAATAACATAAAACGAAAATTATTTATTAGTAAAACGTTATTGTACACGTGTATTTTTGATTTCAAATTAAAATTAAAACTTTAAACACTCGTAAAATTTTTAAATTGAATAATCCTCAAACTTTTTTATAATTATTCTAAGCTTAACTTATGGACAGCATAGTATTAAATTTTTAATTTAAACGGATAATAAATTTTTATATTAAAATTTTAATGAATAAAAAACATTGTACTAATCTTCCTTTCCAGACGAGAAGAGCGGCGGAGACAATGGAAGGAAAACTGGTGTGGCAGAGGCAGATATGAGGATATCTAAGCCGGCGGAACAGGTGTGCGATCAGGAGAAAGCGTTGTCTGAAGCCGAGATAAATCGGTTGCCCATTGACGAACTTCTCAGTAACCCGGTATGGGCTTCTGTGTACCATCGGGGCTGGGAAGACCGTACATTGGACATCCAGAATTTATCGAGGCAAGCAGACAGCGGATTACTCCTGCATCAAACGCCTGATGCGCCGGTAGAGGTATCGGGGGAACCATGCACACCAGTTGTACAGATTCAAAAAGGAAAGACGATGGCGCAGCAGGCGCGAAGTCGCAAAAAATGGAAAAACTTAAAGGATAAAATAAAGGCCAGGGAGCAATTGGCGCTGATTTCGAACCCGGAACCCGCCTGACCTCCGTTCAAACACTTTTCGTCTACGCTACCAGCCTAGCCCCCTCTCTCCGCCTTCCCAATTTTACAATATTGTAATTTTTATAATTAGGTACATTATTCAGTTGAATATGTCTGATGTGCGGCTGCCAATCACTGTTGGTGATTTCGATTGTGTGGCGCAAATGGTTG
The DNA here is from genome assembly GCA_020882235.1 of Schizaphis graminum. NCBI lineage: Eukaryota > Metazoa > Arthropoda > Insecta > Hemiptera > Aphididae > Schizaphis > Schizaphis graminum. Next base: position 40,854,966 of record CM037031.1, read on the forward strand.
GCGGTCAACATTACGCGGCACTAGCATCGGATTTACCTCGACAAGTGGAAAATAAGTACTGCCACCATCGTACAGGTTGACGGAACGGTCGTCAACCTGTACGTCAGGGTGCCGTCCGTCGTCGCCGAAATACCACCCTCCTGGTCTACAGTGCCGCGAAAGTCTAAGCGTTGGCGGCCCTGGTGGCGTGGTAGGCGGACACGGTTAGGTTAGGTTAGGTTAACTATATTAAAACTTTGCCTTCGGATGAAGAGTCAGAGATGCCGGACGATGATAAATGGCCGTCTTATGATGAACGGCTATGGTCAACAGCAGTAAAGAAAACGGTGTCACCAGAAGAGGAAGTCTAGGAACCATATTATGACGAGCACTAGTGGGAGCTATTCTCGTATGACACCGGAGAGACAGATATTGTGTTACATATACTGGAGGACATTGAAAGTAACGAGGTGGTTATCAAAGAGGCAGATTCTTTTGAAACTGCATATTTTTCCCACAATCCATTAATAGACCTAGGAACTTTCTGCAGTCACTCGGAAGACGATTTCTGAGTGTCTGCAGAAAATTGTGTTACTGCAGTTGTAAGAAAAAAAAATAGTATTTAATACGTTCATATCTTTTTGTTTTTTGCTATTACCTATAATATTAATGCTATATTATATTAAATTTTTTTTGAGAGAAACTAATCAATTTTACATATATTTTTTTCAACATTGTTAGCAATTTTAAATAATTTTTTTTCCTTTTCAATACTTTCAATATTATTATACTTTTTTATATTCCAACAATCAATATAATACATTGTGTGCTAATTTATTTTTTTCGAAGTCGGGCTATTTTCTGTTATTATTATTTAATATATTATATTACGATATGTTCGCATATATCTACTCATACAATAACTATTATATTTTAAATTTTTTATTTTTATTTTGTAATGTATGATTATTGATTATAATTAATTTTACATATTATACTAATTGAAATTAATATAATTTTTAATTTTGTTTTGCCTTTTTCGTATTAATATCGTATTTTTTACATTTTAAACTTTATTTACCCATTTTTATTATGCACACAATGTCACACTCATAATACACAATAAGAAATTGTGTGATTGAACATTTTACATATATTAAGTTGTTAATTTCTACCTCTATATATATATTATATATATATTTATATATAGTAATTATTTAAATTTTGACTATCAATATTTTTTGCCTCTTCCATACATTTAATATTATTTTATTTTTTTATATTTAAACAATCAACATAACACATTGCTAATTCAAACTATTTTCTCATATTATTATTTATTATAATAATTTTTTTGTGATCATATACCTTAACTATAATTCTTTTGGATTTTGTAACTCATGATGATCATAATTTATTTTACATAATATACTTGAAATTTATATCATTATTCATTTTTTTTGCCTTTGTCATATTATTTTCATACTTTTTACATTTTAATCTTTTATTTACCTTATTTGTAAATACATAATACACAATAAGCCATTATGCGATTGATCATTTTATACATATTTTGAGTTTTTTTTCATTTTTACCTTAATGTAGTATTGTTTTTTAAATTTTATCTATCATTGGTTTGCCTCTTCTATACCATTAAGATTATTATATTTTTCATGTTTCAACAATTAATATAATACATCTTCTTAATATGATTTTTTTCTTATTTATTGTGTATGATCATTGATCATATACTTATGCAATAATTATGTTTTGGATGTTTCACCACAGAATAAAGTTTTACTATTATTTTATTATTACATAATAATGTTTTGTATGATTTATCATAATTAATTTTACATGAAACTTGAAATTCATATCATTATTTTTATTTTACATTTTTCATAGTATTTTTTTTTTATTGAACATTTCAGCTTCGGCAGCATAGGCCATTAGCTTTACAATATTAGTGACTTATTACAATTTCATAGTATTATTATACTCTTTAGTCTTTTATACCTTTTTTTTTATACAGAAATAATGCAGTTCATTGTTTTACTTATATTTTGGGATAGATACATATCATTTTTACCACTAATTTTGAAATTTTATAATAATATATTTCAATTGTTTGTATTTTTAAATGCATTTAGATATAACAATAAATTTGTTTGACTTTTAGATTCTAAACGGAGTGGTGAATCTATTGATTTTACAAAGATGTGTGTTTTTTTTTATTTTTTTATTTTTGTGTCTGTCATCACGTTTTGGAGTAGTAATAATGCTCTGATTTTTGACTTCAGCCCCTCTTTGAATAGGAAAATTCATCTAGTTGGTACTTTGAGGGAGTCAAAAGTAAAAATTTTCCAATAGTTTAAAAAAAAAATCGAGAAAAACAAAAAAAAAGTAACAGAAAAACGGCAATTTTACGAAAAACCACTTTTCGACAAAATCGGTTTTAAAGTTCAAATGTTTACGAAATATATCAAAATTTAAATTAAATTTTATACGCTCATAATGTGTATGTTGGCCAGATATTTTTTTTTATTATATTAACAGATACTATAAAGTAACTATAGTAACATTTATTATAGTAATTATACTATTTGTTTCAAAATAGAATAATATATGACAATATTTAAATATTATATAATTTAGACTGACAAATCATTTCCGTTAAGATTGTTCAGAATCGTTTTTCGTATACAATGATACCTATCATTGCATTCAAATTTAATTTACCATAGCCCGAGGTCCACCCCACCTCCTAATGTACAGCAGAGCGATACCCACTTACCCGCTTTTTATATTATTTATATTTTCTTTTATTTCATAATAAGAAATTGTGATTGTTTGGTTTTTTTATATAATTTGGACTATTCGGTATCGTTTTTATTTGGTAATAAGGATTATTATTTGAATTTTAACCTCTATTCTATTTTTACACTAATTTTATCGTACTTTTACTTACTTTTGAAACTTTTAATACTATTTCTTCTTATTGTTTTTATTTATATAATATTTTGTATAATTTGCCTCTACAATAACTAATAACTTACTATACTTTTTTGGTTTTTTTACTATTATTTTATTTGAAATGTATATCATTAATAACTTTTTTACCTTTTTCATAATACTATTATACTTTTTTTTCCTTTTACATTTTTAATCACCTCTTATTGTAAACACATAATACCAGAATAATACACAATAAAACATTGTATGATTCATAATTTAATATATTTTTTGGGTTTTATATAATTTTTACAGTAATAGCTAGGTTAATCTAGTTTTGAATTTTTATAAATATATATCAATATTTTGTATTTTTAATGTATTTAAATATAACAATACATTTGCTTAACTTTTTCGTATTACCTATTTATATAAGCATATTTTTTTATATATATTATATTATTATAATATTATGCAATATGACGTATTATTGTAACAGATTTATTAAAAAAAATATTAAAGTTTTAAGTTTTTAATATTTTAGACCTATAGTTGCACCAATGGTTTATAGCTAGGATCCAATTTACCTACTATCTTTTTATATCCGGACTCAACTTACCATTTTCAAAATGGACAATTATTATTTCGGACCCAATTACCTAGCTCATGAGAGCCTTTTAGTTATTAGTAAATCTCCCCTTAAACATAAACATAGCAAAACACAAAACAATATAAAAAACTCACTAGGGATTCGGATAACCTGGGAACTTGCTGTTGGGAGCATGTGGTACGCGTACCAAAGGTCGATACGATCAAAATGTAGTACACACTAAGGTAAATGCATAAATGATAACGGAAATTGGACCATATGGTAGTTGAGACAAATCGCTTGAGTCAACTACTCGTAGAGATACATTCACGTAGTAGTGATACATTCACTCAATTTACGATAGGTATCCAGATGACACAGTCCGTGTCGTCTATATATGAAAAAATATCTAAATATTATTTGTCCTGTGTTCTAATTTCATAGTGGGTGGACGTTGTCTCATTATCTCTTATGAAGCTTCGCCACTGGTAGGCACTTTAAATCGTCACTAAGAATACAATTTCTGAGTGTCTGCAGAAAGTTATGTTGCTGTGGTGTCAGTTGTATACAAAATAACAGCATTTAACTATCATGTAACTTTCATCCATTTTATTAATATTTCTTGTTATATATTTCTGCATTTTCGTAGTTAGAATAGAACTGGAAACATTTTTCATAACACGCTTCTCTCATCGTAATAGTTTATATGAATTTGAGCAAATAAAACGTGCATACTGCATATTATACGAAATGCGTTCGTGTGAAAATTAAGTTTTTGTTTAATCACGAATGCGACTACGTGTTAAAATACAAGTATCACTCACGTTGGTAGAAAGAGCAATCAAGTACGCTATCTGTCGGAATTTCGTACACAGGCCCAGAAGATTGCGGCTCTTAGAGTAACACGGGTCTAACGTATTGTAACTAATATTACAGTATATATCAAAAAATATATTATTATTTTCCTAGTACCCTATAACTATAAATTCGTACTTTTACTTTAGTTTTAATTCTACATATATACATCTACATACATATTTATATATAAGACACTTATTCCAGAACACGCATTACATATTATCAAGAACGTATTTGTCCAGCAATCCTGACCACTGCTGTTCGATATATTACACAACTGTCCACTACACACTCAGTAATTCCTTTATATTTTAAGTGGGGATGGGTAACCTAACCTAGGAAACTATCCCTTCCGATTCTTGTATGATTTCAAAATACCCCTTCGGTTCACAATCAAAAAGAATAAACAATTAACAAATGACATTATCTACCAAAAATAGACTATGACAACAATAATTATTTATTATGACTCTGTTTGACAGTTTCTGTTATAGGCAATGATATATAATAATATACCTACTTAACCATATGTATTTAGCAAAACAATATTCAAAAATAGGTTAAGAAAAAAAAAATTAAATAAAATGTGTATTAATCAAATTATGCTAATATTCTATGTTTTAGAGTTATTTTGTTTCACTTAGAACTATGTTATATTTTAAAGATATTTTTAGCAAATTTTAACTTATGATTCATCATAATTAAAAATAAGCTAGGGAAATAATTTATTTCGACGACAATAAACATGTTTTACGAGTTGGGCAAAATAGGTTACAGTTTTTGATTTTTTTAAATTGTTTTCCATCCTAAACTTATAGTATCAAACCATGCAAAGATTTTTTTAATCCAAGGTAAACATAGTTATTTGTTTAACATTGAACACTCATCATTTCAAAAAGTTTTTTATGCTTTTCTAAAACCACATAACGTTTATATTTTATTCACTCTTATATTTAATAGTAAAACCACTATCAACTTTTAATTTAAATATGGCAACCACGGCTTTAGATAGGATCCTATCTAAAGCCGTGATGGCAACCTATATTTGGTTGTATTAAGCATTTAATAAAAACATAAATGAACATATTATGTCATAATTAAATATCTTAGTATTTAAAAACTAGGTTAAGAAAACAATTGTGAACAATATATAATTTTTAACCATATTGTAATTAGAGTATGAAAACAACAATATTACAATATTAGTATAATTTTATGCATAGTCAATAAGATAACCAATAACTATGTTAAAAATAAAATCAATGATATAATGTAATTAATATATAATAATAATGGGATGTCCAAAAAGTAGCCAGTGGTGGTAATCGTGTGACTCGGTCACCACTAGACATCGAGCGTTAATAAACGATTTTACGTAATTTGGTTGTTCGTTTATTGTACAGTGTACACGTTCAAATATTCGGTATACATGACAATTTAACATGTTATAATGATAATAATTTGTAGTAATCCGACGACAATGACAAATGCACGAATAAATCGTTGCCGACAGGACTCTACCGTCGAAATTTCAATGCGTAAAAACGGTGCAGGCAGTTTGCGGACAGTCGCTACACGGATCCTGATATACTATATTATGTATAATACATCACCCCGTCGTCAGTAATGTGTACATCCGGTGGCCGTCGATGTTTTTTTTTGTTTTTTTTTTGTGTCTGTCGACAACATTTGGGGCAGTAAAAATACTTAGATTTTGGACTTCAGCCCCTCTTTGAAAAGGAAATCGGATCTAGTTGGTACTTTGGGGAGTCAAAAGTTAAAAATTTTCAATATTTTTTAAATGAGTCGGGAAAAACCCTAAAAAAATGACGGAGAAACGGAATTTTTCACGCAAAACCAATTTTCGTCAAAATCGAATTTTTTATTTTGCTATAACTCAAAAATTAATCGATATAAATACTTCAAATTTTCACCAATGTTTATATTAGCGTTATCCATACACAGTTAAATTTTCAAAGAATTTTGATTTTTTATGAACTATTTATAGACAATTGAAATTTTCAATTTTTCTAAGTTTTTTTTTTTTAAATAACGATAAAAATTTTTTGGCCAACCAGAAGATCTTGAAAATTTAATACAAGGTTTCTTATAAGTTGTTCTTAAAGTGATAAAAAAAAATCCGAAATCGTTAGTCACAATTTTTTTTTTTAAGTGCTTAAAGTTCGAATTTATACGAAATATGTCAAAATTGCGAAAATTTGCAAGTAATTTTGTGGTTGAAAAATCGTAAAATTTTTTCTTTTATAACTAAGTTTTGAAAATTTGGTACAAAGTTCTCCATACATTTTTCTTCAAATATACGTAAAAAAACTTCTACCGGATTCAGACAAAAATTTTTTACGAGGGTTTGAAATTTAAATTTTTTCAAAACCGCGTTAAATAACGGTTTAGCCTCAAACGGTTTTTGATATTTGTTGTTATTCAAACAGTATAAGTCGTAAATACTTGAAAATTTTACCAGTTATTTAGATTGCCATTTACTTTACGTGATTTGATTTTCAAAATATTTTGACTTTTTTTGAGCTATTTATAGGCATTTTAAAAAAATCAATTTTATTTTATTTTTTTTTTATAAATGTTGATAAAACAAATTTAGCTGGGACGAATTACTTGAAAATTTAATTGAAATGTCCACATAAATTTTTCTAACTCTCATTCAAAAATTATAAAAATACATGGGCACAATTTTTTTTTATTAACATTTGAAGTTCAAATATTGACAAAAATTCGTCAAAATCATGAATATTTTTCACTATTTGGTAGTTAAAAATTTATAAATATTTTACTATTAAAAGCTAAGAATTGAAAATTTAATACTATGCTGTCCATAAGTTAAGCTTAGAATAATTATAAAAAAGTTTGAGAATCATTCAATTTAAAAAATTTTACGAGTGTTTAAAGTTTCAATTTTAATTTGAAATCAAAAATATAGGTGTAAAATAACGTTTTACTAATAAATAATTTTCGATTTTTATATAATATATCCTAGACTGACAAATCACCTCCGTTCAGAATCGTTTTTCGTATACAATGATACCTATCATTGCATTCAAATTTAACCTACCCTAGTCCCAGGTCAACCCCACCCCCTAATGTACAGCAGAGCGATACTCACTTACCCGCTTTTTTTAATTTACGCGATGTTTAGGATTATCGAGGAAAGTCAATAAAAATATTTTTGATGACATTACGGGGGGGGGGGGGTTGAACCCTGAAACCCCCCTACTGAATACGGCCATGTAAGTACCCAACAATATACATAAATAAGATATAATGTATTTTGCTCAACAAATGAAAATATCAAAATTGTTACCAATAGTTGGGTAATAAAAATCCAATTTACCTATTGAAATATTTTTAGTTTTTTTACGGGGTATATTTATTTTTCAGGATTTTTATCCGTTCAATTTCTGGGTTTTTCTGTGGTCGTTTTTGCGGAGAGTCGATTAATAATATAATCTCTGTATTACTTCATGGTTATACCAAGTATTTACATAAATAAAAATGAATAAAAATCATTAAAACATTCATTTTAAATGATTAGGTACCTATCTTATATAAACACATCATTATATTGCCTCAAATTATATGCATCATTTTATGCAATAACTAAAATGATTTTTGAAATAAAATCTTTTTATTTTAATTTATTGAAATATTATCAATAAAATATGTACTAAAAATTAAAATACATTTTATATTATTGATATAGTATGATATATATATATATATATATATATATATATATATAATGTGTATTATGTACAAAATAAATGTTCCGCACAAATACAAGTATAAGTTTGATGACTAAATATTATTTATATTTTTATTAGTACATAATATTACAATACACCCAACCATATTTGAATAATTCTAACCTTATACTACTTAAAGTAGTATGGTATAGTATAGTATAGCTTTCCTAGGTTTACCAATAATAATTTTGTTTCTTTTGCCTTCTGTTACATTTACTGGTAGTCTTAGAAAAACGTAGAAGTGACAATAACATAGCAAGTATACATACAAAAGTGTCAAACATATGCATGCAAGCACGCTATGCACATGAATAGGGATTAATATTATTGTTATAGGTACTTGTTATAAAATTTGTCACCTAAAAGTACCTTATACTCACTTTAATAATAATAATAACAATAATTTGTAGGTAACGTTAAATGTAAGATGCCTTAAATATTATATACGACTTATTAGGTACCATTTTCAATTAGTCATAGGTACTTAATTGTTCGAAAGTAGTATTTAGAATCTAAATACTAACTATCTAAATTTTAGATTATGTTTCCGGACATATTTAATTTTAATTTTAATATATTATATAATATATTTATATTCTATTTTTCACCCAAGAAATTAACCCATATTGGCCATATTATTCTAGTAATATATACTTTGAGATTCCGTGGTAACATAAATCATAATAATGTGATAAAATATTATTAATTACATAAAACATTTAAATACAGTTCAGTATTCGCATTTGTGAAATATTAAAATATATAATTATTATATTTTTGAACATAATTAAAATATGCTTATTACGTTAATGTCGAGGTTAATGTACTTTTTAAAACCTTACGTGGTAAACTATCTGGACCGACTAAAACGTCTGCTAAAACGTAAGTATCTTATTTATAATAATTTTTATAAACTGTTAACTGTACTTATATGAACGGGTGTCGATTGATAGTACACAAGGAAAAAATTACGCAATGAACGCGCGCGTGTATTTTGGTAGTTTAACACAACGAACGGCAGCTATGATATTTTTTCCGTCACAGCATTTTATTTTAATAAATAAAATTGCATTATACTAACTGTCCTTTGCAGACACAAAGATCGCAGAGCCGGCAGAAGACGCTGCGCCTCCGGCTGAACCAGCATCGTTGGTTTGTGTGGAGGTAGAAAAACCGGCGGCGACTTTCAGCGTTTCGGCTGGAGAGTCGACGGTAAATATATCCGGACCACGCACACCAGCGGTGAAGGTTAAGACAGAGGCGCAGCAAATTCGGTCCCGGAATAAATGGAAGAAACTGAAGGAAAAGATAAAGGTTAGGAAGATGCAAGAAAGTGAACGTGCAGAACTGGAGACCGGAGACAATAATGTATATTTTAATGATATGCCTCGCCAACCTCTCCCCACCGTACAATCAAGGGAATATTCAGGACCGGAGACCGGAGATAATAATGATATGCCTCGCCAACCTCTCCCCACCGTACAATCAAGGGAATATTCAGGACCGGAGACCGGAGATAATAATGTATATTATAATGTTATGTACTTATGCCTCACCAACCTCTCCCCATACCTATGATTTACGTGACCCCCAGTGCCCCTCCTCCCCACATTTCCCATTATTATGTCTATCCCTATAACTTACGTCCTGGAGTTGACCACCCCTTTTGGCTCCCTTATCAGTGGCGTAACTAGGATTATTTTCTAGGGGGTCACCCCACACAGGCAGTGTCCATCGCAACCGATTCCCGTCGTCACCGTCGTAATTGTAAAGTATGTGTATTGTGTGGCGAGCACGGAAGTGAGCCATTTCAGTCACCCAAGACTGAAATGATCCTCTGCGCGAGCCACACGTCATATTTCTCTTTCCCAACTTATTATCTTTTTATCTTTTTCCTATTTTCTACATCTCACCCACGTGCCGAAATTAAATCCCATTCTGTTAAAATTGTATATACTTACCTTCAAATTATCATTCTTATATATTTCAAATATTTAAATAATATGTTATGTGTTTTGTTAACTTGTATAAAAATGCTGTTGAAAAAATAGAAATAAAAAAATCATTATTTATTTATTTTTTGTTTATTTTTTTTGAATTAACCGACAAATTTAATTAAAGAAACCGATTTATTTGGATATTATAATGTGTTTTGGCTATGAAATGTTTAACTAGTAGGTAATTTATTACTATATAATAAAAAGGGGTTATGACTGACGCGTATAATAACTATAATATGTTTGTATTTGGACGTTTCCAGCTTGTATTTTTATATAGTAGATAAGAAACATAGCGAATCTGTGCCATCATTTATTCAGGTATATTTATATTATATTGTAAACAATCTGTATAGTAATTAGTAGGTGTTAAAATATGGTATTACATAACTTAAACACTTAATATAAATTATAATTTAAATAACAATATAATATATAAATATTAAATATGTTATTTCATTGCTGAAATAAAATACAATAATTATTAATTTACTCAAAAAAATTAATTTTAAAGTAGGTACTTAAATATATTATTAACCTTTTAGTTTTAAAATAATGGCTTTAAAATAGTATAGTAAAATTTTACCTAAATAAAGGAATTTTCAAAATCAAATATTTTTAAATATTAACTTTAATAAAACATTATACGAGTAGTATATACTTCTGATACTTTTTGGTTTCTTTGATGTTTAGTTTCGAGAAAAACACCTTCATAGTACCTACTCTTGTTGTGTGACCATAGCAGTGTTTGAATTGTAGGTGGACGTGAGGGGATGGAGTCCGCTTTCTTTTTTTTTTTATTATCATTAATCAACACAATAATGTTGCATTTAAAAACGAATACAATTTTTTTAAATAATTAGATAGGAAAATTTACTTTTTATTATTAAACACTACCGCTAATTTAATTACTTATTAGATTCTTGTTTTACGAAAACTGTTATCTGTTATTTATAAATTTGGTTATAAAACTATTTTAGATTTGTTTCATAGATCGATTTATTTTAAAAATATAATGTAATTATTTGTAAAAAAAACGGGATTAAAATGGGACCATCTTCTAAAAACGGGACAAAAAGCGTCCCGTTCGAAGTTTGTCGGGACAACGGGACACGATGATCAAAAAAGGGACAATCCCGTTTTAAACGGGACGTCTGGTACTCTGGTCACCCTAATGTAGATAACCCTACGCAGACTTCATTTAAAAAAAAAAAAAACTATAACTATACTTTAACTGTATATGTTTGATAACTATAATATTATAGACTTAAATAATCATTGGTTTTATACCGTACTAAAATCACTTATTATGGCCATATTCAAAGCAGGACGAGAGGGCATGAGCCAGCCAATACTAAGAGGAGTGCAAATTCCCATACCACCTACTTATTGTGCAATCCGTTTTATTTACATAATATTTGAAAAATGTATATGTATTTTAACAACTTATTACAGCTGGGCAAGTCTCGTTCTATTTTTTATTATATACACATTATTAAAATTACGATTGTATGGCTGTTGAAGCACAACATTTAAAATATTGTCAATTAATTAATACATGAGATATCTATATATTATTACATGTATAATCGATATATGGGTAATATTCTTGTAAAATTCTCAAATATAAATAAAATAAATGTTAACAGCCCGAAAATTCATGCAATCAACCTCTTATTTGCCGATTTTCTGATAAACCAAGAAAATTTTTTCACATTATCAGTATTCACTTCAGAAGTAGGTTTCACTTTGTACTTTTGAATGATATTAAGTATTTACATATACACTAATGTAGTAATATAATAGTGTTACATGTTATGTAGCTTGCATTAATTTGTATTCACGAGAACAATAAAATTTGAAGTTCAAATGTTTGTTTATTAAATTATCAAATTATAAAGCAATATTATTATTATTGTGTTATGAAATATTGTAACCACTACGACTTTATATTATACTCAAAAAGGTTTTGTTTATTTTTTATCTGCAATATTCATTTATATAATATATTATTTTTTATGTATTTTCAATTTTGTTTAAATAAAATAAAAACTAGTTTTAAAAAAATACCTAATTTGTTTTTTTTTTTTTTTTTAACATCATATACCTATTTTATTCATTGGAACTTATAAATAACATTAGTATAGGTATGTATTTAAGACACCAAAGGTTTATTTTAAAATATACTGATTTATACCCATATATAATAGTTGTACAGTGTACTAGTATAAAAAAAAAATATATTGATAAAATGTTTTAAAAGTTTCGTTATGTTCAAGTTGAAAGCCATTTTAATATTACGTTTAATGTTTAAATTTTAAACATAATCATATTATCGTTATGTTTAACGCGATGTATTGATATTTCCAGGATATTTCTTTCTGTTGAAATTAAATGTTATTCTTATGTTTTTTGTAGCATAATTTTAATGTAGTATTGATGCAAATGAATCATAATGTCGTAGTAAAAATGTCGTGAACACGAAAATATCGATGATGGCCATCGGTACCGTTCACTTGATGTGCGGCTACCAATCGCTGTCGGCGATTTTGATTGCGCGACGCAAATTGTGTCGGTCAACACGCGGTACTTGCACCGGATATAGATGTAAAATGAGTACTGCCACTGCCGTACAGGTTGACGGGACGGTTGTCAATCTGTACGACAGGGTGCCGTCGATCATGGCAGAAATACCACTCTCCTGGTCCACAGTGCCGCGAATGTCGAAGCGTCGGTGGCCATGGCGTGATAGGCGGACACGGTTTAAACCGCCTATCACCTTGTTCACCACGGGCATTCAGATGGCAGAATCCGTGTCGTCCACAACTGACGAGACTAGGACTCTGCCATCGGATGAGGAACCAGAGATGCCGGCCGACGACAAGTGGCAAACTTATGACGAGCGGCTATGGACGACGGCAGAGGTGAAAATGATACCACAAGAAGAAGAACAATGGGAGCCATACGACGAAAACTTGTGGGAGTTATCTTCTTACGACACTGCGGAGATAGATATTCCATTGCAAAGACCAGAATCGGATGAATGTCATCCAGACGTTGAAAGTAACGCAGCGATGGTTATCGAAGAGGAAGATTCCGGCGAAACTGTTTCCTCTCCACCTATTATTAAGAAACGTAGGGGCTTTCTGCAATCGATCGGAAGACGATTAATGAGTGTATGCGCAAAATTGTGTTGTTGCGGTTGTAAGGAACAAAAAGAGTTGATATTTTTTAATTTTTACTACTATAATATTATCACACGATAAACGTTTTTGAACATATCATTCCATTTTACATGCATTGGTATCAATATCGATAATAATTTTAGTTCTTTAAATTTAATTATAAATTGTTTGGCTCTTTAATACCATCATTATTATTATACTTTTATACATTTTAAAAATCAGCATAATATTACATTGTATGTTAATTACATTTTTTCAAAGTCGGAATTTTTTCTATTCTTATTTTAATAATAATTAGGTATAATATTTTGGATTTTTTTCTTTTAATTTGTAACGTATGATTAATTTTACAAATTTAAATCATTATTGAATTTGTTTGCGTTTTTCGAATAACTACGTATTTTTTTACATTTAAAACTTTTAGTTACCTTTTTTCTTAAGAACTCAATATACAATAAGAAATTGTGTGAATATTTTACATATTTTTTAAGTTGTTTAAAATTGCTACTACTAATTAATCATAATATTGTTATTTAAATTTCATGTCAACTATAAATTGTTTGCCTTTTACCATCAATATTATTTATTTTGTTTTTTTATATTTCAACAACAAACATGACATATTGTGCTAATTTTAGTTATTTTCTCATATTTTTATTTATTTTATACTTTAAATTATCATGACCTATATCTATTGAATAACTGTAATTGTTCGAATTTTGTAACGAAAGATTAATCATAATCCATTTTACATATATTTAAAATTTTTATCATTATTAATTTTTTTTTGCCTACCTATAGTTTATTGTCAAAATAGTATTTTACTTACATAAAATAACACATTTTAGGTTAGGTTAGTTTAGGTTTATTTATTTTATTATTACACTATAAAACATTGTATAATGGATCATAATTCATGATTTATATATACATAATATTTATATTTTTGATTTTTATCTCATTTTTCTTTTTGTATTCGATTTTACATTTTTATAAGTGAACCTCTAAGTGAACTTAATGATTCAATAATCATTATTTTGAATATTTTTATATTTTATCTGTTGTACTACTAGTTTTTGTTTTGTTAGAAATCTTTAATGTTTATTATAATGTATAGCAAGGTTCGACAATCTGCAGCCTGCGAAGACATTTTTTACCACCCACACAAAAATGATTAATTTTTGTGTTTTATTTTTATTTAATAATATTTTCTTATAATTTTCAATATTATTCAATTTTTTTCTTCATAAATAAAATCTAATCTAATCGTTAAAAGTCATACCATATATTTATATAGTCACTTAATCTATACAATTATAATCTGTAGGACTATAGATGCTAGGTATTGTATACTTTTTGTATTATCTACCTATATTAAAGTTAATCCATATCATTTTTACAACAATTGTTTTATGATGATTAAACATAGTTTTCTAATAAATCTTTATATTTTAACATAGTAATTATCTTTATATAGATTAAATTAGGATTTAGGTTAATTTTAATAGATTATTTAATTTTTGTGCATTATTATTAAATAATTTGTCATTCAGGTTATTTATACAGAGAAAATTCCATATAAAAAACTAGGAAAGTGGAATAAGCAACAAAAAAAATTTGTAATATAGAGAAATTCATTAAATTGAATTACGTATTCATTAACAATGAAAGTCATAGTTCTTAAATATATTTCGTTAAACAGAAAATTTCGTAAAATTCGAGGTAAAATGGAAGTTCGTTTATAATATTATGGAAGTTTCACTATAATTAGTAGTTTTTTATATTCATCAGTTATTCATATATAAAAAAAATTATGTATATAATATTGGGTTATATTTAATATATTTATCTATTGTTTGCGCAGAGCACTTGCTTTATAAGTTGCAACCTATAAATTTTGCCCACACACAATATCGTCAATATCACAGAAAAAAATATCAATTACAATTTATTTTATAAATGAGTTTAACTTTTAAGACGTATAGTAATATGTTTATAACTAACTTAGCTAAGTGTAAAAATGTTAATTAGTCCAATCGTTCAAAATTAAATGATTTAATTTAATTCCAATACTGTACAGTTCTATAATATTAAAAAATAACAATGCAAGTTTGAAACATTTAAATGTAAGAAAGTTAAGTGAAAAATGGTAAGTAGCAAGACAGCGACTGCTGTACATCAGGTTTTAAATTTGTCACTATTATGGGGATGATAAATTTGAATAAAATTATATTTCATTGTATGTATACGAAAAATATTTTTGATTGTAATACAGTGAAAACTGTCTAAAGCGAACCCTGAATAAAACGGAAAACTATCCAATACGGAATTTTTCTATGGTCCCGGCACGTACCTATAGTTTTACGCAGACGCTCAACCTCAATAAAACGGAACCTTCAAAACGCGGAAACGGAACGATTTTGTAAGTCCCATGCAAGTAAAAACCTTGCATAAACCGGAAAAATGACACGCGCGTGTCAAACCTAAACCAAAAATAAGGTATAAAATATAGATATGCCGATATGCGTATTTCGTATGTACGATGTACATCGTTAAATAGTGATAGATAAAGAAGATAAAATGTTCTATTGTACATATTCGTACAATTAATACATACAAAGAAGCATTAATTCAAATAAAAAATCTACATTGGTTTGCTATTGATCAACAAGATGATAATCTTCTTCAATTGGTTTCATCGATCAAACAACATACAGAACAAAAAATAGCAGCAACCGTAACAAAACAAAAAACTCTTCATCATTTTTGGAAATGCTAAATGTTTATATGTAATATTTAATTGTCGTCTTATATGTAGTATGTAATATGTAATAAAAAACCTATATTTTAGTTTAAATTTAATGAATTTTTAAGAATTATATTATGTATTTAAAATAATAAATTGAAAACTATTCTTTGGTATTTCTTATTTATTTGAATTGAATAATCCGGAATTTTTCCGTTTTATTGAATAAAGCGGAAAACTGCTTAAAGCGGAATTTTTTGTGGGTCCCATGCGATTCCGCTTTAGACAATTTTCACTGTAATTCTATCAGCCCATGTCATAAACTATATTTCATTATACATTTTTTTTGTCATACATATTTATAAAAGTCATTAATTTTACATTTAAAACTACATGATTCCGCACCGTCGCTATTGAACAGATATCGCTAGTTGGCCGCACGATACTCGCGGACGTATAAATATAGGGGGACATGATCACACATTAACAAATAACCTATTCGTTTTGGGAATAATAATACCTAACATGAGACGTAAGCGGTCGAACAGGGTTACGCCGTGCGTATAAAATACAATATAAATATAAAAAATAAAATAAAATGGTCTTATCTGAATGGTGAGTGACAACAGCCGATGACCTCTGGACGCCGGTGGCGATGTTACGGCACCGGTACCAACCCGTAGACGGCAACGGATGGCGGACGTCACTCCGGATGGCGGACGTCACTCCGGACGGCGAACGTCGGACACGTAGTTGTCAGCTTTGGAATTGACGCAGCACTCACGAATCACGGCGCGCCAACGCACCGCAAGGCCAGGAATCACGTAACACTCACAAAATTGATGAACGAAAAGACACGGCGGGTTGGCGAACGGGAAAACGCACTCCACGTCGCGCCGAAACGCGGGACTTATAAACCACATCGGAAAGAGCGTTAATAACGTACACAGGGACACAGGGTCTGAGGACGGGCGGTGACGGCTGAGACCACGAAATCGAAAGTGTACAAAGGAAAACACTGATCGATGTTGACGACGACAATAGTAATAAAAAGTAAACCGCACTGACACGCGCGAAGTCGTACCGTCCGAATCACGCAGGTACAATGATGAATACACGTAACGTCGTACGGAACGAAGTAAAGGTGGTCGAAGAAAACGGATGCGTTCACCCGATGAAAACGAACTACAGGCGAGAGCGCAAGCGTTTTCTGCCAGCAAAACACGGGCGTACATAGAGAACTGGTTAACGTTGACGACGCGCTCGACGCGGGATGTCAACAATGGATCGTTGTGGAAAAAAGTTTCATCGGAGCGATCATGGATGAGAAGAGAGGGGACGGGGTTAAACGTCGTAAATTTTCGACGCCCGTTGCGGCGTCGTCAGAGTAACGGCGTTGGCGCACAAACATTACAATAGGTAGGTTCAATTTTCAACAAAAATATTGGAATTACTATATTGTTAGTAGGTACTTAATAAACTATTACCTATATCAATTTATAGAACTAAAAATATAATATATTTATATGAATATAGATTATGAATTCAGTATAGAATCGACAATTTTTATGAATTTCTAACTACAAAATTGATAACATTTTTTTCGAAATATTTATGAATTTATAGTCTTCTATTTTTTAAATAAATAACGATTATTGAATATTTACAATCTATACTATAATATTATGCACAATGAGTAAATGAGAGGCGGGAATGACAGTGATGAAGCGATGAAAAGAGAATCTCACAGTAGTGATACTCTTTACATGAATATCAGATTATATAATTATAAATTATTGAAAAGGTCTCTGAACCTGTTTTAATTTCTGTTTGATTTTGAGTTGGGGATCATAGGTATGAATTTATTTCAAATTATAAATGCTTATAAAAAATTTTTTTTTATACATTTTCGATGTTTTAAAATTTACCATTTGTTAGGACCGGCTTTTAAATTTTAAAGTTTTTTTTACCGATTCTTAGAACTTGAACACTCTACTGAGTACAAAAATGTATATATCATAATACGGACACATTGTACTATCATATACATAATACATACAAACATACATAATATAGTAAAAGCATGAATTAAGATTAATATTTCTATCTTAATTCACGAGTAAAAAGTATAATATATAAACCATACCATATGAGAAATACTATTGTATGAATATGCAAAAGACTCTATGCGAGAAAAAATAGGCCAATGAGAAAAAAATTATTAAATCCATGCTAACAGCAAGAACGAAAAAAAAATTTTCAAATAAACAATATGCAGAGCACTATCTTATTTTCGGCGATTCGTGATTATTAGAAATGCGCATTTGCAAGGATTGCCGTATTAACGACGTCGAAAAAGCCCGTGGGCCCGTTAAAATTTATTTGTAATTTTTATAAAGTTTCATAAAGGGCCCTGATAAACATTTAGTACAGGAGCCTGATATTGTATGTGAGGGTCCTGGGTGACCGCTC
This sequence comes from Schizaphis graminum, assembly GCA_020882235.1. Lineage (NCBI taxonomy): Eukaryota > Metazoa > Arthropoda > Insecta > Hemiptera > Aphididae > Schizaphis > Schizaphis graminum. The sequence goes on from CM037031.1 coordinate 40,873,520, forward strand.
CTAGACTTTTTTACTATGCGACCACTGCGATTATTGTAAACGTAACTAGAGGATCAAAGATCCCTAAGAATATATCAAATGTACGAGTACTTCAACAAATTTTACAATTTACTTTTTAACAGCGATTGTCCACAGTTGAGTTAAATTCTCATTTTTCATGGAAATTAAAAAAAATATATTCATGACTAGGTAATTACAAATAACAAGCCAAACTAAATCAACGACCAACGTGGATAAATGTATTACTAAAAATAATAATAATAGACATATAGGCATATTAGACAATTATTATAAGTTACAAACAGTCAGAAAAAAAAAATTAACGTTTTTGTAATGTGTACAATGTTTCGATCAGATTCGTATGTCATTCAACGACATCACAGCCACCGAATAATCGGATCTGAATCGAATCGCACGCGTTGTCAGATCATTACAGTGGCACACAAGACGGGTATCTCAAACGAGAGCGATACACGCGTAACGTGGAACTCTTACGAGTCACTGGAACTTTGCCATCTGCTCACTAGATCCGACGTACACACGAATCGTCATTTCTGCGGAACGTAACCCGCCGTAGCTCTGCGCATATCGACAATGACGATTACGCACAGGGAAACGGGGTTTTTACGAATATACGTTCTGTTTGGGAAATATACTTGAACACATTACGAATAGCGTATTCTTACGAGTGAGTGTTTATCGTATAATGCGAGAACAAAAAAAAAATAAAATAAAATATGCAACCGAACGGTGCCAGACTTATATAGGCTACGGAACATTACCAAGGTCGAATTTTGTTTGTTCATACCAAAGCTTGAGCTAAGGAAATGTCAGAGTTTCGAATAAGTATGAATATAGATATGAATAAAATCACTATTTAATAATACGAGTACAAGCAATATAATAATATGCAAGCCACATAATATGCTAAAAATCAAAAAATCTTTGATGAAAAATATTCCTTTCCTAATCGCGCAAGTCTGCCCGGGGTGGGTCTTGCTACGACGGTGGAAAGACGGTGAATGGCAATGCTGGTCGTTTCGCCGGGCCTCTTATATGTGGTTCATTAGCGATTACACAACACCGGTCTCGTGTTCTGTGATAGATAAGAAGAAACCCGTCGAAACCCCAATAGTGCAATTGCCGATAAACACACAATTTAAATAAAAGTTATTATAAGAATAACATAATTATAATAATAATAAGAAAAAGTAAAAGAAGAATCTAAAACAATCCTCGTGTATCCCCCCACACCAATAAACGGAAAAATCCCCACTCTGACAAAAATTAAAAGTTAAAATAATAAACAATTATATAATATTATTTACAATACATTCAATAAATTTACAAATGATTTATGCATGTTTATTTTATTATATCAATTATATTAAATTAATACAAAAATATAATTCAATAATTCGTCATGATAATACTATTGCTAAATAATACAAAATCTACTACTATAAATATTAAACAATATTTATATTAAAATACAAATCAAAAAAACCTAACTAATATTTTTTATTTAGTAAGATATAGCTCACGGAAATTAAAAAATTTATAATTCCACCTTTCCAAAATATTGTTTGTTTTACCTATATCAGTTTTAAAATAGTTACGTTCAAAATAGCCAGGATCACTGCAGCGGTCGGATAGAAAAAAGCTCTATGTCATAGAGTAATTATTATTCTATGGTCTATGTGCAATTGATTATATTGATTATTAGTTATTACTTATTACCTATTAGGTATTATTGTTATATTATTATTATAACTTACGTGAATTTTCAAAAATTTTCCACTTTTCACAGGATTTTAAGACTTTTCCAGAACTTTTCCAACCCGGTCTTTTCGTATTCGCGTAATGTACGTCTTTCGAAAGTCGTGCGTACATACGATTTTTTCGTCGTTTGCGTTCGTAGCGGTCGCGATCGTGGTAACGGATGAGTACGATCGCCGACGACGATCCTCCGGACGTTTTTCTTCGTCCTTTATATTTTCGCACATAAAATAACGAATACCGATCGACGTACGAGATATTTATTCTATTGTTTTTGCTTAAATTTTCATGCATATTGTTACGTTTGATTCGAAACCCATTTGTCGACGTACAATACTGCTTTTTTGATTCAATAAATTGCATTTTATCGTATGTATATTGTTTTGTTGTTCTCTATAGCTTAACCTTTACGTCATATGTCTTCAACCACGGATTGTTCTGTATATCATATAAGTGTTTATCGACAATGTTTGTATTGCACAGTATTGTGTTCATGTTATTTGGGTGTTTACTTAATATACATGATAGGTTTTATCTAAATTTATGGCATCAATTATTTATATATTATATTAAATATATTTGAGTATAATTCTATAGGTTTTAAATTTAAATAATTATATTCTTGTATCACGTATGAGCATTAATATTTAATTCTTTGAACGAATTTGTTACATTCAAATACTATATATTATATAGTATATAATATATTAGTCATATTATGATATCGGTAATCATCGGTATATGCATTAAAAAGAGAATTAATAAGAATATTCAAGTTTCTTTACACACGAATTATACGAATCGTATAAGTGAAACAGTGCTAGACGCAAAATACTTTGTGGCTCAGAAACGGTTTAAGTGCTCGGGATTCGGCACTGTTAATGCATTCACATTCAACTATCAAATATTATAATATTATAATATGTACGATGTGTTATACATATACCTACGTACTTTAACAGGTATTTGTTGAATTACGAATTAATACAAATTTTGATTTCACTTGCTACGTGCACATCATCCGCAATCCGGCATATTCGTTGTCGGAATGCCTACCTGTGAGGTTAAGTTTCGTGCAAATGGAATTTCACCGATGATATCTGACAACTTAATTTAAGTTTTAACATGTAAGTTGACTTTACATTTGTCTCCTATAAAACAGCATCATCCGACTTTCGACGTCAGGAGTACAGGTGTCACTGTATCAGTTTGCATCTGTTGAGGGCTGAATGCTGACAGCTAGACCCCCCTGCAAGGTTATTACTATTTTTTATATTTATATTTTTTTTATTCATAAAACAAACTAGGCTTACAACGGGATACGGTATTAATTTTTTTAACAAAAATGTATTACTCATAATAAAGTTTTGAAAACCAAATACAATTTTCAAAATATTTATTTCTTCTATAATCTTCTTATAAACGTTAATAATTTTGTGCTTTTTTTAATCATTATTTAATATACATACATAATATACAATTTTATGTATGAGTACAAATACTTGAAAAAGCAATACAAAATATAAGAGGTCATTCTTAAACTTTGTTCATATAATAATTAAAAAATATTGAAAATGTATGTATATTATTTTATGTGAGTTTTTAAGTTTAAATTTTCACAAAATAAATATATTAATATTAATATTAATTTTTTATAATAATAAAAACGATTTTAGTAAGTTAGTATGCCAAAAGATATAACTCGAAAACATCAGAAACTTTTCGTTATACTACGTAATTTATTATGTTTGTTTATTTATTTTTGGATAAGTAATACAATAACATTTTTTATGTTCTAAGATTATATTTAAGATATTTGCCTATAATACTACGAACCTATTTATACCATGCAACGGTACTGTACATTTTGACTAAAATCAATTTAAATTGAAACTTAAATGTAAAATTGAAAATTGACAATAATAAAAAACACTTGAATTGACTCGTAACTATTTTATTCAAATTAAAAAGTGTAAAAATTGTAAAAGTTGAGGAAATGATATAAATTTATGTATATATTCTCTTTGGAAAAATTAATAGACTGGCTGAAATAATCATATAGCATTTTGTTAGTTGTCCTAGAGATATTCTATGTGATGTTCATACGTTCGGCAGTTTGTGGAAAAAAAGAAATTTTAGTCGTCACTTCGTCCATGACAATTAAGATCTTATTTGTCATGACTTCGTCAGTTTGATTTAGATTTCATAACAATCGTTATATTTCCGTTTATTATAATTATATTAGTGTCTTATTTTTAATAATAAATAATAGTTCAATCGTTTACATAATATATTTATTAATTAATAACGCAATTTCACAAAAGTTAAATTAATATTATTTTGAAAGTCATTAAATGAAAAATCATATTATCAAATATGAAATGACAACTGATATATCATCGTTTATATTTGCTTTCGTTTTGCGATCGGCTGTAATAACTGATATAGTTAAAGGACAATGAAAACAAATTTTCGAAAGAAGCGATGCATAATATGAAATGAATGTCGAATCTGTAATATTGTGAGTTTTTATTTTCAAAATGAAAATTTATACATAAAGACTTGAATTTGTTACCAAACGTGTATGTTAATATTTTCAAGACAATATTTTTTCATAGTTAATATTTTTTTTTCACTATTTAGATATCAATTATTTACTTATTTTAGTTTTTACTCGTTTATGTATTTTAGAATAAAGTTATTGAATTTTTTTATTGAGTAAGACAACTTACAACCACAATACGAGGTCCTTATGAGTTGTTCATACAGTACATAACTAAAAATATATAAAATACATAATTATAATATTTTTTTTATCTATCTAAGCACTTTAATTTAATTTTTTTAGAAATTGGATATTAAAATGAAAAATTAACATTATAATATTATTAGTTGGAGTCATAAAAAATATTATTCTATCGCTGTGACGTGAAACTTTTAAACATTATTAATTATAATGTCAATTGTTTATTCATTTATTTTTTAGTATGGGCATAATCAATGGTATTTTCAATTTGTTAAGATTTGTTTAAACATAATAAATTACCTATTCTAATAGTAACTGTTGCATAAAATTGTCAAAATCATAAAAATTGGAAATAATACTGATAGGTATCAAAAATGTACAAGGTTTTATTTATCTTTATAGCTTTGATGATTGAAAATAATTAACATGTTGCTCCTAATAATCCATATTCTAAAAAGAAAATTCTACAATGTATAGAAAATAAGATATGCATGGAGATGAAATTTTAATTTTAAATAGTAATAAATAAATAAACATTTTATTCATAATATTTTTTAATAACCATAAGAACAACTTATTTAAAAACTTTTATTACATTTTTAAGCATATTTATAGAATATGAACATAAATGTATACGTAGCAATATAATATTGTGTATTATTATACTTATTAAATATCTATTTGATATTTGAAAGAATCACATTATGTTATAAAAAAATCCCCGTGTGCATGCACATGCCATCGGGCGCGTCCCCGGGGTTGCGGATAGGGGAAAATCCTGCAGATATTCAGGGTAACCGCGAAATAAGCCATACCTCTGGTATTGGACGAATAAGCGGTCGTGGACAAGTGCACCGGCGGGAAAATGATCGATTCCCGGTGTCTCCGTGGATATGACGAAAAAACGGAAAACCAAGCAACGGAGATCTGGCTGTTCTCCGCCAAGGCCATCTGAAGCCCTCCCCTCCTACTGGGAGGGATCGGACTTCAGATAACGGTAGTCGAGAGTGAACAAGCGGGCTACCAGAGGTCGTTATCAAGTAACTGCAAAGAAACGAATACAGAGGTGTCCAGCACGACTTCTGTATTTGTAAATGCTACTGCTGAGACAGTCGTGTCCTTAACGGGCACGCACGGGGAAAACGGAAGTGGAGAACAGCCATTATTTATGGTTGGATGAGACTAATCACTTAAGACGACATACGATCGGCTGTGGTCAACTCGCTCAATTCAGATGATGATACTGATGACGACGGAGATGACGGCCACAGCTACCGTTCGCCCGATGTGTGGCTGCCGATCACTGTCGGCGATTTCGATTGCGCAACGCAATTGGTGGCGGTCAACACGCGGTACTCGCGCCGGATATACCTTGACAAGTGGAAAATGTGTACCGCCACCGCCGCACAGGTTGACGGAACGGTCGTGAACCTGTACGACTGAGTGCCGTCCGTCGTCGTCGAAATACCACCCTGCTGGTCAGTGCCGCGAAAGTCGAAGCGACGGCGTCCCTGGCGTGGTAGGTGGACACGATTCATACCGCCTATCACTTTGTTTACGACGGGTATCCAGATGGCAGAGTCCGTGTCGTCTACATCTGACGAGATGAGGACTTTGCCGTCGGATGAGGAGCCAGAGATGCCGGCCGACGACAAGTGGCAAACTTATGGCGAGCGGCTATGGACAACGGCAGAAGTGAAAATGGTGCTACCATCGGAGGTTGAACAAGTAGACACTGTGACACAGGACGACGGCATTGAGAGTGACGTGGTGGTTACAGATACCGATTCACTTAAAATTGTTTTGCCACCCGTCACACGTAGGCATTGTCTAACGTCACTCGAAAGACGAATTCTGAGTGTCTGCAGAAAGTTGTGTTGTTGCGGTGTTGGCTGTAAGAAGAAAAATTAGTTTATATTTTAATACGTTCATATTTTTTTTATTTTTTGCTATTATAATATTATTATTCGATATTTTTTTTTTTTTTTGATGGATTGTTCCATTTTACATACGTTTTATCAATATATTTTATTAGTAATTTTAGTATTTTTTTTCTTAAATTTTAAGCATAAATTATTTTGCCCTTCTATACTATTTATATTTTAATACATTTTTTATATTTCGACAATCAACATTTTACATTTTGTGCTAATTTGATTTTTTCCAATTTTGGCTATTTTTTCTTATTATTAATAATTAAACATTTTTGTATATTTTTATACAATGTAATTTTATAATATTTTGAATTTTTTATTTTTATTAAATAATGATTAATTAAAATACATTGTATATATTCCTTCTTGAAATTGTTATCGTTATTATATACTATACACACTATAATTTTTCTTGTTATGTAATATTATTATATTTTATTGCAATATATATTTTATACATTACATTCATTCAATTTTACATATTATTTTATTATTATTATTTATTATTCGTTAATATTATTTATGTTTACCAGTAACTTCGATGTTTTTTTTTCACTTTTACAATTTTAACCTACTAAACTTATTTTACTTAAATTAGAACTAACAAATCATTATTTTATATTAAGTTTTTTAAACATTAATGCTTGAAAATTACACATTATTGCATACAGTGTAGCACTATGGTCGGCTTCGTTATAACAATACTACAGGTGGATGATTAATATGATCTTTGAATAGGTATTCAAAATCGTTGATAAAAACAGGGCAGGTTAATTACTTATAAGTGTAAGATATTAATACGCTCACCGTGATAGCATTAATAAGTTTTTAATATTATATTTTATAAAGAAATATATTTACGCTGTTAACAGTATTTTAATCTTAATTAGATTAGTAGTTCATTGTATCTGTCAACACCACGTAAACAATTAGTTGTCAGCCATTGTAATATGCATTCATATTTTATACACAGATATGATTATGATTGTATTCTTAAATTCTTAAATAGTTAAAATTATGTAGAATTTGATTGATTATTTTTTAGAATATACTAGTTACACATAATAATCACCGAAAAGTATTTGAACATTATACTTATACCCTATACATAGTATTACGATAGCCACAATCTTACATTATATCGGATTTCATCGATTTTAATGCGATCTACAAAAATGTAAATACTAAGCAAAAAACAGATTAACACACGCCGTTGTCGTACAGTGGTCGAGCCGGTCGAAAATAGTGGCACCGAAATCCATGTAAAGTATGGTCATGGCCTGACTTTTTTTTTTTTTTTAAATATATTAACATCATAACATTATTATGAGTAAATGTATATTTTAAATTTTTACATCCCCTCCCTCATACTGTATATTTTTTTTTACGCCAATAGGTATTAGTTGAGGCTGCGAAGTTTTGAAATTGCCCAGCCATATTTTAAAAACTTTGGCACCATTGGTCAAGGGTGCAGTGTGTGGTAAATCGCATCATCTGAAAACTAAACCAGTGTCGAGGAGAAATAATTTAAGAAGATTTGTTAATCTTCAGCTTGGCAGTTTGAATCTTTAGAAAACCCTTTTTTAGGGCGGGATGGATTGACAGATTGCCGTACCGATTACCGTGTAGTAGTTGACAACGTCGACTATGTATGTAAGCTTTAAGGTCCGAGTAAACGTCTCAGTGATTACAGCTGTACCTACTTAGTGTAGTTTTTGTTTCGGTTTCTGTTACCGTTATCCCTCATCGTATCCGTTACGCATACCTACACAATTTCAGAATTGTATACATATAAATGCATATTTATATACAATAATATACTATATACATAAACTATGATTCCACAGATTAAATTTGTATAAGTAAATACCTACTATATATTATACGATCACGCAGGATTTTAAATGCAACGCTATGACATTAGATGTCGTTTTTCGATTTGCTTTTGCATCCGTTAACATTATAATACATATAGACACGTACCCTCGTGAATTATCAAATGGCATTTAAATATGTTTTCTAGGAAGATTCAATTCCCTGATTACGAATCAAAATAAAAATCAACGTCACCATTCAAATTGTTGTTCGGTTAGGTTAAACACAGCGGTAATATGGGTTTTAAAGAAAAGCGTATAGAGGAAAATAATTAAGGACCGGGTAATACGAAAACCATACTGTTGTAGTGTTGTTTTGGAGGGATGGACTACAGGTCAATCATTAATTAGTATAGTCCATTGATCAACATTTTATCAGAAAAACTATTTTAATTACAAAATCAAAAATATTCTTAAGCGCACACAATTCGATATTTGTGCTTCTGTTCGCTTCTTATTCGCAGAGAAATCTGTTGCTAAAATTGATTAGGTTACTGTTTTTTAATATTTTGTATTACCCATATTCGACAGATGGCGCCACTGGTTATTCACATTTTCGTATTTTAATTGGCTTAACAACAATACAAAATACGTAAAGCCTTTTTGTGCAACTTTACTCAACAATATCTTCTTAATGATATTTTATCTATTTTTCACTTTTATACGAATACATCAGGTAGATTTATAGGTACGACAAAAAAATTGCTTGCATATTGCAGTAGATATGCATATATTGTATAGGTTGACGAATCGCATCCATTATATTATTACAAGCAACTGTTATTATTTACCTCAATTTAATGTTACGGAATGACGAGGTTTTTCCAGGCAAGACTTTACAATATTTTTCTAGACGCGACTTGAGTGTATGGCGCCCACTGTACGCACCAGCTAGAGATTGTCAAAGACGTTACCTACGCAAGTATATCTCACTACCAAATACCAGGGTTATAGTGGTGGTCGGAATTATTCCACAACATTATAAAATAGCGACAACCGACGTATTTTATTTTAACTGCGTGTGAGGTACCTATACGCGATTTCGTGGCGTGGTGCACATACGAGAGCGAGTTCAAACTTCAAAGTATAATTATATGACCACTGGCCACTCGAGGCGGAAGAGTGCCGTTGACTCGTAATTTAATCGAAGCGTGTATAACAAACGGCGAGTTTCTATCGTAGCGTGCGGTGTCGTGCTGATGAACACTGGTGAAAAACCGTGGCGGAATTGGTGGTCACCGCCGAGACATGAGTGAGGTTGAGTTAGCAGTGGACCGTCGAACACACTCCTGAAATTTCGCCCTCTAGTCAATGACTACATCCGGTCGTTGCCGATATGTAATGTTCCAGTAAAACAGCCGTAATCGGAAACGGTGTCTCCAGGTCGGCACTGCTGTAATATTTATTCCTAGCGACTCACAACCCGCACAGTCTCCGCTACCAGTAAGTCGCCATCACTATGTCGTCGGTACCGAGCCACGTCGTTACCCGCGCCCAACGGTTGGCCGCCGTATTGCTTCCGTCTATCGTTCCGCGTGAGTGCGCGACCGACGCCGATGTACCGCAATTGGATGTCCGCAAGTCCGTACTATGTATACGAAATACGAATGCCGTACGACAATAATAATATACACAGTGACAATCTGCTAAAATAAACCAATAAACGATATTCACGAATGCGTGTAATATAAAAATGATCGGAGCCTTTGCGCTCGAGGCTCGGCAATAGTAACTAAAAGGCAGTTCGTATATATAAAAAAAAAAAAATAGGTAATATTATAATATATTATAATAATAATAAAATGTAGAAAATCGCAATGACTATAGTGTAAACAGAAAAAAAAATTATATCTTACAGTATCTTCCATAGCCAAAACTATTGCGTAGTCTGAAAAATACATAATTAAATTATATTGGCGTGTGCAGGGGGGAGGGGATTCCGGATGTGCTTGGGCACCTTCTCCACCCTCGACATAATATAATTGGGGCCCAAAAATTTGAGTCCTATAGCATATGTGTATATGAGTCCGTATTTTAACTAATGTTACTAGAATAAAAATGGTATTTCTTCTAAAATATGTGGTAAAAAAAAAAAATAATACAACGTAAAATATTTTAAATGTGCGCGGTAAAACTTATTATGATTATAACAGCTAAATGTTATTGACTACAAAAGTAAAAATAACAAATAAATATTGAAATTATTATCTTGAAAATAGATTTTAATATTTTATAGATCCAACTATCTAATGAAATATTATATAACTTGGTTCTTGATACTAATAATACTACTGATTAATATGAGATATAGTGTAAGTAATGTTTATTCGTGCATTATAATTTATTAAAATATGTAAATGTCTTGTTAAGAGATGGCCCAAATTAAGAAAAGGTAAATATTTACAATTTCCGAAAAAATTGAAGGCACTCCCGAAATTCACCTATGAACGCCTATGAATTTATACATGTGAATAAATCATTTTCTGATACCCGACTATATTTTCTTATTGTGTCGGTCATAATTTCGTTAGTATTAGTCAACAGAAGTGACTAGAGCTAGAAAGTTCTAATAAATATTGCAGATATTGATTTTTATATTAGATAGTAACGTGGTATTTCTATTAATTACTGTTTAGAGATTTTTTGAAACGTCCAAGATATTACAATATTTTATTACCATATATGTATATGCCTTAATGTTTGTATTATATTTTTTTTCATGCAAATAGGCCCCTCATAAAAGACTTAAAGTCTGTACAATCACTACTTAGGTAGTGAATGGTCGTACTTACTAATTTCCTCTCTCTTCCAGAATAGTATTCAGCTACGTCAGTAACTATCAATGTATATTGTATATTTCAAAGAGATGGTGATGATTTCGAATTAAAAAAGTAGTTTCTAAACAAAACGTACCGATTTTAATTTATTTTTCAATATTAATAAGTATATTATAATATAGGTAATACATAATAAGTTAACGCGCAGATGCAATATGGATACATGGAACAATTTTTATACCTATACATCTAGTCGTTCAGTAAAATATAAAAATAAAAAATAAAATGTTGTTTGATGAAAATCATATTTACACAGTAAAACAAAATGATTTTTCATTGTACCGTTTTATTATTTTGTCTTTTGTTGTATTGTTGTTTATATTTTGTCGTACTCATAAGTATAGCATATATATCCATTAATGAAAAATTGAAGCGGTAAACCTATTAATACCTACAACGGCTACAACAATAGCTGATACAAACCAATCGTTCTATAATAATATCGTACGGTTTATTGTTGTATATATTATATATATATTTATGTATAATTTTTTTTTTACTCTAGTGACTTAACAACAAACAAAGATCATTGCCTTATTTACTGCTTTATAAAAATATATATATATATATACATGGGTACATGATTCAATGTAGTTTTGTGCGTATCCCAATGGAATACCCGTATACCTTTACGCGTTTTAATATACACATATGCTGCATGGATGGAAAATAAGTCCAAACGAACCATATTGTTCAGGAACAATATTATTTTCATTCGTTCCAGAACAATTACTTTTATTCGTTCCGATTAGAATCTGTTTGGCCTTGGAAATGTATCGGTGTTGCGTATCAAAAAATATAGGTATATACCTATATATATACATCTTAATAGTGTCGGTTATGTGACATAATACTGTTTTATTTGTAAATTTGTACAATATCGATACAGGTATGCACATAATATGTTTGTATTATATTATACAAATAATTATTCCTCGTAACAATATTTCAAACTTCGCTTGAATAGAAACAGCAAGAGACATCAAATAATAAATTCATAAAAGTTCGATATAATTTAATAGATATCTACGCATCTTAGATTCTAAGCAGAGTAATGAATGTATTGATTTTAAAATTACGTGTTTTTTATTTTTATTTTTGTGTTTTTCATCGCAATTTGGGGCAATGTCATTTTTCCAATAATGGTTTTTAATAGAAAATTGGAATTAGTTTGTGTTTATTTATTTATTAATTTTTGAGGGGGGAGGTCCAAAGTTAAAAACTCCTGTCTCCTAATACTTTTCAAAATAAACAAAAGGGAAAAAATAACATTTTTACTCAAAACAGTCAAAACCTGTTTTTAACAAAATCGGTTTTTTTCGTGTGTTACTTAAAAACGCATAACCGAAAATACTGGATTATTTTCATTAAATATTTATATTAGCATTATGGAATGATTTTAAAAACATTTTAACTTTTTTTTTGAGACATTTGACAATTTAGATTTTTTTATAAATTTGTATACAGTTTTTTCGCTCGGTCAATATCCTTGAAAATGTAATATTGTAATAAAGTTATTTTTCATAAGTTGTCATTATAGTAATTTAAAATTTTTTAATACGAATATGAAGTTTACATTTTTAAAAAATTCATCAAACGAAAATTTGAAAATTATTTTGTAGTTAATAATTTATAAAATATTTAATTTTTATAACTTAAGTTTGAAAGTACAATATAAGTAAAGTAATAAGTAATTGAAAATATAACTAAACAAATTTAAAGAATAAATAAACGCAGTATTTCTATAGACATTAAGTTTAAATTTGGACAAAATTAAATAATATTTAGAAAAAGAATAACGGTTTACATTATTTTATTGTAATTTAAAAATTATATTCGTGTGTACTTGAAACTCTTAAAGTATATCAATAATTTGATATATTTTATAAAGCTAATGATATTTTAAAATTTAATAATTTGCGAAAAGAAATCATATTATAAAAAATTCTCAAATAAATTACTTCTAATAGCAATATAAATATAATCATAAATCATAATATTATGTACATTGCGTTATTATGGTATTACTCTGTAGTACATATTTGTTGACAGACCACCTTTACTTAGAATAGTTTTTCGTATGCAATGATTTATCTTTAAATACTAATTTAACACATACTTTTGATTTTAATTTACTAGCTCGATGACGCGCGATGCCTACTGTACATCTATAATATTCCCCTCTTATTTATTATAATAGACCATACAGCTGGTACTATGGATGCGTCATTTTACATTTATGTAGTGACAGCCATACAGAATATCTCAACAAGTTGTCACACATTTTTCTTATTTATATTTTTGGATAATTATAACTGAATGAGAATGCCAATATTATTATTTTGTATAGGCTTTAATCAAAATTAAAAAAATTAAATATTCATATTGAGGCTTCTTGGTCGATTTAACGCATTGATATTTGTAAATATGTATTTTTAAAGTTTAATTACTAATTTCCGTTAAGTATTTTTATAGTTGGTCGAGAATTAAATTCAAGGATAGAGGTAGGTAGAAGTATATAAGTGAATTATATTATATGAGTAGGTATGGGGACATATTTTTTTAATGAATTGAATGAGACATAGTATGTATCTTATTCTACTACATACATTATACATGTAATATTACAATCTATTATAATAGTGCATATCAAATTATCAACTGATGATTTATAACTCATTGGATACTTAATAGAAAAATAACTAATTGCTTAGAAAGATCAAATATATAAATGATCAATTAACCATAATAAAATTATTTTTAAATTGTAATAAGAATATTAATTATATATTTCTAACTATGTTTAAATGTGGTTTTAAGAACAAGTTACTTGAAAAGTTTTTTTTTTTTGTAATACCTGCTACACGGCTATACATGACCTAACACTTAAAAGTTTAGTAAATTTTATTAAACTTGTTCTTATTAAAGGCTTAAAGCAATTTAAGTATAGTACATTCAATTTAATTTTAAGGAACAATTATAGTATAAATGTATTTGTAAAATATTTTCATCGGATTATTTGTATTTTAGGTACAGTGAGCAATGTGTAATAGTTATTATTAAATTAATGAAATGTAAATAAATTTAACTACATTTTGAGACATAATAGAGACGTATATTAAGTGGTAAACATATTTACGCTTAAAATTTTTGTTTTTAATTCAAATAACACGATTGATAATTTCTTTAAAATTATATAATCATAATCATTATTAATATTTGGCTTGTAATGAAATTTGTGAAATTATCCAAGTGATAAATCCTAATTTTGGTATAGCTTTCAGTATATATATATATTTTTTGTAATTTTAGAGATATAAATTATTTAAGAAAATCATTTTTATGTAGACAAAGAACGAAATTTTATTTTGTTTACCGAATATAACTATAGTCTATAGTCGAAAACTGTAACGTGTAGAGAATTCAAATGTATCAACTGTTGGGAGTCAAAATAAAAAAAAACCAAATATATAAAATATCGTATCTAATTTTTGTAATATCTAATAAGAAACAGATGTGAAAGATCTTCTTAATAATTTTATATATGTACAGTGGACATGTGTTTTCTTTTTTTTAATTTTTATACTTTTTATAGTGCATATAAGGTGTTGTAACGACAAATATTACATATTTTTGTGTATTTATTGTTAAAATGCACAATTGCTTCGTACGGGTGCTATATGGTAGCCAGGTGTTTGTTGGTTGATGGACATTGAGTTTTTGTATGCATATTATATAATATGTATATATATATATATATGTATATGTCTGTGTGTTGTTACACATTTTCCACGGCACTCATCGATTGACGGGCCTTATTGTAAACGGAGTTTTTCATTCGGCCTACGCCGAATTCATAAGTCACGCCAGGACTCGAAATCCATTGGAAAATTCGTTCCGCACCGAGATCCGATTTGGCTCGATCCGCGTGAGACACCATCTGCTTTTGGCAAAAACCATTGTCGAAAAATCGCCAATGCTGTGATACAAACGAATGTCAAAAACACCACTTGTATTTTCGTATGTAATTTCGGCGACAAAGAACAATACGCTTTTATTTGACAAGCTCCCATCTGTCGTCAGAAAAGCTCGGGAAAACGTGGTGTTTATGCTGTAAACCAGATGGCGAGACAGATTATGTGTAGCTTTTTAGGTATACTAAACACGCTTTTAAAAGTAATATAATATTATACTGGGATACTGCAGATAGAACGACAAGATATACTATTTATATATTTTATATGGTGGTATTTTGAACTTAAGTAAAATTACATTTTTAATTTCAAATCGATTCCGATATACGAATAGAACATTTTTTTATTATTTTATTTAATATTTTACCCGTAATACGTACATTTGTTTTTCCAAAACGATTAAAACAGTATATTACTATTCAGATATTTTTTCTTATAGACTTTTTTTAAAATATGCTCAGCTTATCTATTGTTAGTATGTCGTTACCATTATGATATTATGTTAGGTAGTTGTTAGTTTTTACTAACATATAAAACAATAAAACATTATATTTAGCGATAATATTTTATTACAACCCGGTAGTTATCTATTAAACACCGATTTTATTGTTAAAAATAAAATAATATTAAATTTTATTATTATTATTATTTGATACACAATTTAATATTAATATTCAATTTATCATAACTTATAATAATTATCAAGTTTATAATATTGATAAAATAATATAATTTAGTGCTGGTAAAATAAATGCGAGATGAGATTCAGTAGACAATATACTTGATCTCAGCCATTTGGAATTATTACTACTAACCTTTATGTTTAGTCTTTAGTCTATTAATATAATAGATTCTGACAGATTCTTTATGACTAGTACATATTAAAAATAAATATTCTCCTAAAGTAACAAACAGCATTAATGTGTCCCTAATCACGGGATTTAAAACTTACGTTTCACTTTAATACCAGCTTAGGTTCCATCCAGTTTTGTTTCCATTCAAGTTCGGTATTCAGATTATGATGGCTCCTGATGTGGCCATAGGGGCGATTTTGGTTAAAATAGCATCGAGGGTAGACGAGAGTATGCGTATTATGGATCCGAGGTACATAAACTTGTCAATCATTCTAACAGAAAACATTCCCCTCGCCATTGGTCACTATTCCCACGAAAGCTTAAAAACATTTGGTCTTTTATCAAAAACAAACATTAAAATGTCTTGTGTCAAACGTTGAAGTATTTAAGCATTGACTTCACTAGATTACATTTTTTAAATAAATCCTTAACTGTCACTACTATTTTAATACTTAATTGCAGTATTACATTAATATTTCTTAAATATATCAAATAAAAATGTAATCATAACTGTCTATAAGTCATTGCATGTTAATAATTAATTATATGATATACTTGTGAAATAAAATCATATAAACGTTTGCGAAAAATTATCTTTCGACTTAACAATAATAATTAATTATAATATAGTATAATGTTAAAAAAATAAAATATTGTTAGTAAGTAAACTTTGAACCACGAAAAATGTAGAATGAATTAATCAATATAATATAAAATAAATATATTTGTATTATTAATAAATAATATTATAACGTAGAGCAAAACAATAACTACCAATAACACCAATAATACATTCTACTATGTACATTATTTTTATAAAATAAAAATAAGTATTCACTATTCTCTAATATAAACAATAGTACTAACGCATTAGGAAATTATAATTATCAAAAGACTGACAAATTTGTATGGTTGAATTTTTAATTCAATATTCTATTGTACCTATTGTATTTAATTAGGTATAATTATATTATGTTAAATTATATTATATCATGTAAAATATTTTATCGTATATATTTCATTTTACTATTATTATTACCTATGTCAATACTTAATTAAAATATAATTGGATATATATTTCTTTTTGTAGCAATAAAGTTATTTTTATAGAGCTATATAAAACGTGATTTTTAGTTATCTTCGTAAATATATTCAGTACATAGTATACTATCTTCAATTATTTATATTAGTAAGTAAATAGTGGATTAGCGATTAGTGATGTTTCTGATAAAATAAAATTGAATTATTAAGTATTTACATTAAATTATTAAAAAATAAACTACTAGACAAAGACATATAACTAGCCATTAGGAAGTTTGAATTTTTAAAGTAGGGGAATATTCTTCTATAAGGAAATAAGCAAGTATCATCAAAAATTTTCGGAAGAAAATATTATACTATTTTAACATTAATATATTTAGGTGATAACGGATAAGTTTGTTTTTTCCACCAATCTGAATCTCTCCTACAACATTTAATTTTGTTATCCACGTCTATAATAACATAAATATACCTATTTTTAGTATTTTTTTTTGAAAATTTTTAGAAAATCATCATTTTTATAAAAATACTTTGTTTGACGGGATGTGCTGTATTAATATATATACGCGTTAAAAATATAAATTATATGATAGCGGATGTTTCCGAGTTTTTAAAGGTTTAAAAACGGACGTTTATAAAACCGTTGTTAAAATATGTACCCATCATCTTGTTTGTTTTTAATATTAAATTATTCCAATTAGTTTACACTTGTTATGAACGAGGTACGGCGGAAAGTGTATGTACTCAATTTGTTTGTGAATTTTTTATTTTTATTTCGACAAACACGAGACGGCTGACAGAGGTGAGTTATTCCTCCGTTTTCCAACAACTCTCCTATCCAGCCTGCAGTGTTTACACGGAAAAATCATAAAGTTTCGCGCTTGGAATATATTAAGCGAAATTAAGGAATCGGTGTTTTGTGTTATTTTCAATAAAGATTTGGGTAAAATTTAATGTCAGATCCGGTGAAGCGAATCGCTTCGGAAAAAAAAGAGCCTCGCAGATGTTGCCTAACGGCCACGGCGGCGTTATCGTCGTCGCCGTTGTCCTGGTAGTTGCGAGGAGGGGTGTTAGCTTCTTTCATTCACCACTTTTTTCTCTTTAAAAAAAAAAAAAAATTCATCATCTTCTTTTTCTAATTGAATTTCTACCAGTAAGTTTCATTATGAAAAAAAAAAAGAAAAGAAACTAATTTGTCTCCTCGAGTTTTGAATATTACAATAAATATTACGAGAATAAAACCGAAGATATATTAATTGAATACTCAACTTTTGATATTACCCAGAATTTATTAATTATTATGCGTTTATATAAAAAAATATATATTTTGGACGATTTCTTTATTTTGTTTGTAGTTAATTCAATTGGGGCGTTTTTATTATTGAATCAGATTTAGTTACTTTAATTTTATTCTTACCGTCCATTTTTTATAGATATTGATACTTTAATAATATATCCGAAAAGTGTTAAGTATAATATTAATTCATCAATATTACATTTACAGTTAAATATATAATTTAATTCACGACAATTTATTATCTATGACCTCAACACATAATGTGAATTTTGTAAAGTAAATATAATATGTTATGCTTATGTAAACATACATGGAGTATCTGAATATGAAACAATTATAGTTCTGAGTATGTTTGGATATAACTTCACTTCATCTGAAAACTGTAGGTTCATTATACGAGTATGCATTTCTACGTGTAATATATACGTTATATATAATAATTTGTAATGGGTTTAGCTACAAAATGGATATAGGTGGGATGTGGTTACATAAATTAGTTATATTTAAATTATATTTTTTAAAAATTTTTAAATAATGGAAAAAATTTGCTGATAATCATTTACATAATTTGTTTAAAAATCAAACGCTATTTTTAAAACTATTATTATTGATTTATTTAATATACACAATACACATAGACAAAACTATATTGATAAAACTGACACATTTCTGATTTTACTAGGTGTACCTAATTTGAATTGTTTTGTACACTTATGAAAAATGTCTTGTAAAAATAATAATAATTGCAATATAAAAATTAAATTAAATTAATTCCATCTTGGTGTTAATGCATATCTGTAGTGTTTTTTAATAACCATAACTTTTGGTAAAATGAAATATTTTTGTACATGCCTTAAGTTATCACGATCAGTGTATATTCTTTCGTTTAACCATTAAGTATTATAACTTATTTATCTACGATATTAAGAATTGGAGACTAATCATTTTTGCAGTTTATATGTGGCGCAGC
Organism: Schizaphis graminum; assembly: GCA_020882235.1. Taxonomy (NCBI): domain Eukaryota; kingdom Metazoa; phylum Arthropoda; class Insecta; order Hemiptera; family Aphididae; genus Schizaphis; species Schizaphis graminum. The sequence goes on from CM037031.1 coordinate 40,892,826, forward strand.
TATACTCTTGAAGACAGATGTAGTCAGTGTACTTATTAGTCAGTGGTGGTATTATTATTTTCAAATCGATAATAGTTATACAGATATGAACGAATTTCCGTATTATCAGGGGCGCAATTTCAATAAAAAAACTGCGGGTGCTGACGCTCTTCTTTCCTTTTTTATAATGTTATCTTGAGGTTATGGATACCTGTTACTATTAAAATTTAAATTAATATAAAACAATTTTCTGGTGCTAATTTAAAAATTGAGAGTGCTAAGCACACCCAAGTCCCCCCCAAATTGCGCCTATGCGTATTATTAAATTCTACGTGAAAAATTATCAAGGACCCAATTTGGTCATGTAGTTATATACGTTTTCATGGTATAATTCAGTGTCTATTTATATTAGCCATTCTCTTACGCTATCGAATTGTTGTGACACGCGCTACGTTTGAATTATTGCGTTATTATTTTAGCATCGCCCTTCGCGCGTCGACTTGTGATCCTCAGTTCGTCGTTATATGTATAAGAAACACAATATGGTCCCCTAGGCACTACTCTCGTTTAATAAATAATTTAAATAATTTCTTATACATATATTACTATATAGTGTACAGTACTGCAGTGTACAAATGTATAAAATATATAAAAATATGTTCTATTAATACTTCTACCTTTACGCAAAATACAATAATGCTTAAAAAAGGAACTGTTGTTTTAATGTTGGCTTAAAAACCTAAAACGCAAGTAATACTAAATTTTAATTAATGATCCAATATTATGAAAAAGTGTACATTGTTTGACAAATTTTATAAAAATGTATGAATACCTTTCTGAATTTAATTAAGGTAAAAATCAAGAAAATGTGTTATTATATTAATATACAATATAATATTACAGTGTGTTTTATTTGTATTTTTATATTTATATAATTTTAAAAACAAGCTCAATAATTATTTTAACTAATTATTTCTCATTGTATCATATTGTAAAGTATTGTTTTCAGTAGAATAATTTTTTATAAATATTTATTAATTTTGTTTATCCGTAACTGATTCAACTTCAGTTATAAAACTTAGTTACTATTATTGTTATATAATTAAATGTTCGTAATGAAAGTTTTATGTTTCACATTTTCACATAATATTTTAAACAAATGTATGTACATTTTCATCATTAAAATAAGTAAAGTTAGATTTATCTAATCAATTTACAAACACCAGGAAAAAATTTAAATGCATTTTTTTTAAAGTTTAGATAACTATGAGTGACTAAATATGATATGAATAAATCCACGTAGACGACCGTGGTTTGCAAAGATACATAAAAGAGCTTCGCTATAAGCTACTTTAGTTGTTCAATCATCTTGAGCAGCACAATTTATCTGTCATCCAGCACTTGGATATAATTCTCTATTATTTATGATTTGTCTTTTCCTTTTTCGTGACGAACGCTTTTACGTCCTTTTTACTCCGCCAATTCTGATTTGTATTCTCGTAGCAAAATTCGTTACATCTTATTGTACTTTCAATTTATTACTTGTAGGCCTCTTTCCACGTATCAGTTTTGCTATCTCCTGTTTCCTGTTGTATAGAGGAAATAACGAATTACCAATGTCTTAAGTAGGGAAAACAATCATTAAGGAACAAAATTTAAAATTGTTCAATATTATTTTATTTTAATTTATAAAAAATAAATAAATTTATCTTTGTAGGTACTCGAATTTCAAAAAAAAATTTTTATTTTGTTTTTGTATTAATAAATCATGTAAATTTGAATTCACTTATAAATTAAACTTTAATTATTATTGAAATTATTTAGTAAAGAAGATTGAAAAAATTAAATTTTATAAAAATATTTAAGATAATATAGTACCTAATTATTCTTGTGAATAGCATTATGCAACATTCCAACATGTGGTGTATTCAGTGATGATATTTAAAATTTTAAATACTAAGTTGAAACACCGAAAGGGTCGATTTTAAAAATATAGAGTTTTTCGATAAGATAATAATACTCGTACTCAATAAATATTATTAGTTTAAAAACAAAACATTAGTTAGTAAACATATAAACATGGTAGAATAAATTAGCCAACTTTTGTGTGAAAATACTTTAAAAAAAAAAATAGCAACAGTTATCTTGACTACTTGCCTTTCATTTTATGTTAATTTCAACCTCTAATGACATGATCCAATAGTAGGAAGCTTATATTATAAAATAACGATTATCCTGAGGAAATCATTTTTGAAATATATTATATTACATGTTATCAGGTGAATAATTACGTTGTCATCTACAGTTGAGAAAACACAGGTTAATTAATGTATCATAAAATATATAACAAATTTATTCAAAACCAGTACCAACATTTGTACAGATTCGTAGACCTCCTCCTCAATCTGTAGAAAATGAACATTTAATTTTCGGATGCCAACGTTACTCCTGCCAGCATAATGCACTTCGTGTTATCTATTTTTTATTCAAATATATAAACAATTAATTTTCATTTGTTTTTTTTCTATTTAATAATAATGACTAACATTAGAAATCCAGTTTTAATGTTCCACATTATAGTTTAAGTAGGTAATTAATTTTCATTATTAATATATCATTTCCATTTTCACGAGAATTTAAATTTAGGAATAAATAATGAAATTATATACCTAGTTGTAAATATATATGTATTGTAATATTATTCTCTATATAATATAATTATTACTTTAAACTATTTTATAAATATGGTACTTATCCTTATACACTTTTATATATAATTATCTATAGTATTATATTGTTCTATATATATATATATATATATATAAAGACTTGTATCATAACTTAAGTAAATAATACTTTAAATATTTCCACTATAATATAATATAATTACTAGAACTTAAGTACAATTTATATTCTGTTTAACATTTTAATTTGTTTGCTAGTATAATCATTGTCATATATATATAGTGTACGCTTATACTAAGAAAATATATTTTCACCATAGTTTGGTTGGTACTTGTTTAGGTAATTGTATTTTATTAAAATAGTGTTCGATTTGTTCAATGACAAGTTTCAGATATTTAATTGCATAAAAAATACACAGTATATATATTATACAGTTTAAACATACTTGGAATATATTGTTTTTTAATTAATACATAACATGTATAACAAACTAACAAGAACTATAAATTCTTTGAAGTTACCTATTATTAACATGTTTATTAATGAATATTAATTTAAATTATGCTTAATTTTTTTTCTAATAAATTAAATTATATCAAGATTTTTTATAATATGTTATTGTTTAAGTCCGTATATTTCAGTTAACAAAAAACAAAATTATAATGATAATAATTAATAATTTATTTTTAAAGAAAAGTATTACTGGTGTTATAATTGTATTATTTTTAAATGTATTATTTAAATGAAACTCGAAAAACATTGTCTTTTGTTATGTGCAATATTACAGTATAAATGTGTAACATGTGTTTTAAATTATAATTTTGATTATGGTACTTATAAGAAACATTGTTACAATCTAAATAAACTTGTATTTAAACAAAATAAATACAATTAAATATTGTTTATAGAATATCATATTATATTATGTATATGAATTAATTTAATAAATGTTTAAAATATCTCATAAGAATACTTTTGGTAATAATATATGACTTTTGATGTTTTACTTTTTTTAAATTTTAAAAATAAATGTGTTTAGATGCATATAAAATTGGAAAATTTGGTTATCAACCTTTTTTCTTTTTTTGTGAGTTTTAATTTATATTTTATACCTATGATAGTATGATATGTGTGTTATAGTAGTTATAATTTATATAATTTATTATCTAGAATATATTAAAACAAATATTAATTAAGAAAAAAGAGTTTAAATAAGAAAATAACCAATTATAATGTATATTAAATATTATCGTTTTATTATTAAGTGGCTAAGACATAAAGATTTTTGATTTTTAATTCCAGAAATCATGCAATTCTTTTATAAGACACATATATCACATAAATTATTTAACAACATGGGTGTGGTATTTTAAGTTGCATTACATAAATTAAGTTTACTATTATTGTAGTAGATAAACCTACACTATAAATAATGTTTTTTTTAGTCTATTTTTTTTTTAAATGCATTGTTTAGTATTACCCTATTATTTAATAAATAAGTTAGGAAAAACCTTATTGTGATCATTTTGAATTCCCGACTTCTAAATGAATTTCAACAATAAAATATATAATTCCATTCTTTTAAAGTTGCATAATATGCAATTTGATAACCTAGTTTATGCTAATGTGAAGAAACCCAAATATATTAAATAATTCAATAATTAGTAATTAATTTATTGGGAATTTTTAAAATGTTTATATTTTTGTACTATTGACAACATATGATATTATATAAATATAATTTTATACTAACCGAGATTATAAAGTAAAAGGAGGACTAAAGGGACAAGTGGCTGTTACACATCTCATTACACTTAAAATAAGCATTATTTTGAACCACATAATAATGATACAAATAATTATTTATAAATTCTTGATAACCAAATCAACAATTGCAACTATGTATCAGTATATTATTAACTACGAATGGCCGGATATAATGGGAAAATGAGATATCTAAAATTATGTTTAGAAACCTAAAATTTGAAGATTACGTTGAAATGGTTTGCATGAAATAATCAAATTTACATGTAATTATATAGCTACGTTTTATCGATAATCGATAATATAATATATATTATTATAATAAAGTGGAGACGTAAGATGACTATTCACTATAATTTTCACAGTATCAAAATTAAAATAATTATATTATTACAAATTATAATAAATATAATATGAATTATGTTGCATAAACATATTTTTTTGATTTGATTGAAAAAGAACTTTTCATAGTTTCATTTTAAAAATAAAAAATAAATGTATTATTTTAGTTTATTTTTAACATTTTTTGTATGATGATAATAATATTTTTTCGTGTTTATTTTAGATTATGAGCTGAACAATAAGTGTATTCGTTTTACAATGATATATATTTTTTTTATGTGTCTTTCATCACCTTTTGGCTACTGGAGTAGTATAAATTCTTTGATTTTCAACTTTTGGGGTGGGTTATGGTATCAAATTGGATCTAGTTAGGATTTAATACATTTTTATGAACATTTGAACTTCAAATTTTTATGACAACATCTGTAAAAAAATTATTTCTCTTCATTTTCATTAATTATGTATCAGTATTATTTATTTAACGACTTTTTCATAGTATGACTAAATAAATAATAAATTTAACTAATTTCACTTCCTATACCTATGAACTTGTATTTTATAGCTGATAATTAAAATGGTATTTATTTACACTATTTGACATTTAACATTTAAGTAGATTTCTATGTTAGTCTAATGATTAATAATTATTTACTAATAAATATAATTTTATGTTTTGAATACTAATATATTAATGATATAACAATATGTATTTAGCGTTCATCTGTTTTATACATAATATTATACCGAAATTAATGTATACAAATTTAGTTTAGTTTTATTTACTATATGTTGCAAACTACAGTTTTTATGTTACAACAAACAAAAATAAATACATGTTTAAGTTGGACGAGAATATCAAATAGGTTTACAATATGTAATAAAAAAGGTTTATGTGAGTACCAAATAAATTCACTTATAAATATTTAATAGCTATATAAGAAACTGCTGTTTTGGTTCAAAAACAACTTGATCAGTGTAAAGTGTGTTACATACTTATACATTTTTTAATATATAAAATATAAATAAATTATATGGAATATCAATGACTATCAATGACTTAAGTATTGTTACCTAATTATTAGTTAACATGTGTCTTTGTCAGAGTAAATTAAATTTAGTACTCAACTATAAACAAGGCATATAAAAATTAATATTTTTTGTGAATAATATTTATTAATTTAGAAACTCATTAGGTATATTTTATTCTGTACAATTAAAAAAAAAAAGTCGAAAATTAAATTATAATAATCTTAAAAGTAAATGGGAAGGTTTATTGTCTAGCACTCTTACCCCGCATGGTTTTTTTCTCTATGTAGAAAATGGACTTTTCAGGTAAATATAATTTACGAATAATAATAAAGCACAATGATTAATGACGAAATGCGATTTATTTTTACATAATTGTTATGATTAATTTATTATTTAAAGTATGAATTGTAATCGTAAATTAAAATTCTTATTTTAAGTATATTAGATGCCAGAGTTTAAATAAGCAGTATTAAAAACCTAACAGAACTTTAAAAGTACTTGATAACATTTTATTTATAGTCTTAATTATTTATATAAATTTAATTTAAACATTTTTAATTTGAATAAAATTTTCATGATCGTCCGACGACATGACTGTATAATTTAAAATTTGATTAATATTATATTAAAATATGGTGTGTATATATTATATATGTGTGTGTGTGTGTATATGTTTATGTTACCGACAAAGCTTGAACTCTAAGAAAAAATATTTTTTTTTTTTGTTAATACTTATATAGAATTTTAGTACAAGTCAGTAATCATATTCTCAGAAAAATCAGAAAAGTATTATTGTTTGGACTATTATAAAAACTGTATTGTAGGTAAAACCTATGATTTTTTTCAAACTATTACAGTAAAAACTCAATGGCGGAAAATTAATAATAGTTTTAATTAACAACTTATGATGAAAAAGTACGTTAAATGTTAGAGTTTCGTAATATTATGATAAATTTATACATATTTTTGATATAAAATTTCTTTGTATACATTTCTTAGTTAAACTAATGAATTACTTTGTACTCAGAGTAATTTAGACGGTTCTTAAATGCCCTATCTTTGTATTTAATATTTTAATGAACGTGCTTTTTTATACTTACTCTTAAGAATCATAACATTATTTTTTGTTTAAACAGAAGATCTACTCGTAAATACATTGTAAATGAGTGCATTGGCAAAAATATACTAAGAATTTCATTGTGCTGGGCTCATTAAATTATTTAACTAAATGGTATAAATTACAACGTATTTAAACAAAAATTATTTATTCTGTAGAAAACTAAAATAATACGTTTTAATTTAATCAAGACAAATTCGTTCTTTTGAATAAAACATTGCATAAATCTGTTTTTAAACATAATTTACATCAAAATTGAATTTATTATTCTTTTATTTTTTATTTTTTAAATTATCATGATTGTTTTAATTCTTAACGATTTTTGTTTCAACATAATCATATTTTTGTAGATATCCTTGATAAAAATAGTTACTTATAAATTTATTTTTATGGATATAGATATGATAAAAATATGAATATTTGTACCTCAATTTTCATTATAGTGACTATTTCAAAACTTTATAATATTTTTAATATTAATAGATTACTTTTTTTAAATATAAGACATTCTTTAATACAATAAATTGTAGTATTATACATATTAAAATATTTTTAAGTATAGTTTGGAATATTATAATACTATAATAAGACTCCAATGTTGTTAACATTTATTTATATTTTTATTAGTACATTTTAAGTTTTTTATTCTTAATGGTGACTCATATTTTGAATACGTCTATTTAATATCAGAGTAACAAACATTTTCTAAATGCGATCACACCAATATGAAATACTAAAACAATATTGAGCTTTTTATTTGAAAGCTTTAGGTAATTTTATAAACAATATAATTATTTTGGTATGAGTTTAATTAGTCACCTGTTATTAAAAAAATATAGAAACTATTGAAACTTAAAATATTGTACTATTACTTCAGTTATGATTGTGTATTACACAATATCGTATAAGATATTATATTATATTCTTTTAATTTAATACATTTAAGGCTAATTTAAAGCATATTATAGGCATTATAAATTTTTGACTTAAATTTTTTCAATTAAAATTTGATAAAAAAAGTCGAATAATTAAATAATACAAAATTGTTTAAACGTTGATCTTACAGGTTTACATCAATATTAATAATTTAACATACAATATTAAAAACAGATATGCACAATTTTTTTTATAGACATTTGTGCTTTTGCTTTTAATAAAATTGAATATTTAAACTAAAAAGAACAATTTTCATTCTGATTTTAGTTATTATTAAAAATAATATCAATCCTAAAAACTTAAAACTCTACAACATTACGTATATTAATAACTTATATTATACACTACATAATTATAAATATATTTATACTAATTTATACCACGAATCTATTTACTTTATTTTATTATAGTTTCTGGGTAGAAGTTAGTATATTATTATTCAATATAACAATATAATATATCACATTTTCTATGCAATGGTTTTGATAAAAAATGGTTAAACATACTATACTAATAATATTAAAATACATATCAAATAGTTCTTTATTATATGAAATAATTATAAAATATCTTTAACAATGTAGGCTGATACTGTTTTCGTTCAAAACCACTTTTCTAATTTAATGATTTTGTGTTAAGAATGTTAAGATACTAGACAGTATAGTAACTTTCCAAGTTTTTTTTTCTTTAAAACAAATATTTGGAACAGTGGAAAACCCCTATTAACAAAATATTACAATAAAATGAAAATTTAACATTGTTTTTGTTTAATGGACGCCATAGCCAAAACATCTTTAAACTTATTTTCCTTTTTTTTCACATTTGTAATTAAACTTACAGCATTTACATTTTTAGAGGGTGATTTGGGTGTAGTGTTAAAAAAGTGTAAAAGTCACATATTAAAGTAATAACTGTTTTTGAGACTTTAAAATTTCAATTATAAATGTGCCAACTCTCGTATTTTAATTTTAGCGTTTTGTTGAAATGTTTTTTTTTTAATTTTGATTTCTGCGTGAATACATCTAAAATGTTATCATGTCGTGCACCATGATTTTTATTTATATTTTTTCATTTAGTCTATATTTTATAATTTTGAATCTTTTAATCACTAAATATAAAAATTATGTAATAATGCTAAATGTTTGTTAAAATGAACTTTTCTTTTTTCTTTAAAGAATTATTTGTATACATAAAATTTAATTTGAATATCATGGTTTTATTAAAATTATTTTAGTAAATATACTTCAGCATTAATTTAGATAAAAGTTGAAAATAAGAACAATGGTGTAATTGCAGGTGTATTATATTTATCAAGGAGTTACGTATTAATAAACAGTAATGTATAGTCATTGTCGTAGAAGGTGAACAAAGACCTAAATTAAATAGTTCATATTTTTTTAAAAATAATTTTTGTGTTGTTAAATAAGATTTTTTACAATTTATCATGTGAAATTGTAAAAATTAATTAATTCCTAATCAAAAAGGTGAACAAATTTTTTGCAAGTCAGTTCAATGTGTTAATTCATGTTTGAGTAAGAACGTTTTGATTACCATATTATACTTTTTTTTTCATTTTAAGTTTAATGCATACATACTACAGTATAATAGGTAACACTTATAGGCAATCTAAATCTTCTAAATATAATTATAAGTTGTATTGGAAACATTAATGCTTATAGTCAGATTACAACTGCACTGCCTATCGTATGTTTACGATAACATATACGTTTTTTATGTATTTTTCATTTGATATTGTTAATCAGATTATAGTTTACAACAAATATTGTAAACAATTTATTGTAAATATTATAATAACCCGTTGTTATAGTGTGTGTGTGCGCGCTATACAATATTAGTGATTTATAAATCGTCAGTTTGCTGACGAAATGAATATAATTATTATAGAACGAAATATAACCAACATATTAACCCCATGGTATAAAATCACGACCTTAATCTATTTTTACTACACAATTTAAGGATTTAAGTCGTTCGTGTATCCCCGTTACTGCTGCATATGTTTTTTTCCGGTCTCGGTGGATCAGATCGTGCAAAACAATGAATACCGCTCGCCCGAGCAGTGACGGCATTTTGAGAGCGAACATTCACGCACACCGTAACGTACAATACCGGAAAGCGGAAGTTTTATAATTTTCATGTATGACATTTGCCACAGGGGTCAGTCTTTAAGCCAACCCATTACGTATGTTTGACAGCTGTCCAGGCGGCGTGGACCGTATCCACCGAACTGTGACTTTATATGGTATACATATACATTTATATACAGTTTTTTTTGTACACACATCCCTCCTGCCGAAAACCTTTCCGCGGTCGTCGGAATGCGAAAAACAATTTCTATCCGTTGAGCCGGGGTTATGTTGCGCGTGTATACTCACGGTAGGATTAACAAAAATTTGATTTCCTCGCACAGTCTACGTTTTCCGCATGACAAATTACGGGCAAGTGTATAATAGAATGTAGAGAATAAAAAAAACATTAGTCTGCGAACACGTTCATCTCTGACAACAAAAATCGTGACATTTCAAAAAGATGACTTGACTCTGTTAGTATTTCTAGTGAATGTTTTACACGCACAACATCAAAGCAATTAACTGGCAAATTAATTGATTTATTATTAGTACGGGCCCACTGCAGAATGTTAATAATAATTACGTTTGTATATTATACCGACCTTTCAATATGGATATTTTGAAAGTCACGGATAACAGATGTAGAGTCTATTAATCAAAAAAAGTAGTGCCTAACAAATAAAAATATATTATTTCCTATGACATAATAATATGATTGTACATTGTGATGATCGTATATTGACATAGTATTGTAATCGCGTATTCATACAACGTGTGCGTGTATATGTTTTATTGTATTACTATACAAGTATAAAACTATTTCGATCGGTAGAATAAAAGCCAAATGTAAATGATTCATTATTTCAATTCGTCTGCGATGACTACGATGATGTTAAATCGATAAGCTCCAGATTTTCCATGATAATATTATGTATATGATGATTACAAAATAGTAAAATACAATGTTATTGTAAGATTATATTTCAATCGGCAGAGGATAATAATATGAAACGAATTGAACAGGAATAACGTTCAACGTTCATAGGTCAAGAAGTACCTAATATTAATCCTCTGTATGCTCGCGATACTATCTTTGTCATTCAAATTCAATCTATTATTTAGATTTTGAGATAATTGATTATTTAGTTTACAAAAACCAACTAAGTAGGTAGGTATTTCACTGTCTTTCCGGAGCCAGAGAATATCATTATGATAGCTTAAATCACTGTAATCTTTGATACGGTCCCAGATTGCAGTCGTTTGTTATCTGCAAACACGTCTACCGGCGACTGGTACCTATATTTTCTCCACAAACACCAGTCCGTGACAACCGAGACCCACTCAGTACCCTACGTGCTGTGCGAAGAGGTCATGGAGGAGTCACCGCGACATGGTAACCAACGCCGCCGCCGCCGCACCGCACCGGTTGTTCCAGTCATTCGATTCACCGAATAATATTAATATGGTCGCGTGTGAATTATTATTTGGTTATGACTCTCACTTTTCATGCTGTGCGTGGATATAATTTATTTTAATCTTCCTTAATGTATTAGCGTTCGTTGCGTACGCCTGAACCTGCCATACAATAAACCTATAACCGTTTAACGGAGAGAGAGAGACTTAATAATAATTCATTTGTTTATTAATCGATATTGTTTCGCCTCCAACACCCATATAACCAACACCGACGCGCTGGAAGGACCGTGTAATCTTTGTATCTACCGGGTATCGGCTATCGGTTTACGCTTACTCTTCGTTAACTCTACGCATTATCAACAGGTTTAAATATTTTACATGAATATTTACGTACTAAAAACAATCACGAAGAAAACAGTGATTATTGTAACTATAGGATTTTTATGCATCAGTATGTTTTTTTTTACTGGCGTAATTACATAAATATTATTTGGTAAGTAATATAATGCTATAATGTCTATAAATTATCTATTTTTTGTTTTGGTTATTTTCGCATAATGTCGACAAATTAAACTATGTAAATGAAGTTGCATGTTTTTGTGTACATTTAAACGAAAAAACTAGATGGTAAGCTATATTAAAAACTGATAATTTACATTAAATTAAATCAGTGATTGTCTTTTATAAAAAGCAATGAAAAATGTATGTTTTTATTTGAAAGTAATATCAATAAAAAATATTTAGCTTACGTTAAAAATAATATATATATGAAAATTATAAAATAATAAATAAAATTCACTTAATGATAGTTTGAAAATGATTATTAATAATTAATTTGAATATTTTAACATGTTTATATTGCATATTTCAGTATATTATTTTAACAATATTAAATGTATATTATACTATTTTTAACTACTGTAGTGATTATCCACTATAACTGGAGAAAATTCACAAAAAATAATTTAATAAATAATACATTACAATTACCTATTATTAGTGGAACATCTTAAAATAAATATTTAAGAATTTACTATATTTATTTAGTGTTTTTGTATTTTTTTTCTTATTTATATGGTTGTGTTGTGTTACAGTAACATACTTAACACATTACCATTTGTAATTTTTAAAACTGAATATTTTAAAGTATATCAACGTGATAAATTAAAAACTTTTATTCCAATGTACATGTACGTGATCGACTTTATTTTTACTATAGGTGTATAACACTTCAAATGTAGTATTGTATGCGAAAATTATTTGAGACTAAATTTATTCAAGGCAAATACTATTGGTGAATACTAATTTGCAACTGAAAAACTCGGTCGTTTCAACTTGTGTATAATGAATTAGTATGTAGGTAACTAAATTGTAATAATAATGTTGTGCCAACTTCTGTACAACAACTGTAACGATTGTAACTACTTACCACAAATGGAAGTAGTGTAAAAACTATTCCTGTTTAGTTATATCACCTTAGAATAATATCACTATAGGATCATAGTTTAGGAGTTATTGGATTTTTTTTTTTAATCAATAATATTTGGGGTCTATAATTCTGGTCAAGGCTAGGTAATTAGGTTTTTTTGTCTCTTCTTAAAACAAACAAGTGAACATAAAAATTGGAAAATAGATTTTTAAAAATATATTTATTATTTATTTGTATATATATTATCTACTAACTGATCTAGTTAAATTGCTATTCATTTATTTTTACCCTTAGATATTATTTTTATTTTGTACATTTTAGAATATAGTTAATAAGTAGAAATAGCCCAAAGCTGACATCTTAAAGTTTTCTCATGAACTCTATAACTCAACAAAAGAGATGTGATTTGATATATAAAATTCAACGGGATACCTAATTATTGTACTAGTCTTCGGGCGATTTATTTAAATTTATATGTTTTTACATGTGATTTTTTTTTATTTGATTTTTTCTTATTCAGTTGAATCATAATATAATGCTTTGGTATTATGAAATTGAACCATTAATACTTACTACAAATAATAAATAATATATTATGATCAATACAATTTACCCCTATATTATTTGTCATGTAATATATGGATATTAAATTATAACACGTTTTACCTTTATTTCTCAGTTTTTTAAAGTAAAAACTATTAGAAATAAGTATACAAATTTAATAATAATTAAGTTATTCAATTTTAATTTATTAAATTTTCATTTCAAAAGTGATAAATGAATACAATTTAGAAATAATGAATAGTATGGTAATGTTATAGTGAAACTTCGATAAGTCGAAAACCTTTATAAGTCGACATAAGTGTTCGTTTCTTTGAAACAAATTTGATTACTCAAAAGAAAATTATAGTTAACATGAATATTTCGTGTAATAAATATAAAAAGATAATGACGATTATTTACGTGTTGTTAATTTTTACAACTATTATCTAATCGACTTGTGCGTGCCAATAATTTTATCAGATTACTATTTTGTAATGTTTAATGTGGTAATGTATTATTTATTGATTTATTTCACTGTCACTAAAATCTATATCAGTATTAAAATTGTTAGTAGCGATGTATTCACTACGTGTAAGTGGTAATGTGAAGATTTTAGTATAAATGTGTAAAGTGTAAATGTTAAATGTTGGAAATAAAACAATTCCACGAAATTTAAAAACAAAATATTGAAGAAAAAAAAGGGTCCTTGAAGCAGTGAAAATTGGAAGAAAGAAGAAGAATATAGCTGAAGAATTTTGGAAATTAGGAATACCAGTAAGCACACTATATTCTACCATAATAAAGAATAGTAAGGAAACTTATATGCATTTTTCAATAGATCAGAAGAGAAACAGAAGCTCTGAGTTTTTAGATGTAGAAAAATTTGTACTTAAAAGGGGATACGATACCGTGATTTTCTGTCTTTGTCTAACACATGAATTCAGACTCGTTTTTTGTCCAACGTACCGATTGATACAGTAAAGCGATAATAATTCTGAAAACAGATTTGAATTTGTCGTCAAGTCTGCTTGAGAATGGCCAGTCCACATTTTTTATATTAAAATATAACTTTTTAAACAATTTAATTATGACAATTTTTTAATTACTCATTTGTAATATAATGATTTTAGGATTTTGGGAGATAATATCAAATATGTGGACTGACCGTTCTCAAATAGACTTGACGACAAATTCAAATCTGTTTTTAGAATTCTTATCGCTTTACTGTATCAATCGGTACGTTAGACAAAATAAACGTCTGAATTCGTATATTACGCATGTGTTGGATAAAGACAGGCAATCACGGTATCGAATGCCCTTAAGTTGGTTTATCAATATTATAGAGATGACATTGATGACAATTTCAGTATCGGAAGTCTTAATCTAAAAAAAGCAAAACATTTCTCAAATTGATTGTGAACAATTCAAAGCAATAAATAATGGATGGTTTGCAAAATTTAAAAAAATCTACTTAAAAAAGTGTGTGGTGAAAATTCAGCTGTCAGAGATGAATTACGGCTTACCTATATTATGCTTGGGTAATTGTATGTATATTTTTCTAGGTACTTGATACCGTCTACTGACTTAATATTTTATAGATTAGCTTTAATATTATTATGTGTGTTTTTTAATTAATAGGTAATTTGATATAATATTATATTATTATTATTTTTTATTATTAATAATCACACCTAACAACATATCTATATCTAAAGAATAGGTACTTTACATTATAGTATTGATAGATCGTTCAAAATATGAGAACAAATTGGTGGATGGATACTTATTTAAGGTAGTTGCTTCAGAAGAAAAAAAAGTTCATGCCGCCACTGATTTAATTTATAAAGTTAGCTTGAATAATTAGAAGGTTGAGTTCAAATGGTAGTTTAAAAGTAAAAAATATAACATTTAGAATTTTCTCTAGACTAAATAATACGTGTGTTCGAGTGACGTTTATTTAATAATTTTAGGGGGAAAACATTTAAATATTTTATTGTATTTTATGTGTACGTATACGTAGACATAGTCATATAGGTAGGTACTGTCTAGGTATTAGGTACCGGTAAGTTATCAGCGTTGCGACGACGTAGTTTATGGTCGAATAGTCCTATAGAAACGTGTTGTCACACTAAAACGACTATTTCACTCTTCTATTATTCCTTTTCCTTTTATATTTTATGATGGCGCACGAAATAGGAAACAAGAAAAGCTTGCATGTTGTTATATGGGTGCTGAGAAAATAAGCATGTCAAAAAAGTGTGGGAACCTTGTTAAATAAAAGACACAGCCCCGAGATACGGTCTGAAATAATGACCAAACTGTAAACATTTTTTTTTCACCTTCACCCAAACCAGGGTGTGACAAATCTGTGTTTAATATGATGCCGATGTTTTTGAATACTTGGACATACTGTCCAGTAGATATTATTTACTACAACTAAGTGTTCAGTCAAAGAATTAGAGAGATCATAATGAACCATGTCATTGATTTTGATGAAACTAAACTATTTTTTTAGTGGATTATTGACTATTTTAAACAGTATAATATAGTGTATCAATATAGTTTCATTGATTTTTTTTTAAATATGAAAAAGATGTTTTGTTTTCTTAATAATTACATTTTTACGTTCATGAGGGTTTTTTTTAACAGTTTCAATGATTTTTATTTTATATTTGATAAATAGTTTATATGCCTCTAGAGACCATAGAAATAACTGGTGTTGACATTTTCTTTGATAAAATCTATTTATATTTAATCTTGTATTATTATAACGTTACTTATTAATTTTAATATTAATAAATATTTATGCTTTTAAAAAAAAAAAATGTATATTAATTTAAAATGTATAAAAATTAAATACTTTCCTATCCGTTTCTAGTTAGTCTTATTCGACAAAAGATAATTATTATTAAAATATTCCATTAAAATTAACCATTTTAATAATTATTTATTTCTCAAAATAAAAATGTGTAAGTTTTTTTTCAAGTTATCTAAGATAAATGATAAGGTAAGATTTTTTGTCACTATAGTTGTTTTAATTTATATCAAGTGGACTTTCTTATCTTGACAATTTAATCAGTTTTTCAATTTATTACTATTTACTCAATCCTTAGTCAATGAAACCTTTCAAATAATGATAGACTTTAAATTACAATTATATTTATTGAAAACTGCTATTACCGATTGCTTTACAAATTGATTAATATAGGTACTTACTGTTTACTAAACAGTAAAACATTATCCTTACAAAAATCTTTAGTTTCAAATAATTTTGTAAGTATTTTCAGTTTATCTACTGGAAAATTTGTTTAAGCTTTTATTAGACTTTGATACTGTTTAATTGAATTATTCTCTACTTTACTTTGCTAACTAATTTTAATAAGCTTAGAAGTTTTTAAAATTATACATTATTTTGGTAAATAATTGAAATCCTTATATATTTTTTTTATTAAATAAAGTAATATATACTTTAAGTGGAGTATTTACTTTGAAAAAAATGAATTTAATATATTTTGTATTATTACATACCTATATTGTTTAAATGTGTAAGTTGTGTAAAATCGTTTTTTAACCAATCTTACATAAAAATGTATAAAAGAAGTGTCTTTAAAAATTATAAGATCTCTTCAGTTAAGATTTCTTCTTTTTTATACTAAATAGTAAGCAATAAACATACATTAAATATACATTTTAATAATTTAATATGACAAATATTAACGGAAGAAAACGTTTATAGATACAAAAAATAAAATATTTAATGTACCAATATGATGTCTAATATTATATAAAATAAAATACTAAATCAGCCCCCCACTCTTCTGAGTATGAATAAAATTAAAAAAAAAATAATATTACATTTATAATATAATATACGTACTTTTTACATCTAACGTATGCAAAATAAAATGTGTAGGTATTTAATTGGTAATGTCTTGTAGATTATTTATACCTCACTTATTTTGATATAAATGTATTAAATTATAGTTTATCGACACGAAAAAATATTAAAATCCCCGCTAATCATATATTTTGCTTTATTTTAAATGTGTTTATTATGATTCATAATATAATTTAGAACTTAGCTTATACATAATAGAAATGTTTTATGAAAAACACTTCCTATATGCAAACACTACGCAAATATAAATAGAATAAACTATTCTAATACTAGTATAATATTATGTAATTATAAGTACATAGGTATAATAATATAGCATAGTTCCTAACTAGTATTATTTATTATTGTATATTATTTACATTTTACACAATTTTATATTTTTGAGTTTACATCATTATTATTGTACCTATGTTTTGATTTACAAGAAACATAGTACACATTATTATTTTTTAACTATATTATTATATGCTATGCGTATATACAAAAAATGACTGTGCATTATTGATAAATAAGGGTAGTAAATGATAAAATTGACATATGTAATTTATCATCTATGAAATAAATTGTATTTATAGTTAATACCAATAATAAAAAAATGCATTCTTAATTACTATGGTTTTTATCGTTAATTACATATTAAAATTAAAATTGTAATATTAAAAACGACAACAGTTATTACACGTGTTTAGTTAATTATATTTGTCAGTTATATTTGTTACATTATCTAAAATAATATATTTACATAATGATAAAAAAAAAAACATTCACCATTATTTATACGCCAAGTACTAGTTAAAATGAGTTATAACTTATAACTACCGCTAGTTTTATTCGTTTTATTCGCAGTTATTCGTCACGTTCAGACATTGTATACATTATTTATTGTAATAGCTTTTGCACGAGATAATGAGATGCGAGTACGGAGAAAAAACGATAGAAAAATGTTTTAATAATGTACTGAATCTGAAATGGTAAATCATTTTTAGATATCCTATACGCAATATTGTTGAGTGAAACTACTGCAAAATGAGTTTCAAAAAAATGTATTTTTATTTTTATTACATCGGGGTAACGGTGTGTGGGCATAGGCTATAATTTTTTTTTCCTACTTTAGTATATTATATCTTTTAACTGTCCTGTTCTTCCTACACGGATACACATAAGATATGTAACGACTGAAACGGCAGGAAAATGAAATTTAATGCTTCGTAATACATTAAACGATTACTTTAAGCATATATTATATTAGATTCTGGGAAAAAATGAGGAAGCTGTTAGTTTCATGGCGGCAACGTGTAAGTGTTTTTGTTTATTTTTGAAAATACATTTTTAGGTCAATGGACTATGAAAAGTTTCATTCCACGCGTTAACATATAGGATCGACCGGAAATTGAATATCGTCGGTAATATTATTACAATTACGGGATGATGTAAAAAAAAGTAAAATTCTAATAATTAGGTTTAGATAAAACTATAAAAACTAAAATGTAAGTTTGAATGTCATTGGTTATACTTTATGAAATTATATATATATGTTTTATAATAATGACGTTATGCATATTATTTTGTAACATAGCGTTTAAAATTAAATAAAACTAAAATAGATCTTTATTATTAAATTTAAAATCCAAAATAATTTTCCTAGTCAAATAAATATGATCAAAACTTATAAAAAGTTGATACACCATTTTAAGCCATTAACCATCGATGATAATGTAAATTAAATAAACACGTAGAATAACGATAGTATAAACCATGGTCAGTCATGAATTTATCATGGCTGAGTAAAAAATCAGCTACTGTCCTTTTATATTCTATATTTTTATTCGTTACCGACTTGAGTATAATCTACTTATTTCCAATATTTTTTAGTTATATGATAATATTATTTCTTTCGTACTATATCTTTCCTAATTTACTGGATCCTTCAATACAAAAATCTACAACTGACTCTTATTTTATTTTTCATTTAATAATATATTATATAATTTTTTTTTTTTTTTTTTTTAATTTAAATCATAATTTTCAAGAAACACTGGATTTTCCTCGCCATCTAAAAAAAAAAACGTAAATTATTAAATGACATACATAATATATTATGAGTTAAATAATGAACAAACTAAAACTCTATTCTATTATGTATACTTATCTTACATTATTTTTTTTATTATTTATGTTTTATATAATATTAATTTCAAAGTATTTTCATTCTTTAATTTTTGCTCATATTTTTAACTCATATCAGTTTCTATTTATAATAACCAATATAAAAATAGTATATCTATTTTTCGTATAATTATTATGAAAGAATCGTAATTTAATTCATTATTGTATTTTTCAGAGTTATTTAGAGATATTTTTGATGCATATACACCAAAACCATAGAACAATAAAAAAACATATATATTTTTATTGACTATAGGAAGTAATGTAATATAACACCAACAATGCATTATTGTTCATGTTTAATTTTATACACATCACTACGCATTGAAATGAGATAGTTAACGTCCATATAATTTTCTCTGACTTATTTTTTTTTAAATAAACATTTCCCAATTTACGTTTTCAGTAATTGTTATAATATCGATTAAATTTGAAAAATGTTCTAGTTGTGTATGGAAAAACTACTTTTTTGCCCACCAACTTTATTCCAGGAAAAAGAGTTATCACTAATTTGGTACTTCTTTATAAACGAAAGCCCAATCAAACAAATACGTGTTTCCTACACCCGTAAAAACAACGATTGGGTCTAAAAAAAATTTTATAACTCGCGTTCAACTGAATCATCATTATCAAATATTGGCCATATCGTACAAATTAATTGATATTTATTAGATTCTATACCCAAACCCAAGTGTAATTTAATCGTAATAAAATGTGTAGGTTCAAACCAACGCAATTTCCCGACGTTCTTTAAAAATTACCACCGATTGGTGACTTGTGTGTCTGATTGAGTTCTGAAGCCGCGTGGGTACATAAATATATATAAAAAAAAAAAAACTCGTGTAGACTAAATAAACTTCCCGGCGGTTACTACTTACATGCTACCCATATAGTCCGTCGATTACGGCGAGTTACTCGTATTCTTTTTTTCTATCGTTCCGTACCCATTCTAATTAAATAAATAACATGCCGTTCAATTAAAATCGACCGATGATTGCTCTTCCATTCGATCGCCGCCCGCATACACACACACAGACACACACACAAAATATTACATTTAATCTCACAATATAGGCAATTCCGACTGCGACGGAAACGTCCCGCGTTTCGAACAACCTGGCAGGGTCGAGGGAGCTACTCCCCGATGTGGTGTACATTGGCGTTTTTATACGTTATACGATTTTGTCCTGTATGACCGCGTCGGAGTTTTTATTTCAACACCATAGGTAATCGTAGTATACACTATAGTGTATATAGGTACGGTTACTACAAACACCGCCTCCACTACCACGCATTCGTCGACATCACAACCCCCGCACAATCATACCATAATACGCACTAGACAGTCCCGTGGTTGGTCGTACATCCTCGTATACTATATATGGGAGAAGTCTCAATATATATATATATATATATAAAACATTTCCCTTCGGTCCGGTAATTTCGTAATGTTCGCCGGAGTGAAGGCAAAACGGGGTATATAGACGAAAAAAGAAAATAAAGGGGAAAAAAACGTCCGAGAATGCCCCGGGGGAAGATTTCGCATAGCATGGACGAACCGAAAGTCCAGGGAGCGCGTCGTGTGTGTGTGTGTGACGGAAGAGTGAAGGGGTCCTGGGGTGGACGTGCGCTGATTTCTTAAACGGCCACGGGCTGCCGGCTATCCTTCATTTCCTTCCTTCTGCCGCACACGATAATCGCACGCTGTCCGCATTTACCCGCTCGTCGGTCCAGTACGAATCATTTTTATTATTGTAAAGATCAGGCGAAATGTTCACTACCACCACCATCGCTACTGCGGAATGAATAGCCAGTCAGATGTACCATACTAGTTTTCTAATATAATTATTATAATCGGTCACCGCGCCGTTGACGATGACAATAGTTAGTACTTAGAGTATATACTATACCTACCTATTAAATAATAAATAGTACATGTCGTAATAATATAACATAATACCTAAGTAGCTATATAAATTACGTAAACATAATGCGATTATTACTGAATGGTGAACACGATATATGTGATCATTCAGTGCCCGATGATAATAAATAATAATACAATATTATTGCCGTATCGGAATACCGTAGGCCGATTACTGATATGCATACACTACGAAATATTACCGGGTAATTCCACTGCACCGACCCGAAGAATTTTCTACTGCTAAACAGCCCTTACAACTTACAAGTAGATTATTGGACAGAAATGATAAGTATGTAATACTTATTATCCACTATGGTATGTTATGCATTTTATAGGCTTGTAAGTGCACACGGAATTTAACTTTTATATTTAATACCAACGAACCTTATAGATAACAATATAATGTCATTACAATTTATTGACAATGGCTTAAAAAAAAAAAAATGTTTATCGAAATTCTTTGAAAACGTACACGCGTTTAAACATTGTATCATCATTTGAAAACTGTATGTAATTCTTTGATTTATTGATTTTTTTTTCATTTGTATTGGCAATTTACTTGCCAGATACAACTTTAATTGAAAATGGTAGACCACAAAAGGTCTAAATCGATTTGTGAATCGAGGCAAACATCATTTGTCTCACCTTAAACTTTTCGTAATGTAATTTAATGGTCTACATACATTTTTGTATCTTTGTATAATACAGGTTTCTATTGTTATGATCTAATATTTGTAACATTGAATTACATTTATTTCTTACACTGTTTATAACTTATCTAGGTACTATCTAAAAAAATAGTATTTATGACGTCACATAAAAAAAGTAATTTTAAATTTTATGGCCAATTTTCTTTGAATATAATAAACGATTAGACTTATTTTGATTTATGATTAATTTGATTGTTTTAATTAAATCTGTCTATAGGTATTATATAAACTACAATAAATCTTTTGTAGGTAATACGGAAAGCTAATTGAATAACCAATCGTGCTTAATTAATTAACCTTTTTAGTGCTAGTTTTGCTTACTCATCACTTAGGTACTTTTCTAGTTTAATATGTATGAAATATCAAATATGAAAAAAAATTATACTACACTATAACTTTTCATATTCGAATTTGGTGATCAGCTGACTTCTGTATTATCACTTACAACTACATATATCAGATATATTAGTTTATGATTTTATGCAAGGAAATTTGCTGTAACATTGTGGATTTTTGATATACCCAATACGTATTTGATAACAATGATAAAAAAAATACATAACAATAATATAATGTATACTAAAATATTATAAAGCTGAAAAGTTTGTAGTATGTTAGAACGTGCTAATCTCAAAAACTACTAAACCAATTCCAATAAAGTTTATATAATTTTATTTATTGGGACTCAGAGGGTGTTTTAAGTTTATTTTTCAACCTCCCATAGGTTTTTATGGGGTAACTCACACATAAATTTTGTTTTTTTTTCTCATAAAAATCGAATATTTTTTTGTTTATATCATACAAAATTTCCATTGGTTACAGAAAAACAAAACAAAATTTGTACACATTAGCCGATTCGATATTCCTTGCTATGGGATTTAAAAAAAAAAACAATTTTTTATAATATTGTTTGTTATTCAAATTTACAACAAAATGGAACGACTTTATGTCTGTAGCTTACCTACATACAACAAATTTTCAACCAATTCTAACGAAAATGTAATTATTATTCTTATAGATATCAAAAAAGTAGTTTAGAGAGTAGTTTGAACAATATTCAAAAATATACCAAGTAAAAATTGTCCATTTTTTTCCAATTAGCTTACAAAGACAGATATACCAATGCCAATTTGCCGAACTGAGGTACACAAAGATCGAGATACAGCAAAATAGCATCATATTTTATTTTTTATTTTTTTCCAGGCGATGTTAGGATATACAAGTATACTACTAATAATAATATTATTTATAAAAATATATCATATTAAGTGATAACATATCGTCCAATAGTTCTTTAATTTTTATCATCTGGTTTAGTTTGTTTGTTTATTGCGAATACTTTTCATTATCTATGTATGTTTAAGTATGGTTTATAATATGTTGTTATTTTATATTAAATATTATTGACTTCTATATTGGACATTATTACGTAAATGCATTAATTATTAATTTATAATATTAACTATTGTTAATTCGGTTTTATTTAATTGTATGGCTGTTATTACTAAATTTTGTTTATGAATTTATTTGTCAATACATTTGAAATTCATTAATTTTCAGATAATTTTACTAAAAATAGAACCTAGAGACATTAATTTCTAAAAATTAACATTTATCTTCGAGTATATTATTTTTACTTTATTGTTTAATAAATGTATTTGGTATGTTTAACTATAATATGAGTTAATATACATAATATATTATCATGCTATACATAGTTAAATTGTTTAATTTATAAAAAGCTTTAAGTATTAAACAATTATCCAATTTGTAAAGTTATGTTAAATGAATAAGTAATACAATTTGGATCTTAAGTAACGCGCATCAAACTTAAAATGAATAGGTATCATATGATTTTGTGGCAATTAAAAAATTAGCAATGGAATGACAAGTTAAATGGATTATACAAAGTAACCTTGAACCTTAATAAAGAAGCTTATGTATATTCTAAAGTAATAATTTAAGGTGTGGTATACAAACAAGACTTTGGTAAAACACCAAAGGTGTACCTTATAATATGAAAATAATTTATGCGTATAATTAAATCACTTATTATCAAATATGAGTAGGGACTTACCAATGATATACTATATTAAAGTTGTAAAATTATTTTTTAAATCGCTGGTTTTCAAAATGCTATACTGTAATTTTATGAATTATATTATTGTAAATAAGATTTTGAGAATTCCCTAGTTGTACTTAAAATAAATATTTGTCCATTTTAATAGTTTTAATCATAGAATATTATTGTATAAAATGGTTTCATCTAAGTAAATTGTATGTATATTATACATAACAAGTTTATTAAATGATATATTCTGTCTCACGAAGATTTACTAATTTAAAATGAGGAGGTAATAGAATTTACATTACCTTATTTTAAATAAAGCCTCAAGGGACACTATGCTGCATTATTGAACAAAATGTATAATACACTTTTGTAAAGTAAATTGTATTCACTATTAATGTTTGAAATTATACGATAATAAAACATAATAATTTAAATATATACCTATATATTATATATATATATATATATATATATTATATATACAATTAAATGGTGACCTTTTATTATTATTGATATATTTATATAATAAATAAATAATAATATTAAGTATAATTTTTTATAATAATGTACGAATTCTTAATAGATAATCTAGAATAATATAGATTATAATATGTTTTATATACTATATTTGTATATCATTAAAATTAAAAAAAGTTTATATAAACATTAACTGTTATTTTCAAATATAAAATGAATTATGGCTGAAAAAACAAAAATGTTGAATTAAATTTTCGTATGTATGTATGAGTTTACATTATTTTTATTTTTTTATGATTGCATTTTTTTTATTATTTTTTTTTTAACAACGTAGAATAACTGCAGTTTCATTATTAAATTGAAATGTTCGAAAACGTATACAATAATATTAACACAAAAACTATACATACTAAATCAATCGTTTGGATGGAGATATAATAATATTTTTAAATTTTCCTCAATATTTATAATTTATTACTTAATATTGAAAGGAAAAATGATTAAAAATGAGTGAAAAAATATATACTGGTTGCCGGTTAGTTATCAGGGAATAATTATTTGATTAGGAAATTTTGTCTTTGATAAAAAAAAAAAAAAAAAAACGTAAAATATTTTATAATTTATTCATCTATCAAAATTATTTCAATATCTATTATGATTAACTAAGTCTTAATGTGTCAATTATTGTTTGAAAATTTAATGTGCTTTTATAGCATACGCTCAACTGTCAGTTAATTATTAGGATTCTTATTTCTTATACCATTATATTTTATTGAAGTATTAGCGGCTAATAGTTATATTTTATAATATATAGCTGATAACCAATATCAATAGAAAAAATGGTCTGATTAACGCATTGAATAGAACGAAAATAAGTTATAATTATCGCTAGTTCGTATTAGTTATCATCATGAATTCATAACCAAAAAAGCTGACAAAATATTATATCCAAAAATAATGATGATGGCCCACAGGTACTAATATATTATTTATAACTTCGTATGTTAAGGCTGATTATTTGTTTGAAGATATTGTGCATTAGAAGGTAATTATAAATTATATGATTATAATTTATATGTAAATTTGAAGTTATTTGAAGTTAAAATTTATATAATATATATAAATTATAGCTACTATAAAGTAAAAAGGTACTAGAATGTACGTACCTACATTAATTTTGTTTTTAATTAATTTTTTTTTTTGTTTAATTCATTTTCATTCCCTGCATGGACTGTTAAAATATATGAATATCGAACAAGAGAAAATTTATTTTTTGAGTTATAATATATCAGGGGCGGCCAAACGGTCGATCGCAAACGATTTCAAAGTCGATCGTGTTAGAATTTATTTTTAGACTACGCACACGAAAATTAATTATGGTAGTTGGATTTTTTATGGAAGTCGATCCTCAAAGGTGAAGTATATTGTTAGTAGATCGCGGCCAAAAAAAGTTTGGCCACCCCTGTAATATATTATAGTATATAAATAAAATCGAAGATATTGAGTTTTTGTTTTGTAATTTTCCGATTGTTCACGCATAATATAATTAAAGAGAAGTATGAGTATTTTAAGGCTATAACATAATAATATATGACGTTATGGTTTATATAATGTTTCGAAAAAAAAACTATTAAATTAAAAAAAAAAAATGAGTATTTGAATAAAAACAAATGTTATGGCTCGTAGCGATATAAAAAAGTAAGTAGATGAAAAATATATTTATTTTTTACTTCTCGAATTAGTTCACTCATAAAACCACTGTGAATCACACGAATGGATAGTGTTTTCGCGACGTTAATTATTCACGGTGTATACAAGGGACTTAAAATAGGAAATAATAACTACTTCCGAGAGTGAGTGGCAGTTTAGCGGCGTTAATCTCCGAAAAAGAAAAAAATCTCACAGAAACCTTATAATATTCCTTTGCAGAAATCGTATTCTGTTATATAGTTACCCCTACGATTACACGAGAATAATAATCGCCAATAGAACGCGCACGTTAATAGATGCGGTCAAGTCCATCACTGGTTCCGC
Organism: Schizaphis graminum; assembly: GCA_020882235.1. Lineage (NCBI taxonomy): Eukaryota > Metazoa > Arthropoda > Insecta > Hemiptera > Aphididae > Schizaphis > Schizaphis graminum. The sequence continues at coordinate 40,919,439 of CM037031.1, forward strand.
CGCACATGACCATATCATCGCACCCGACTCGTATCAAATATAGGTACTCTATCGGTCGTTAAATTATTATCTACGACGTCCGTCGTTGGCGTAACAAACGGTCGGCGCCTATATACTCGTTATATTATGTGCACAACGTTATATTAATATTATTATCGTCATCGCCGACGCGACTGTCAGCGTGTGCGGATTCGATCGTCGGACTCTCGTCGTGAACCGACGAGGGACGGGTCGAAGCATTGCGCTTTTACGCAAACAATATGCTGGTATAATTTACTGGTACGACGACGACGACGAAAACAACAACAACAGCAGCAGCAATAGCAATAGTTGTTATTATTATTTTTATTATTACAGATTGCAGCGGTTCCCATCGGGCCCAGTGGGAAAAAAAAAAAAATTACAAAATACACGATGACTGTGGTGATTTCCGTCCTGTCGTCCGCTCGGCGCGGTGGTCATTAAACGATCGGCGTGTGTTAAAAAGGCGTTAAGGAGACCTCACACCGCCCGCCCCCGCATCGAACACCCCCGCATCCGTCCATCGCGCCGATCGGCGGCTAATTTACGATTACCTGGTTTGGGTGGTATACGGATAATTATACGTTATTAGGTAGGTATACGCACACAGTGTGTGTGTAATAATATTTATAGGTACACGGGGGAATACGCACACGCGCACTCATATACGCGAGAATATCCGTAATAATATAATGCCGGGGATAATATGCAGAAAGTTATTAGTCAAAAAGCCTGTCAAACGAATACGGTGCGCGCGTTCCGATCGACCGGCTGTTTTCGGGCCGGGCACATCAAAATCATAATATTATATATAACCCATCAATCTTCGCTCGCCGCAACATCTGCACAGCCGTTCCATTAATTAACATATTATCATAAAATAATATTTTGTGCGCGCCCGTCCTATAATATCCACGCGGATATGTATATAATATATTATTATATTGTATTTATATATAATATATTATATAAATCTATATACTCCGTATATTAATATATTATATACTATACCAAAACGCCAACGCCAACGCCGCCGTCGCCGCCTTCACCGACTGCACCTATTATATATATATATATACACATCGTAATATACGGTGTAAACCGTTTCCCCTTTCAGCCTTTAAACTATTTTTTTTTCTCCCGCTACATCGATTTATCCACGTCAAAGGCTTTGGGTGAATTTGTCGAAAACCGCGTACGCCGCCCCAGGCCTATACGAATGACGTGGTCGATTCGTATTCGAACGTATATCGTCGGCGACTGCATCAGCCAACGCGCTGCATCCAGAATTGGTGTTCAATATTATTTCAATGCGTCTGCGGTTGTATCCGACAGTCTTACACCCGACGGCCGTGGAAAGATTCGTTTGGAATAAATATTGTGATATTATGCGTTGTACGATTATAACATTATAACTGATGTCGATTCGTACGATGTTTGTTCTGGTATTTTAAATTACATTTTATTTCTTTAAATACCTTGTAGTCATATAATTCGTCTGATAGGTATATGTATGGGTATGCATTTTATTGGGACCAGTTTTAGAGACACAAATGTATGAGTTAAATCTCCAAATATATTTTGAATTATTGTCTAAAAAAATGCATATATATGATTTAAATAATTTTAACATAACTACGAATGATCCGTGCAAATCGATGAGAACTGAATGTTTAATGATGTGAAACATTTTTAAACTACCTATTTAATGATAGTAAGTTTATTCGTAATATATACAGCGTTTCTACATTTGTTTTTTATTTGTTTTAATTACCAAACGTTAATGATGTTATAATTTGTATTACTACTGTAGATATTTATCGTTGAAAACGATAAAATCTGTTTGAATCTTTTAGGTAGGGTATAGATAGGTATTATAGCAGGTGGCAGGTTATGCTATGTATAATTTGTACTTAGGTACTATGCTTATTAAGTTCAAAACAAAAGATTATATGAACTAGAATATAAATTATGGTGTTGTTAATTAATATCAAGAAAAAAAATATTCAAATTTAAACAATAAAATATTTACCAAGCTGCAGTATCAATAATAATAAAAATAATGAAGAAAATTCTCAGATGTCTAAGAAAGCAATGAAACATTAAATTAAAATATCTAAGTATATAATCTTATTTTATATTTTACAGTAAGTTGTGTTTATTTTTTAGTGAAGTTTCTATCAACTTAAGCACAATATACATATTTTTTGGATACAAATTTACGAACAAATAAACTAATTAAAACTTTAAATTCTCCTACATATCACATTTATTTATTATTTTCAACATGCTTAGGAAATGTTGTTGCAGTTGGTTTTCTATAAATGTTTGCTCATTAAATACAGTGTAAATGAGTTTATGATAATATATGAATAGGTTCACATTTGTATTAAACGCTTGTTTAACTCGTTTTTATTTAATTAATAAACGTTTATAATTAATACGTAAGAATTCGTGTTGAAAACTGAAAACTAAAACACGAATATATTTAATATATGTATACGTATGTATATAAATAATTTGTGTCGGGTACAGAGAGATGGGCTATTATGAATGCAATTATTAGAAGAACAGTTGTTATTTTAGGACGGATCTGTTAATGCTGATAGTTGATACACATAGTATTAAATGAAAGCATACTATCCTAAAATAACAATAATATAGTCTACCTAATAATTATATTCATAACTGAAACAGTTTAGGTTAAGGTTTTGTATTGATACGTATAATAATATACGATATATCATACACCTTAAAAACATATTTACTACCAGTGTACCATAATATGCACTGTAATTATAAGTGGCAATTTATTAACGTAACCCAAAATTGGTCAAACATGTATTTGTATTTTATAAAACGATAGATGATTTTAAAATATTGTATATTATTCAGTTTACAATTTTTGAATTCAAACTCTTGGAAATATATACATACCACATTGGGAATTGAATAATTAATTACCGAATAATTGAATAATCGAATAATAGCTAAAAGTATGAGATACATCCACGATAGGTCATGGTCCATATTATACAACGATCGATCGGATTAAATTATGTTTAATTTATTTTATCAATAAATTATCACAGCACGGTTACAAGCGTGATGATTTTAAAAGCAGACGTTGAAAATATTAAAAACAATTCAAAATTATTCAAACATCATGGACAAGACGTATTAAAAACCTAACCAAATTTCGGACGTGGTATTATTTTAATAAAATCGTGAAATATGTAGCATTTCTCCTGAAAAAATGATTCGTTATAAAAAATAACATTATATTCAAATAACATGGTATTCATTCGTGTTTTCGTTGCCTTCGAATTTCTTGAACTCGGTACCAAAAAAAAAAGCGCAAAAAAAACACAGATACAAAATATACAATCGAACGTCTCTCGTCTAGTTAGTTACTATATACATACATTTGGGTATGTTTTGTGTAGCGCTATTATTATACATATTATTATTAGACATCGGGAAGAGGGTGGATAAAATACAGCATAAATATTTGTATTATTGTGGTTTCGGACAAAAGGAAGAGGAGGTTGACGACGACGAGGAGGAGGAGGAGGAGGATGTATAGTTTTCACATAAATAATAAAATGATTATGAACCGAACACCGCCCAGCGGCAGACTACATAATATTATTATTATTAGACGTATATCGGCCCGGAACATCTGCCGGTCGCGTCGTCTCCGTGGCCGCCGCAGCCGCCGCCGCCGCCGACCAGAGTGTGAATGTGCAGTATAATGCGCAGGAGGAGCCCGAAGAAAGGATCGTTAAGGAGAAAAATATTACCTACGCACGGCGATATCTAATACGATATTAAATTACACCGTACACGCATGCACATATTATTATTATTATTGTATGCGTATACTATTGCGGCGGGTACGTGTGTGTGTGTGTGCGAGCGCGCGCGACGCTTGATAAAGGGATGCTTTAGCCGTCGATTTTTGCAGCTGGCAGCCTATTATAATACCTACTCAGGTAACTATATAATAACTATACAATATGTATTTAATAACATATAGTGATTCGGGAGACGTGATAGGTAATAATATTACTTTAATTTAACCGAGTAAAACGATGACTGCGTCGCAAGCACTATCGACGTACGTGTACAGTTTAACATAGGGTATATATGTATATTTTTATTGTTATTAAATTGTTTGTATGTCTACAATCTATTCGTTAGGTAATACACTTACACGATTTGATCAGAATAGAAAACAAATGACGTGAGGTTCGCGGCGCGATCAGAGAAAACTACCATTGACTTGTACAATTGATTATTACCTACTCTACATACAGATGTATTATATGCTTATTATACATATACTATATATAATGATATTATATAGTAATATAAGTCATCTAGATGTCTGACTTTTAAGTGTTGTTATTATTCCAAAGTGGATGGAAAACATTGAATTTTATTATTTTATCAGTTATTTTTAACTTGTCGATAGTATATATTGTAGTTAAACGAGAGATCAATAAAGACTATAAGATATTTTAGCTCGTTTAGGAGGGAAAAAATGTTTGTGATACCCACTTATATTGTAACCTTGTGCATATAATTAATGCTTTAATGTTGGTTTATACTGTTTCAACTCAGAATTGGTGTTGGTTTTTGTCACATTGAGTTGTGATTTTGAAGGATTGTTGTAATTTACGTAATGTAGAATTTGATTTTAATTTTTACATATATCAAATATTTTAGATTCTGAACGGAGTGATGAATGTATTGATTTTACAATGATGTGTGTTTTTTTTTTTTTTTTTTTTTTTTTTTATTTATTTTTTTTTGTGTCTGACGACAACATTTGGAGCAGTAAAAATGCTTCGATTTTGGACTTCAGCCCCTCTTTGAAAAGGAAATCGAATCTAGTTGGTACTTTGGGGGGTCAAAAGTTAAAATTTTTCAATATTTTTTAAATGAGTCGGGAAAAACATAAAAAAAATGACAGAAAAACGGGATTTTTTACGCAAAACCAGTTTTCGACAAAATCGAATTTTTTATTTTGCTATAACTCAACAACTAATCGATGTAAACACTTGAAATTTTCACCAAATGTTTATATTAGCGTTCTCCATACACAGTTAAATTTTCAAAGGATTTTGACTTTTTTTGAGCTATTTATAAACAATTGAAATTTTTAATTTTTCTAAGTATTTTTTTTTAAAATAACGATAAAATTTTTTTGGCCGGCCAGAAAATCTTGAAAATTTAATACAAGGTTTCTTATGAGTTGTTCTTAAAGTGATAAAAAAAAATCCGAAATCGTTAGTCACAATTTTTTTTTATAAGTGCTTAAAGTTCGAATTTATACGAAATATGTCAAAATTGCGAAAATTTGCAAGTAATTTTGTGGTTGAAAAATCGTAAAATTTTTTTCTTTTATAACTAAGTTTTGAAAATTTGGTACAAGGTGCTCCATACATTTTTCTTCAAATATCTGTAAAAAAAACTCTACCGGACTAAGTCAAAAATTTTTTATGAGTGTTTGAAATTTAAATTTTTACAAAACCGCGTTAAATAACGGTTTAGCCTCAAACGATTTTTGATATTTGTTGTTATTCAAACAGTATAAGTCGTAAATACTTGAAAATTTTACCAGTTATTTAGATTGCCATTTTCTTTACGTGATTTGATTTTCAAAACATTTTGACTTTTTTTGAGCTATTTATAGACAATTGAAATTTTCAAATTTTTTTTATTTTTTTTTTATAAATGTTGATAAAAAAAATTTAGCTGGGACAAATTACTTGAAAATTTAATTGAAGGGTCCACATAACTTGTTCTAACTCTCATTCAAAAATTATAAAAATACATAGGCACAATTTTTTTTTATTAGCATTTGAAGTTCAAATATTGACAAAAATTCGTCAAAATCATGAATATTTTTCACTATTTGGTAGTTAAAAATTTATAAATATTTTTCTATCAAAAGCTAAGAATTGAAAATTTAATACTATGCTTTCCATAAGTTAAGCTTAGAATAATTATAAAAAAGTTTGAGGATTGTTCAATTTAAAAAATTTTACGTGTGTTTAAAGTTTTAATTTTAATTTGAAATCAAAAATACACGTGTAAAATAACTTTTAACTAATAAATAATTTTCGATTTTTGTTATTTTTAAAAAATTACTTGACTACTTCCTTTTACTTTATCTTGAAAAATTTTTACTTAAATGTTTGAATTTGTTTCAAAATAGAATATATGATGTAATTTAAATATAATATATCCTAGACTGACAAATCATCTCCGTTCAGAATCGTTTTTCGTATACAATGATACCTATCATTGCATTCAAATTTAACCTTCCCTAGTCTGAGGTCCATCCCACCCCCTAATGTACAGCAGAGCGATACTTACTTACCCGCTTTTTTTTATTACTATAATTTTGAAACCTTAAATATTACATTAGTTTTCTTCAAATACGAAATTCTTTAATTTCGTTAAGAAAATTTTTTTTTGTTTCTAAATGAAATAAACTAGTTTGTTTAATTTATAATACTCAGAATTCTATGAAGAGTTATGTAAATATAATAAATCATGGTCGACTGACATCACAGAACATCATCATAATTTGATATTATGCTAATCTTAACCTATTTTTTTTTTTGCTTGGTGTGGGGAGGTTTTGATTCTCGAAACATAAACTAAGCAAAAAAAGGGATTTTCAAAAAAAAAAAATTGTGATAAAAAAAATGTCAAGGTGAACCCCTCCTCCGCCATCCCTTATTAGTATACCACTTATTCTGTCGTTACTTCTGTAATATAATAATATTTTTTGTCGGGAAAAAATTTTGTTTTGAAATCATTGCACGCAAGTGTGCTGCCGCAGTGCGCGATACATTTTTGTTATTAAAATATTCGTTTCGCGTTACGGCCGAAGCGCTTCACGCCTCCGCATAATAATATTATACTGCGGAGTTCATGGCGGGCCTGTTTTCCTGACGTTGTCGCGTTCACATTACACTGAAAACAACTGTATATTCAGCGTGTAAATTAAATTTGGTTAACCAAAGTGTATTATATAGAATCGGCGGCAACCGTCACCAGTAGCTTTATCTCTATATTATACAATGATATAAATACAATAATAATGAATTGTTTTGAAAATTTCTGACATTTTCAAAAATATTTTTTATTAAATTTTGAATTTAAACAATAAATATAATTTTTTTTTTTTAATGTTTATTATTGCTATAATTTTTTAGGTTAAAATTTTTTTGAATGGTAATATACTTACGTTTTTAATATAAAATTTTGATGAAGAATATTTTTTGAGTATGTGCCTATAAATAAATACATACAAATCGAATTTTAAACAAGCAGTTAATTAATAATTATAGTATTACTATTTGAAGTTGAAACGAATGATAGGGAGAGAGACGTGGTACTCTAGTGCCACAAGTTATGTATATTTAGATTTAAAATGAGTATAGTTGATTAAATATAAGTTTTCATTAATAATATTTAATTCGTATATGAAATTAAATTGTATAAATCGCAGTACTCAGAAAAATATCCTGCAAAAGATTTCGATATAAAAATACAATTCTGAATTAAAAAAATTGAAAAATTGAAAATATAGATATTTGTCGATAAAACGATTTCATTATAATACCAATAATTACATCAACGCCAATAAGGCAATAAGCCGATAACTGCATACTCTACTTGTGGTTGAAAATAGTTAGAATCGTATATTTTTTTTTTCAAAAATGTAATTTCCTAATGTTTAATATTTATGTAAAAAAAAAACCACCGATAATAATAAAATTATTAACGTTTTCAAAAACTTTGATGGCAATTTTCGGGATGATGCGATAATATTGTATTAAAAGAAGTTGAGTAATATTATATATTATTGTCATCTACTTCGAACAGTTCGGACGCGTGCGAGGCGCGCTCGCATTGCACACAATGTAAAATAATATATAACATTATACACGCGCGCGTACACGTAAAACGTCGTCAATTGTTTGTTCGGAAATCATTATTGTCGTCGTCGCGCGGAGTATATTATAATATAATGTATAATTATAATTCACGGGGAACTCCTGCAGAGTGTTTGCGCTCGTCGGGGGTACGTTTAATGACAATAATAATAATATGTTTGTTTTTTCCCCCAAAATCCTTGGGCCGGGCCCGCCGAAATCCCGATTAACGGTTTTCCGGGGGTGGCGGTGGTGGGGGTGTTCGGCGTTGTTATTTGTTCTCCGGAGCAATAATATAATGGCACGCCCGAAAATCAACAATAGTCCGAAAAGTTTTACCGCCGCAGCACGTTTCCAGTGTATAGTTGCAGCGTGTGCGCGTGTACACACAACAACAATAATAATAATATAACATTAAGTCGTATGCGGCGAGGAATAAAATCGCGCTGGCGTGTGACAATAAGCTTTTGTCGCGGAAAGGGTTGGAGCGCCCGTCGTCGGGCCCGGGCCGATCTCGAAACCGGGCGGTTTGCGGGCCACCCCCCCCTCGTACACACGCAAATGCGTTTCGTTAAAAACATATTGTTATTGTCGTGCAAAGCGGTCGAGGCTGTCGCTGACAATAACGTGCAGGCGCTCTCGTAAAAATACAATAATGATGACGACTCGTCGCAATTCCCATAACGTAGGTACTCGTAGTTATTGTTATGGTATATTATATTGTCGTCTTCGACCGCGCGCGGTAAACCTGCTGCAGAGTCGTTTTTCCCGTCGTCACGATAGACCCCGACCGGTGGCGACACGAATAGCTATATTTTTTGAGGCGACCGTTTCGTGAAAAACCGGGGATGAGTATCCCAATGACTCCGGTGCCCGGGACCTAGACGGCCAGAGTGGCTAGACGGGTCTATAACTTTTATACTCCCGTAGTCGTCGCACCGCCTAACGATGACGTACTCAAATCTATAAGTGAATATTAGGTACCCTGCTACGTTATATTATAATTGAGAAATCGTTTGAAATGTGAGAAAAAATTGATGAATTTTCGTCGCCACTCGAGAAGGTCCTCGATCGGAACAGGATATTTTGTTGTTCGTTCGCTATATTAAGTACAATATTATACAGTTTTATTTATGTGAAATATTCAACATCAAGACGTGATTGATTTCCTCTTAAAGTGATTAAACGCACGTCACGATTTATTTGGGTGTGTGTGTGTGTGGGGGGGGGGGGTATTTGTGAAATACAATAATATTAATGTCATCACATCGATCGGTGTTAACTTTGTTCTGCGGGCGTGAAGCTACTCACGCGAGTAGTTGTCCTTTTTCATTTGACGTGTTGTTCGTCACGTGTCATAACGTTATGTACCTAAGCGACTTGTGAATATTTCAAATTACACGGTAAAAGAGTAATAAACGCTACAAGAGTATTATACGCGCTATACATACTACATCGTCTGCGCTAGCATAATAATCATAATTTTATAATAAGTAGTTACCAATATATAATATAAATATTTAACGCAACAGCTATATTATTAGTGCATTATAAATTATAATATGATTTCATGTGACCATATTTATTTTGTATTTTATTAAACACGATTTTGTGTCTCCAAAACGGGATTTAGACAACGGGTTTCAAAATATTTATCTTTATGTACCTAACTGCCATTCAGGGGACGTGCAACATATTATAATTTTAACGTTATCGTTAATATCGTATTGAACGTCTATTGAATTGAATGATCAAAATGTAATCTATTGCTGTGGTATACCTAACCGGTACAACTATATTATTATTTTTATATCATTGTGTAACATTAGTTATTACTAAAACGATAAATATAACAAAATATATTTAGTAAAACATTACGAGAATTAATACAATCAATTTATTAGACACAAGCTGTACATCTAACATATATGGAAAACAGATTTTAATTTAAAATACATGTTTTAATAGATTGATTAAGGATTTATTTATATTTTTAGAATGCAAATGTTAGTTACCTATATTCTAAAAACAAAAAACGCTTTATACCGAAAAACTTGAAATTAATTATACATCAAAACCTTTTTTTTTTTTTTTTTTAATATATTCATTTCTCGGTTCTAAATTTATGGACGGGCTTGCCATTGTACACATGGCCGAATAGCACCTTTAATTTTGTTTGTATATAATATAATGTGTATACATATAATATATTGTATTATATACATATATTTTTTTTGCAGGTTTACCAAGGTTTAATGAAGAACCCTTTCATGGATTTTTGCTCGTGCCTTGTTCAAGATTCATCAGGACCGTAGTTATTTTTTTTATCCCCACAGTTTGTATTTTATTATCATTTTTTTTTTTCATACTATAATGCCCTAGTGGTACTAATTAATCGTTTGATGATGCGTCACAGTGTATTAATGTGATAAATGACCGACCCGTGTTTATTATGTATAAACGACGATATCCATAGTGTACAGCGTAATGGACACTGACAATATTTAGTTAATTTATCGCTCGTGCACAATAATGCTAACATTATACACGCCACGCGTTAATATACACATACATGCGTATACATAATATACATAATATACATATATAATAGTATGTGTATTATAAAATATATAGGTATGGGGGGGAGTGGGGCTAAATTTCACTATTCTGCAGCTTCTGTTGATTAATGTTTATGTGAACGTGATGTCAATCCCAGCGAGCGGGACAGCGAAAATTCGCCAAAACCACATCGATACAAGTCGAGGTGAAATATTTACGTGAGACACGTTTGCGTAAGTCACTTATAAGCGATCATTACGGGGCCTACTGCGTTTACATTCGTAGTACACATGATAACCAAATTAAATGTTCGAGTATAGGTAGATGTTCGAAGTAGGTGCGCGTAATATCGACAGTCATTCGATAATAGAAACCGAATACATTAAGATGATTAATGTTAGACGTACAATGTACATACGTCATTATATTTGTTACATATACTGTGTATATTGTCAAAACAATCCTTACAAGTGAGTACAAAACATGATGTCACGTGACTCATACATAATTTATTGTGTTACATTAATTACGGTGCAGATGCATATTATACATTATAATAGGTATATAGTAATAGATATACGCGTCATTAGTTTTATAAAATAAAATACAGATACATTGTATTTTAGAAGACTGATTTTGAATTTGCCTTTATCATCGCATAAAACAATAAAGACTATAACCTGTGGACGCAATAATGTTACCTTTTACGTGATGTATAAAATAATTTTATTGACCATTTTAACGTCTTGATAAATAATATGTAGTGCACTACTATGACCGTTAAATATACTATTGAAAAATTTAATTGAAAATCACCGTAACGTTAATGAAGCAATCAAAGCCACATACAGTTGTTGATGCTTTTATTTTTCTAAGTTAAAAATAAAAAAATAGTAGCTAGGTATCTTTAAAACTTTAAACCTTGGTTAGAAAGGAAAATTTTCAAAGAACAAATAATAAATCTGGCATTGTTCACAAAAAACACGTGTTTGAAACACGGGTTTTACACATGCTTTTGACATATTTTTAGTATTTTTTTAAGTAGAATATAAAACATAAACAAATTTAAATAAAATGTTAGAATTTAAAACACAGACAGTTTATTTAATTTTAAGAATTATATTTGTGTGTAAAAACAAATTATAGTTTGCAAAAAGTTTATATTCACTTAACTCATTATATTATAAAATAATTTATATCATTATTTTATGTCGGTACTCTGTACTCACGTATTTGATTAAAGGATATCCCTTTATATAATTATTGAGATTATTTTACTGACTAAAACTTCTAACGAACTTATACTAACTAGTATGGTTCAATTGTATTAGCTTCATTAAGAAATAAATAATAAAATAGATTTTGCATTAAGTCCATCTATATCTTTTGTGTAAATTACCACACAGCATTTGTCAATCAAAACAATTGTATAAATATTGAATTTGAATTAAACTTAAAATATTTAAATTTCAAAGTTAATAAATTATTGATAACATATTTTATTTTTACGTCATAACCAAAATATTGTACAGTTATTAATAAATATTTGCTTACAAATATTTAATTTTTAAAGACGATTAAAAATTTAATAAATTTTAAAATTTAATATTTAATGAACATGATAAACTTATATTTATTTTTGGTTTAAAATTCATAATTTATTCAATCTTTATTATTCATATTTTATCTTATATTTTTATTCATTGAATAAAATATATTTTATTTTCTTAGGAAATCTCAAATTATATGCAACTTAAAATGTAACATGAAATAAATATACTAAAAAAAATATGTAACCATTAATACTTATTATTAATGATAATAAGATTATAGTTATACGATGCTTAGCAGTTAACAATAAAATAATAGATGTTTTGTGTTCATAGTAAACCAATAAGCTCATTGATCAATAAGTATTTCACTATAATTAATTGGTACACACTACACATTAATCTAAAAAATGTATTTAATCAGATCATTATATTACAATATAAAAGTCCAATAACTTATATATTTTTTTACTAAATCTGTTTAAAATATTATGTTAAAAATCGACGACACGATATCACTGGACTATATAACCATGGTCAAGAAAACTATACACTGGTATAATTGACCTATATTATATTATCTCAGTGATATTTACCATTAACTGAAGTTTTTTTTAAATTTAAGTAACTATAAAAAAAAACTTGTCTTCTATTTAGCTTCTGATGACGATTCTGACAAGGGTATGAAAGTAACTTTCTCCTAACAAAACTAAATGTAAATTTTCATAACTGATAGAGTAAAATGTATTAATAAATTTTGCAATTACCTTTGTATAAACTATATTTATGTAACTATAACAACTATTATAGTTACATGTCAATCAAATCCTCAAGGAGTTAAATTTCGTGTAAATAAAACAGTTGTTCGAATAATTTCTTTAGCGATTCCAATATAAATGAGAATATTGGTAAAATTTGATTATTATATATAATTATTTTTTATATTAATGATTAATGTGTTTAACAAAATACAATTGTATACAAATTATAAATAGGAAATGTAAATCTATCCGCAGTTATTATGTTTTTATCACTGTAGATTGACTGTCAAACTAATTAACATATATGGTATATTAATTTTCTAAGCACTAAGCACATTGGTTATTTAATCTATTGTGTATAAAATAAATAATATTTAGAAGTATATATATAATATATTATATATGTTCTTTTGTGTTATAGATTGATTAACTATAAACATATACTGGAGGAAAACCCGTTAAAGCAATGATTAAAAGAATAATGGATAAACTTTTTACCGATAAACTTTTAAAATTGTGTTCATACTCTGGCAAAAAAGGAAAAATCAAATTTTCTGACCAAATGATTAGTCCTATTATTTTTAGTAGGGTCTATACATATAAAAATGGAGACAAAAATGTATAACATTACATCAGTTGAGAACGGCTGGGCCGATTTCGCTAATTCTTTTTTTGTTGTATTTGTTATTGTCTGGAGAAGGTTTTTACGAAAGAAAATTTTTAAAAAGTCAACCGAGTAAGTAGAAAAAGTGCAAAATCTATTTATTGATGTCTGGGATTTGAACTCGATACCGTTGTCTTTATTTACTCTATGGTAGACGTAGACATCTAAACATCAGCTCGATGTACAATCAGTATAATCTATGGTTTCTAATTTTCTATAGTTATTTTATAGTTTTACTAGCGGCCGGTGTGCCTCGATTCCGGGGGTCGTAGAAGCCGCCGGAAATTTGGTAGGTAGGAAATGGTAAACGGATGTCTAGAAATCGGTCACTAAAATTATTATAAGGATTACCATGATTCTAAGTTATCAGTAATCAGTTATCATTCAGTGTAAAAGTTTGTTATTAACGCTAGCCCGGTGCTTGTTTGAATTCAAAAAGAATAAATGTGTACCCAAAATGGTAAATGAGTGTCTAGCTATCAGTCATCATTTGGTGTAATATCACGTCCCGTCGCCTGCCTGGTTCTTTTTTGTATGTTAAAAAAATAAATAACATATCAAAAATTGTAATTGAGCATCTAGTTTTATAGTTTTATGTTCATTATTTTGTTAAATGGATTTGGAAATTTGGAATTTGTTGAGTGATTTTTTTTTTACGAAAAATTAAGAAAGTTTATTATTAAGACTTCATTTTCAAGTATTTTTAAATATTGAGTATTTTTTTTATAAATATAATTAATTAAAAACGACTGAACAAAACTGTCACCACGCAATAGTCGGTCTCACTACCGCACCACACCATTAAATGTTTCACATCAAAAAACATAGACAAATTTAAGTGTATATTTGACATATTTATCATTAAAGATTTTTGATTTCTATATAGGATACTAAATAAAGTATCTAAATAAGTTATACCGAATAAGTTATATATAATATATGAATATATTGGCGAGGATGAGTTGAATTTTGAATCCTCTTTTTAACTTTAACACATATATAGTATATACATACGTTTATTCAACTAAAAATACCGTTTGGGCGATGATTATTCAACTGTTTTTACCTCGCATATAGGTAAAAATAATTTCACTCGCGCAAACGGAATATTATTTTTTTATACGGGCGACGAAGTGCATAAACAGTGACCAAATGATTTGTCCTATTATTTTTGGTAAGGTTATAATTTTATATAAAATAATACAATATGTTTATATATTATTATTTCTGTACATAATTTTAATATACTCGTAGTATAATTAAAATTGTTTACCAGATGCTTTAAAAAAATGATCAAAGTTTAAAAATGAAATGGAAGGAGTCGTTAAGTATGAGCTTGCCCAAACCTCGTTCAATATTAAACGTCGACTCAAAAATAATTATTTTATTTACATTACACATCAATATAATTATCTATCATGTGTAATGAATCGAATTTATACAAAAAAATGTTAATTTGTTTTTTCTAATTAAATATGCAGTAGTTCTACAACAGTATTATATATATTTGATTGATAATAATTAATAATAATAATATAGTAACATTTAATAACATATGCCTTATTATTTATTAAATATCAAATAATGATATTTATTAAGTACTGTATTTTATATATTTAATTAAATATTAAATATTGTCTATTAAATATTTTATTCATAATGCAAAAGGGTTCAATCAATGATTGTTATACATTGTATAAATATTTAAAAACATACTCCCAATTAAAATAAAATATTTATTAAATCATAATTTATTTAAAAATGATGAAAAAATATTTATTAAATATTAATTTGCTGTGTGGGAAGTCGTACTTTGTAATTTTACTTATATTTTTATTTTTTTTTTATTTTTTTTTTATTATCGAGTGATTGTTTCAATTTTATTGTTTTTAAATTCATTGGTTTAATCAAACTTAAAGAAGTTTATTAAGATTATTTTACGATTTACATAATAGTAAATATCTTATATGCAAAATTATAATTTAAAATAAATCGTGAAAGTGTTAACTACCAACAAAGCCATTACGTAACGTACCATATTTTAGTTATTTAAAATTTGTAATCTTAATAAAAGAATATTTTAACCTCGGATTTACAAAAATTATTAATTTATTAACTTTTATTTCTAATTTGTTTGAATATCACTAGCTGTGATTGATAATGTTATTGATGTTAATATACAAGTAAATTAGCAAGTAATCAAGTTAAGAAATAAATAAACTTGGACTGTGTTTGAAATTAATTATTGTTATATTACATGTTGGTAATCTTATAATACCCGTAAAATATTAATTGTATGAACATTCATCGAAACACCCCGTGCTTAATAAAGTAGATAAAATAAATACCTGGTAGATATAAATGATTAATCTTGTTAAGGGAAACAAGAGTTACCCTTAGTTTCAATTAAAAATTAATGAAATTCAGCCTTGAATTTCTGCCCTCTGTGATATTTGAAGTGTTTAACTTGGTACGGTAAATTAATGCCGTCTTATTGTGAACATAATATAATACATGTTTTGTCAGTTATAAATATGTTTAAATCGACTGTTTATGATCGTTATTTAAATAATGCTAAGAGAACAGCTGTAAATGCTGTCACCAATCTATTTGAATTAGTTTATTTCATTTTCTGAATGACGCATAAAGAGGAAAATACAATTAATTTTGATTTATGTCACTTGGCGTTTAATATCACTATACATAGGATATAATATTATACACTGCAAAACGCAATTTTGACGGTGGAATTTTCACAAAAGAGTACTTATCGATATAAAGTCAAAAAATAATTTAATCTACTTTATCTTTAAATGCCTTTAAATCACTATGTATAATGTATATATATATACATATATACATATAGTGCAGATATACACAACAAATTCTCATAAATTCTTTACACTGTTTCTGTCAATATATTATACACTTCTCAGATAACTTGAATGTTGAAAATGAAATATTATCTGGTGTTATTATCCACATTTTTTACGTTTTTTTAAAAACTACTTACAGGAAACACAACGAAGTATGCGTATATTATAAGGTACATTTATCCATACAAATATTTATGTAACACGTCAGTTTTTTCTTCTTATTATTATTATTATATAATGCATAGACAAAATGATTCTTTTATTTCCAACCAAGCCAAGCAATATTTCTAAGGCTTGTCAAGGAATTTTAAAACTATTTTTTTTTCAAACTTTTAATATAATACTGTAAAAAACTTGTACTTGATTATCAATATTAATATTTAATATTTAAAATACTACAAATCCCTTAAAATTCCTGACATTATTTGGTCCACGTGATACATTATCACGCTTATTTTTTTGTCGTAGTTACGTACAATTATTTATAATACATATTTTTATCTTAAACAATTTTATTTTCTACACCTTATTTAATTTAATATTTACTTTGAACTGTAAAATAATTGTATATATTTTCTCATATTAAAAAAAAAAAAAAAATTAAAATAATGTATAATAATTACCTACTCGTATTTAGCATTAGGAATAGGTTTTAGAACTTTAGAAAATATGATGACGATAATATATATAGGTATATAGAACTATAGACAATATACAATTAACGGTAATGCCAATATAAATAATACATACCTAACTATTACTAAGACAAATTTTATTTTGTTCTCCAGAGGAATTATACGATATAAATGTAAATTATATAATATAACACTAAAAAGTATAGTTGGTATGAAATTTTGAGCTTTTATAAAATATATACCAAAAATGTGAGAGATGAGTGATATAAGTACACAATATACACGCTTTTTTTGCATTGTATTATTATGTTGAAATTTAGAACTGAAAATGCGTAAAAATAGTGTTGGTAGGTAGTACAATGAATTTGACGTGTGGAGAAAAAAGGATAGTGTTAACATTTATATTATGACTATATCTATTATACAGGCGATATGTGACAAAGAGCTCGTTAATGTACTTTAAAATTAAACTGTTCAGCTGCCATTCCCTGTAAATTACATTCTACTGTAGTAGTTGTACTGTCGCAGTCTACGTGTATCTACCTCTATTATTTCACTAGTTAACTAGCGTTACCTAATTACCATACCTTAAATTGAATACCGACCTTTGATCTTTACGTCTTACATTATTGACTTTATTAGGGCTGAGAAAAACATCAGGTCAATTATAAAAAATCCAGACAGATGGAATATTAACAAAAAATTAGATAAGCTAATGAAGATGGGAAAATACCATAACATTGAAAAAAATAATCTGAGATAAGAAATTATTTTAAAATTTGTGCGGGTAATTATTGTAGATAGTATTTCCTTAAGATTACAAAATTTATTCCAATTAAATAATATCTGTAACATTTCAGTATAACAAATAATAACAAAAATTAAAAATAATAAAATTAATTAATATCTTGCTTAGTTTAAAATCTAAAAAAAATATATATACTTGTGATAAAAATGCAAAAATGTATCTGTTTTAAAAACAATTTTTTTTTGTGAATTATTGATGTGAAATTTGTTTTTCTATACATACGTGTTATAGTGATATAAGATTAAATATATTTAACAAAGGATATTTTTCAATTTTCTAAAATAAATTATTAATATAAGTATTTTAAAGTGCGTTTAAATTTAAATCAAATCAAAATTTAACTTTTAGGTCTACAAAATAAAACAAAATATATAATATTAAATGCAAAAGTGTACCTATAGATATATTTTATTAATACAACAATCAAAAGCCAAAAAGTTAAAAGAAGATTTAAAATTTATTAATTTTTATATTAATACATTTTTTATTGAAACAATCTATCATTTAAGATGGGTTTCAATATATGTAGTTAAATGAAATCTACTTTTTTTATTTTTAGACTTAAATTATTTATTAATCTTATAGTTAAGTACCTTAATAACCTTAACAAATAACAAATTACATTTCATTATATTAACTAAGACATTTTAAGCTAACTAAAAAGATAATGGGTACATACAATTATTAAATATACCAATGGTGAATGAAAATTCGTTTTTATAATTATACTCTATGACTATATACTGCATATTGTATTAAAAAAAAAAAAAAACAAATACATAATTTCTTAGTTTAATGATCATTCGCGTATAATTTACGTATACATTTATATAAAAATAAATGATTCTTAACTGAATAACAACTCAAAGAAACTATCGATTTCACTTGACCATTGTTGTTTTTATTTAAGGAGATTGGAAGCGGTGATTTTCTGTCTTTGTCTTACACAAGTGGAATATAGCTATACGGGTGACAAAAATTAAGGTACTTCTAGTTGTTCGATTTAAAATATGTAAAGATGTTTTAATTGGTATACAAGTTTACTTTACATCGGTCGAAGCACTTTTTCAATTGTTTTATTGTTTAAAATAAATATTTTGATGAGAATAAATATTTTAAATTTAATAAATTTGTCAATTTTTATTATTAAATATATATTGAAAATATTAAAAATATATTTCGACTAATGTAAAGTAAACTTTTATACCAATTCAATCATCTTTACATATTTTAAATCGAACAACTAGAAGTACCTTAATTTTTGTCAGGCGCGTATAGCTATTTTTCCTATATTCCACGTGTGTAAGACAAAGACAGAAAATCAACGCTTCCAATCCCCTTAAGTTAAATCACCAATGCATTTTCGTAAATTGATATCTTAACTGTTCATAATACAGTTAGCGTGTCGTGTTGCCAATAATGGTTAGCGAAGAGAGGTAGCTTAATAATGCGGGACTAGTTATGAGCATCAAGATTATTAGTTTATCGACAGATATTTTAAATTTTTTGTTTTTTAATATTTGTGAAATTTATGTCGTTATTGAATAAGACAAATAGATTAGAATTCAAAAGTGTCTGGTTATTTATAGTTCAGTCACTGATATGGATAGCCATGGTACTTATTGATCTTAACAGGGTTTTTCAGGATGTTAATTTTATATTTAGGCCATTCAGGCCAATTTTTGGATAGAGTAGTGGTCCAAAGTAAATTATTCTCATTTTATAATGTTATGGTTATTGTTTGAACACTTTGTGAACATAAGTATCTATTCTATTAGTTTGATAAACCACACTATAATTTATAAATAATTTACGCAGACGGTACCTATTTATTATTAAATAATATATGACACGCCAAATTACAAATCCTAAATACTCGTTTATACCATAATACATTATCAAGTATTTTACTGAAAAATGTAATATCCATTATATCAGGTTCAATATCAATAAAACTTATAACTGTACGTGCATAGTAAGCAAGCTATGCTATACTATTAGTAAGTAAATAGATACAATTCCTAATTATATACATCACAAATTTGATACAAAACCATAAGTGTGAGTTGTTTATAAACTATAGTATGCTGGTTTATTAAGCTAATAGATACTTGCGTGTTTACTAAGTGTTTATAATTCAAAGAGATCACCGCATTAGGAAACATCGTACATATGCCAATCCAATCGATGTGACTATGAAAGTGCAACGGGCGACTCTTGTGAATGATAATTTAAATATACTGTGCTTTGATCTGGTTGTCAAACAAACAATAAACTAAAGGTTTTAGGCAAGTGAGACTACCTACCAATAATTTATATTATAAATAAATAAACTGTCCTTAATCAAACCATTTAAATAAAAATAGTATTCACATATCGGCAATAAGACGAAGTTTAGATATTAATTGAATAGTATTAAAATGCAATATGTATACAGTGTACAAAATTATGAAATTCTATATGAATTATACTTAATTGAAAAAAATATACAATATCATTTGACATTTTAAGAAATGAACATTTTAGCAGATGCTAATTTAATTATATTTGTTTTAATTGATAAAAATCAATATTTCATTTTGGTCAAATTCATAGTTAATATATATATATTTTAATTAAATTAACCTAGATATTATATTTAATTTATTAATTATAAAATATTTATCATTTACATTTCATGCCTTCTAACATTTCATATTATAATTATTCATTATAATAAAGATAATATTACATTTTCTTTAAGTGAAGAAAATTGTAAAAGTAAATTATAGAAAAATACATTTTCCAAAAGGTATATATAAAATGTTTATTTATTTTACTTATATTCATGCTGCATTAATGTAAATTATAAGAATAAATACGTTCTCTCTAGATCAGTATTCTTCTTGAGTATCTTTTGAAATTTGTATATTAATATTACCGTTTCTACCATTAGTATTTGTATTCAACAAAATTACCTATAAAAGATGAGATGAAAAATACATTAGGATTTTTGTAATACATAGAATATTGCATACTAATGATTTTAGTAATGTTCACATAAAAAGCCATAATTGTAGATATATTGTAAAGTAAATATTGTGTTTCTGTTCTTATCTAATCTTAAAATATTTAAATTATTTTTTTATTTTTGCCATAAAAATGTTGAAAATATAATATGTTTACTACAATTTGTTTACTTTAAAATACATTTTTTAAAAATATATTTACGTAGTAATAATTTTATGAAAATATTGAAGATGTTATTTTTATATTATTTATATATTGTATTCAATTCTAGGAATTTTAATTTTTTCAATACATTTTTTGAAAAACAATAAAAAATATTTCCCCAAAAACTCACCAAAACTATCCAAAATTCTATCAAATATATTAGATAGTGTATGTTATGTACTTATGCATAATTCATCAGTGCAACTAAATATTAATTATTTACCATATCATGTGTATTTGAAGTATAAGCAAATAAATATCGATTTAATTTTTTCAATAGATACTCTAAAATCACTAAAAATACTAAATACAATTCAATTTTTTAAATTTATTTAATAGCTTAAAATTAAATTTTATTATCATCATTATATAAAATAAATGGGGTTAGCAATAAATTAATGCGTTCCCCAAAATCGTTTTGAAAACGTGTATAAGACGTTAATGATTAATTATTGTTATAATTATTATTCTATATTATTATGTTTTATTTGTAACATCGTAAATTTTAAGTTATTAGGTACTTAAAACAATATTATACTACTTTTTTTTAAAATACTTTTTGAAATATCAGCCCATAATAATTTGTTAAATAAATTAATAATAATATAATTTTCTCTGCATACTTTAAAATGTATTTACTTTATATTTTTTATTTACTTACTATGAAAACATGTCAAATATAATATACCTAATATACATTTCTCAGCAAATTCTTTTCTATAATATATAAAATATATATTTTCCATTGTGTAATAAGTATAAAAAAAATACTACCATAATAGAAAAACGGACGTTATTTTCCTGGTCAAGTGTACATCCATCAATTGAAATTTCCATTCAAACTCTAGTAATTTACGGTCTCGGCGGACGACAAGAAGAGGAAAACATGGGGCGATTTGATAAAAACCCTGTCTGGCAGAAAAGCCACTTAAACCTGTTCAAGAGCTCTTACTGCCAATTCGGTACAGCAGAAGGTAGAAAGTAACTATAAAGAATTATATAATATTTTTATATTATTCAATTATGTATGTCACCTTTTATTTAAAAAATATATCTTTACAAATATTTACATTGACAATTATTAAATAGTACTATGAAAAGGTTATTTAAAATCTAAAAACTATACTGTATTTATTACTATTTACTAGTATTAAGTAATATTGTTAGTAAATTTAAAGTCTGATCGTTTAATGTGTTTTTATACATACCTACTAGTATATTCAAAATTTAAAATATTTATTATTAAAATGTGCAATTATTATTATATTTTTTTTTTTTACTCTATAACTTTATTTTAAAACAAAGAATCTGAAATTAAATATTACAATAATTATAATACAATACGTTATACCTTGAATACACTTAAAAAATATAGCCATCCGACGGTGATATATTATAAGAAGATTTAAATAGGATTGATTGTAATTTAGCATGATTAAGATATTCCTACGTTCAAAATTTTAATTTTAATTTTTAATTTTAAAATGAATTATTTTATTTTATTTTCTGTTAATATGACGAGAACATACCGGTTTTTTTTTTTATAAATATGGCCAACAATCTATTGAAAGATACAATTTTCTATTCAAACACTTCACATCATTGATATATGTTCATTGATTTAATTCAAACATAAAGATACAAACTGTTCATTGCATTTCTATGAATATATAGAGTACTGATAAACACTAAATAAAATAAAATATAATGCAGTTAAAAATCTATATTATATTATAAGACAATTGTTCGGTAAATATGAGTAACTTATAAACATGTTAATACTATTAGTTGTATACAATAAACTATTCAAAAAGAGAATTTATTTGGACTCACATGTTCAGTAAAAAATTACATACCACTATTTACTAAAATAATTTTTTTGCCAAAATGTATGATTAGTAAGTCAATCCCATTCCGTTTCTTAAATAACTGCAATTTTGAAAAAAAATATATATTTTAAACTTCTACATTTTATAATACTTACAATTTATTTTAATACAATTTTTTAAATAACCTATATTAATTGTTACATTAATTAATTCGAAATTATTCAATTAATAATATTGAACAATTATGTCACTTATAAATTTTCTATAAAAATTACTATTTTACTTAGAACTAATTATAAGATTCTTTGAAGAATAATGATTTATTTCAATCATATAATACATTGCAATGTTTATATTTGTTTATACTAAAGTATAAACGTTAAGCACATGCCAGGTTTTTATTTAAAATAATTTTTAGTAATTTGAACTTAAAAGTTGAAATCATCAGATGCATTAAATTTAATTTAATGTTGTTATAATATAAATGTCAATGTATTATTTTAGAAGAGTAAGAAAGAAAAATAATATTTTTATTTTATATTCGTATTTATAGTAAATTTTAAAATTTTATTCTATATAATATATGAATTATGTGTGTGCGAAAAATTGTATCATGACAAACTATATTGATAAGTTTATATTGATATTAGGTATTAAATTGTCATGGACAAAATAGATATATGCGTATAACTGAAATTTTATTTTTTATTAAAAATAAATTAAAGAAATGCTTTGGAACATTTTTATTTATGAAAATGATAGGTACTTATCCTGGTGATATGAAAATCTTCATGTTTATTAAATGTTATGACGTCATATACAAACTCTGAAAATAAAATCATTTAAATGAGAATAAACAAATATAATGTTTATATATATATATTCTGATTAAAAGCCATTCAATATTAGAACCATATAATATAAATTCTAAATAGTAATAATAAGATTGAAAAATAGGTATACCCATATATATATATATTATATTACATATATTCAATCAATGCAGTGTCATACACACGGGTTTGGTTTAATTTGAGTGTTTGAACTTATGGCTTTTTACGTTAGGTACAAAAAACATGTATTTTGTTTGGTTAAATAATGTATTATAATATTATTGAGGCATATAATATTATCATACATATAATTAAATCCCAAAGGTAGGTTATGCATATGAAACTACATTAATTATAGTCAACAATAAGAAATCTAAGGCGATCGTACATAGTATGTATATTTGTGAATCGTGATGCTTGAAATATCTCTTGGAAATTAGTTGATTAAAAGTCGTTTATTTTAAGTAAATAACTACATATTAAATTGAATAGATAATATAATGGCTATATATGTTATAAAATTAAATACACTTTATTCTTTTTCATTTAAATACTTGGATTTTCTTTTTTTTTTAATGAACACTTTTAAATCATATGGTTATTTATTTCTAAAAAATATTAAACTAACTTTTAGTCAGTTTTATTTAATGATTATTAATAATGACTATACTTAAGAAAAAACAAAATTTATAGTTTTAAGATTTCTGGTGAATGATAATTGTGGGATATAAATTATACTTAAATATTATTGTGTTTCAAAAATGTTCTACGACTTTTAAATTGTTTTACCATTGATTTTATATGAGGTTTATACCTAATTATTATATAAGTTGTTGAACACTAATCAAATTTTTCAACTTTTTCAGGTTTATACGATTAAAATGTTGATGATAATGTAATTTTTCTCTGATGTTTAAAAAATCTTTAATTTATCAGAGATTTCCTATGTTCTATTTATACTGTACCTAATTGATTTTTATGTCTATAATATTCTTTATAAACAAGCTGCAAAAACTTATGACAACAGACAAGTTATTTTTTTAAAGAATATAAACAAGTAAACGTCTTTTCACTTAGTATTTTATCATAATTGTATAAATAAAATAAATCTTTTTCATCAAAAGTATAATTCAAAATAATATAGTTTTCTTTATCATTTTTCGTTTATGATGAAAAAAAAATCAAAATAAATTACGGGTCTTGATAATAGACTTTCATTTCAAAAACAAAAAAATAAAAAACAGAAAAAAATTATAGGTATTTCCTCTATTTTTTTGCGACGAAATAAAATAACATATATGTACAACAAACGTATTTTTTTCGATTTTAAAAATAAAATATGGAATTTTTTTATTATTTTTCAGTCTTTTAATGTTCCATATTATTTACGTTCAATCAGCGCTCATTGCTTCTGCACCGTCTGCCTTGTGTGTATCAAACTGTGAAATGTATCAAACGTTCACTCTCGTAGTCTCGTCCTGTAGTTTAACCAGCGGTGCCCTAACGACCTCTGGGCACACCGGAAAACCCAACGACGGCGGGGTGCAAAGTAAACGAGAGAGAGAGTGTTTTTTTTCTATGTACAATTAAAGGACCTTATATACGCGTGGGTATAACGCATTTAGAGTCGACTCAACGACATAGTCGTTGAAAGTATGGCGTAAAAAAAAATAATAATAATAACAATAATAAAGCAATGATAAAAAAAATAGTCATAATAATAATAATAACACTTGATAGGTATAGTAATAATTAAACAGCGGCTTGACACGACATTTATACTCGTAGGGGGGGGGAGGAACTTTCAAGCACACAAATAGGTTTAATGTACCTACCTACAAACCATAACAATCGTGTGGGAGTATATGTTTTAAAAATAAAAACTAACATCGCCGAAAAGTATATATTATAATGTAATAGTAGGTAGAAGAAAACTGCGTCGGTGTAATAGTTTGCGCAATAGTGGTAGAAGTAGTTGTTTGTCATATGTTTCACGTAGAGTATGCAGTATGGTCAAGGAGGGGTTGAGAAATGGTGAGTGCCACAACACTTACCTACCTAAGAAAACAAACAATGTACCGGAACAAGGAAAAGCGCATACAACTGGCGCTGTGAGAAGATAATGTGTGTATTTTATAATATATATTCCAGAAGATATTTAACCGTGATGGAAGGGATGACGCAACAATTTAATATCTATCTTAAATCGTTGATTTTTTTTTTCGAAGTTATTCTAATTTTTATTTAAAAATAAAATACCGATTTGTCGAATACGATTATTACATCATAATGCTAAAAAATAGATAAAACTTATAACATTTCAGCAGATGACTCGTCAGCATCGGTTAAATGACGTTTATTTTTGTATTATTCATATTGGCGAATGTATTGTTTATAATTAACTCAAAACAGTTGCAACTAATTTATCATCGGAAAGGGTTTACTTGAAAAATAATTGAAAAAAGTATAAAGACGTTTTATTTTTTTTGGATTTTTAAGTGGGCGTGCGCCCTCCTCTTTTATTCTCCAGCCATTTTGTGGATCGATGACTGGTACTTGCAGTAGGAAAGTATTGTTTGCGCAGTATTTCGTCCCGAAATCTGCGATACATTTTTTTTTAAAATACATATATAATATGTACATCCGTTATAGTTATAGACTCGCTGTAGTATTAATAGTGGCATTAAGTAGTATAGTAACACTATAATAAGTGGTAACAGGGATTTCGGCTCGTTGGCTCGTCGGCTCCACCGTCGCCGCCGGGCACGTTGGAACGGGGCTGACATTAATATTCATATCGGGTTAATAAACCGGAGAGGAAGTCTCGTGTAAGCACTAAGTCTCGAAATTATTATGAATTATAAACAAACGACTCGACTAATTATGCGTATACTTTGCCCGCAGTTTTAGCGCTCGTTAAGATCGGCCACAGTTAAGCGTTGAATATTTTATGGCCGAAAAGCCACCGACGCCGCCAAAGTCCTCTCGCAGAGTATATATTTTATGCACCGATGTTAATCGAACAGTTTGTCATTTCGCATACACACATACACGCCC
The DNA here is from genome assembly GCA_020882235.1 of Schizaphis graminum. Classification (NCBI taxonomy): domain Eukaryota; kingdom Metazoa; phylum Arthropoda; class Insecta; order Hemiptera; family Aphididae; genus Schizaphis; species Schizaphis graminum. Next base: position 40,946,203 of record CM037031.1, read on the forward strand.
GTACAGTACACGTACATTATTACACGCACTGCAGTGTGTACTATTACACACACATATATATATATATTATATACATACGTAGACGACGGCTGTGCATGTGTGCGCCGCCGCTGCCGCGTGTACAGAGTATAACCCACACACATAATAATAATATATAGCATGGATGTTGTTTAATAAACTGCGTGCCGATAAGATTTTAAGCCGTATTAATTGTCCAGAGTAGCTTGTTAAACGCACAAGACTTAACCCGTTCTAAACTAAATAACAACATTATACGATAGGCATCACCTATCTAACGCAATACGCTCGCCGTACGTGGTGTTATTATGATTATGATTATTATAACTATTATTATTGCGCGAAGGGCGCGGCGGTTATTAACTTAGTAGTTAATTTCGAATAGTATATTATAAGAAACACCCCTAGGATTTCCGTCGTTCAAAATAGTTCAAACGGACTCTATGTTCTAAACTCCGCGTAAAGCGTCGATAATAATAAATGATAACGAGTTATTATTATCGTCAAGACTTTACGAGTGGGCTATGCCTTTATTCATTATACCTATTATTATCCGACATCCAACGTTTCCGCCGAAACGTGAGGTCGCGAGAGATAAATGACAAAAAAAAAAAAAAATGAAAAATGTCAACAATACTTGAAAAAAAAATGTCACTCAGACTCGTGATAAATTTAATTATTAATAATACGAAAATAAACCGAAAACAAATAAGAGACTATAATATTTTTTGCGTAAATGAATATTATAATCTTTGAAAACAAAAATATTGTATTTTCATATTTTCCTATATAGTAAAAACATGTGCACGTTTCGGATGGCCGTACACAATAATATCATCGCGACCGATAATAATGGAAGTGGATTGTTTATTGCTGCGGTTTTCGTATGCAAATCCTGTAACGTACATCATCAACAATTAGTTGTGATAAAAAATATGTCTCCTTTTTACTGTAACATATAGTGTACCTATATACATATTATAGCTTTCCCCGCCGCAGTGTATATACCATTGACAATTTATGTTGAAAGCCCATTGGCCGACAATTCGGGTGATTCAAAGGTGATTCATTATGTCGGCTGCTCATGCGCGTGTTTGTCAGCTGATAAAACTATACGTTACACGCGTATAATATACATAAATATAATATATATATATATGTACACGGAGAACCACGTATAATGGCTAATTGGACGGCCATTATCCCGCGGGGACGACTTGTAAAACGCATATTTTATTAGGGTAATGCACTGATACGATGAAACGCATGTTCCACCTGCGCCGTTTGGCAATATAATATGGTTATTTATTTATTCTGTGTTCCGTCGGATGCACTTTACAAGTAATTTTACGATTTTAATGTAGCGCGGTGTCACTGGAACCCGATAATTTTGTTCGGGGGACGTTAATAATAATAATAATAAATAAAATGTAAAAATAGGCTTATAAAAAAAAACTTATAGTTAAGTGCTTGGAATGAATCGGATTTCGGTGAGGGTACCTAATAATAGTAAATTATGCTGTACAATGTTTATATTACCAATTAAATAGAACAGTTTTAATGTTTAAAATGTGTTTGACGTAAGTTATGATAATATTATTGTATCATTTCGAAATAGAGATGTAACTTACAATAGTATTATAAAATCCTTTATAAACTCTAATATATAACAACTCGTTATAAAAAATTGACCAATAGAATAAGATTAAATATAACATTTTTAACATAATATTACCATATGATTCATGATATTGTTTTAATTTTCAGACTTAAAACACTATATTATTTGGGTTGAGTTAGTTTAATTTTAAGTTTTTATTTGTAATGATTTTAAATTGATGGTAAAATATTGTTTAGTAATATAACTCAGTATTTCTTTTTAATTCGCAAAAAATGAGTACGCTATGAATATGTCAGAACGTGAAATTTGTATTTTATTACTCGAAAATTGAAATTAGGTGTCTTATAATTCTGATTTATAAATTAAACGTATATAAATAAACTTATTCTTGCATGTGTTTTGTCAATAAAATTCGGCGCCAAAAATCTTCTACCGGACGTGTACGTCCTTAAGAATGTTAGAACAGTGACATATATACTTCCGTTTATACTGAATTTGCAAGAACAATATTATCATTGACTACAAAATGAGTTTTATATGATTTATGTTTGATATTTTAGTACGTAAATGTAACATTCAGTTACGTCGTAATCGTTTCGAACGAAAAAAAAAAATAAAAATACGGAAAAAATAGATTCAAATAAAGATATTGAAAAAAATAAGCAAAACACGTATCATGTCATTCTTCTTAATGTTTATTATGCACACCCATTCCAGTACGCAGTTATACATTATAAAGTACGAACCAAGTACTAATTAAGATTGAATAAAATATAACATTCCACGCGGTAAAGATTAGAGAAGTTGTTTTTTTTTCCACCAACGTGACAATATTTTTTATTATACGGCTATCCTTTAAACACATTTCCATAGATTAAATCAATAATATTATAGTATTATGTTATTATCGTGTGTTATGTTGTAACTAATTAAAAATAGTTGTTTAAACTGTATTTATTTAATTGGGAAAATTCCGGGAATCATCATAATATACGCGTATGTATATTACAAGTATAATTTAAAATTAATGTAACCACGGCTGTATTATTATTGTATGTTAAATAATGTTATGCAAATTTCTTTCTTAGTAAAGATTATTATTATTATCTAATTCGATTTTTTTCTCAAGCGCCATTAAAGATGTTATCGTTTCTGAATAATTCATTAGTTTAATGTTTTATAAGCATCACATACTGTATAATAAAAATTGTATTTTTAACTGCACTATAATATTTTACCACGATAATATTTAGGTCATGTGACATTTGTATCAAAATTGCCACATGTACGTTATTTCGTATTTTACTTTGTGTTAAGAACAAATCGAAATCGTTAAAAACTTTGAAACTTCTTAGAACTTATGAGATTTATATCTCACCCAATACATCCTATGGGAAGGTATTTTTTGTCTCTTTATTTCGATCACCGATTTGTATTTATTTAACCGTGATCGTAAGTCTTCTGTCGGATATTCTCGATTTTCGATTTGACTGTTTCCATTTCTATCTCTGAGAATTCTCTTTCAGGTTGGAAATAATCGAAATTAACAAAAGCCACCATACTATGTTTCCCGGTCTATGGGCTAAAACAAATAACAGCGCCAGACTATCTGGTAAACAATCGTTATCTGGCGAACCGGGCATAGATTGCGGATGATGTCAGCTGGTTAACCACTATATGAGATGTAATAGTAGTTAAGTTTTATTTGCATTTTCGACATAATAAAAACATATAAATAAACATTAGAAAATAAAATAATAATGAAAACTAGGGATTATTATGGCAACAATTTTGTATTGGGACAACATAAAATGTGTTATAAATAATTTATGCAATTTTTTTTTTTTTTTTACTATAGCTATTAGATTAAAAAAATATATAAATCAATATTCAATCAACTATAGTTAAAATATACAATATTTATTTCAAATATTCTAAAAATAAAAATTTAGACACTGTGGTTTGATTTTAACACGTATACAATACGTGTATAATCCTATAGTAAATATTTTCTAATAAGAATTATAATATATTCTATTATGGTATTATACGCGTCTGAGAGATTTTATTAATTTCAGAGTAAAATAATTGATTTAATTCGGAGAACTATGTTTTTAATGTTTCAACAAAAGTTTATCGTGTGCTCAGACTAGTTCTGTATACCATCAGGGTGGCTTGAAATCAACAGAATACAATGAAAAGGGTTCGTTGTTTATTTTATGAATGCTTTCTAGAACGATAAACCCAAGAGAAACTAATTGAACAGCTAAACAAACTAAAATCTGCATAGAAAAAATAAACAAAACAGTTCGCAAATTGTGTGCACAGTAAAGAAACAAAACTTCTTAGTTAAAAATAATTGTTATCATATCATAAGTTGAGTAAATTATACCGATATAATATTCATGAACGTTACAAATAAATATGATAATTAATATGCCGGTAAACAGAATTTAGCCCATAGTTTTAAATACTGAAATCTGAGAGCTAAATCATACCCGATAAAGTTATTAGGCAGTCAAATTTAAATAAATATATTATAATATAAATAGATTAACGTTTGTTTAATAATGCGTGAAAATATCTGAATAATATATAACAGATTATAATATTATGTCAATATTAATAATAAAAACCCTTATATCTTGTATTGTTATTTCATTGTCGTGTAATATGTCTATTTTAGTCGATTAAACTTAGTAAATTATTATTGTTATTAAAACGTTAATATAAATATTATATTTAAATTAATATTTATTGTATATAAACATAATTGTCATTTGTTATTGACGGATAGGTAGTACTATTTACACGTGACAACTATGAAGTATTTTTCATCTATCGCTATATTATGTTCTCAATTAAAATCAGCTAGAAGCAACTCTAAGGAATTACATCGAATCATTCACAGTAATAAAACAACGTTATTCGAAGCTTCGCGGTGTACACGTAATAAAATGTTTTTACTGCATGCCCTTAAACAGACTACTTCTTTTTGAAGTAAACTCTGCAATAAAATGTAGTGACTTTTTACATCTGTTCCATCCTTCTGTTGCCAGATAACTGTTCCGTCAGTGGTAAAAACTCAAGACTCTGCGTTCAATTTTCCGCCGAAAAATATTCCTACGGGAAAAAAAATAGCGAATTCACTACCCTCTTTGTATAGTGGAAACACTGGATAGAAGCGTAAAGGAGTTGTCCTTTTTTACGAGTCCTAGGAGACCGATTTCTCGACTCTCCGGTTTTCCAAAAGAAAGGGATTGTGCTCACTCTCCAACCCTCTCTTACGATTATCAGCAGACTTTTATTACGTACTCGTGTGACGATAGCTTTTAAATATTATTACGTATTGCGCAGTTAACATGATAACGACACACGATAAAAATATATACATGTATATTTATAATATCATATTTCAGACATCTATGCCATTGTGATTTTTATTTACCAGATGGAACAAAAATTAAGTTTAAATATCGGTTTAAAAAAGTTTTGGTTTAATTCAATGTTTTTTTTATGTATAAAATAATAATAATAATAAATGTGATAAATGTTATTGCAGTTGAGTTTGTTACAATTGAATGTTAGTAACATTGGTATACAACGAAATTGTAAAATTGATTGTTATACATAATATATACTATAGCTATTATTCTAGAAATGATTACGATCAGAATCTAATTATTATAAAGTTAAAAAAAAAAAATTAAAAATGTTAATTTAACTTATTTACTTGTATGAGCAAAGTTTTCCTTTAAGTTTTATGTTAATATATATGTATATTTTTGGGTTGGATACAAAGAAAAAATTTTGACCATTACAATTACTATGGCAACCAAACATTAAAACAGTTTAAATTATATACTATATATATATATCAATTAGTTATAATTAATTAAAATAAGAACCCAAATATCTTCACAATATTAATTGTGGAATATCTGTTACAAGTGATTTTTTTTGCGTTCTGGATGCATAATAATTTCACTATTCACTTGATTTCCACTTAATATCACTGTAAGATGTAAATCAAATAAACACAAAATTAATAAGTTGAAAATAACTAACTAGAGTAAACATGTTTCAATGAACGCAGATACAGACTATAGATAATATGCTATTTCCGTGTAATGTATACGTTTAAATTATTTTTGTTCGACTTACTGTTTGTTTTCATGTTATACGCATTAAGAACTCCCACAAGAGTATACAGCGAAGAAGCCATTTTCTTTCAAAATTCAGACTAAATTATACATTACTTATATTTTTAAAATAATAGTATGTAATAAATATTATATATAATTTCTACTACGGCAACAATTTTCATATTAACATGCTATTTTGTATATTTAATTATTAACTATGACACCTATTTTATACAAGAACTACCAATGGGCTGTAAATAACTAAAATAAATAAAAACTAGTGGGTAGGTAAATTCTAATTTTTTTTTCTTGAAAATAAACGCTACAGTTCACGTGATTAATTCATATTAAACCAAAATAAAAGTCCATGTTGTAGGTATAATAAAATAACTATTATAAATTATAATAATATTTCAATGTGCTGTTTTTGTAAATTATCTAACCCTTTTTTTATATAGAATATAATATTATAATTAATTCTATGTTATAATCAACATTAATTTTTAAATTTGTTAAAATTCAAGAACATTATAAAAATAGAATTATCAAAAACAATATTCGTGATAACCAACAATTTTATGCTAACACTTCCGTTTTGTATAAAACGTAATTAATATTATTAGTTGTACAACGTAATATTTGCATAACCGACATATTTTATTTTATTTTATTAAGCCATATTTTTAAACCAATTTCAACAATGAAATAGCATAAAAATTGCGACGTTCGAGAAAATATTATATGCGAGTTATATGTTCGTGTATTTTAGGGTGTTGAAGAAGATGTTTGTACTCATAATGTCCAGGATGAAGGCCTTTAAAAGTGGATTTACGTAATTTATTCGCGCAGAAATCGAGCCAGAACAACGTATATGAACTGAAAAAAAAGCGAAACTACAAAATATTTATGTCATTCTTAGTGCGTATATCACTTGATAGTCTTTTTGAGATATATTTATATGCGAATACACCGGAAAGATAAGAAGACGAGATGTATATATTTTACCCTTTGCTCTTTTTCTTTGGCAACAACTCGTACAAACGCCTCGTGCGCGGAACGACATCCTTGTATATAGATGTCATTGTTTTATTCTCTTTATCGTTGAAATGTAAGAGTATAAAAATAGTAAACACTGCGGTAATACAGAGCGTAAATTAAAATAAATGATTTATGTGACAATAATATTGTAGGTTATTCAGAGCTATACGATAAGAACACTGTTTCGTTTATTACAATACTTTTTTGGTGTAACTTTTCGTATAATCGAGTTTTGATTTATCACTGAATGTGACATTTTATTTGGAACAATTGTCGGGCACTTTGTATTAAAATCAATTCCCATAAAAACGTAGTTTCAGTGGGTACCTAACCTAATTTTAATTTACGAAATCTACACGATTTCGATAATCAGCCTTTGTCGAAAATAAGTAATATTAAAGCGTTGTTATGTTAGTGATTAGTGGTCTTCCTATAAGTTGTATTATGTTCAGGATTACGAGTTAACTGATATTTATAAATTATTTTAACGTTTATTAATCCACGGTTTTTTATTTGAAATTTTAAGATTATAATATTAAAATTGTGACATGATGGGATATCATATTATTAAATTATTTTATTATACAATTAAACTATTATATTACTATATTTATGATTATAAATTCTTGATAATATCTAAAATAAATTACAATAGATTTTTTTAGTTTATAGTTTTTATAGTTTTTAACATTCAAAATATGTGATTTCCAATCCCAGAAATTTACATTTATTCATAAATTTCTTAATTATTTGGATACCTTATATTGACATTACATAACACTCGTAAAATTTTACATTATCGAAGTTATGAAAAATATTTATCTGTCATAATTTATAAGTAACGGAGCCATTTCGAATAATATTCAATGAAAGAAATCACAATAATAATATTATATTATCATTACAGTGTATACACTCATTGTATTAAAATTGACTATACAAAGCGCCGTTTTATAAAAGTATCAACACATTTTTATTTCTGTGATATCAGTTGTGAGTAAATACTATGATTTATTTTTGTTAAACTGTAAAAATATCAACTCATGTTAAAAAAAAAACAAAAATATTTTATTATTATACAATAATTATATTTTAATATTTTGTGAACGTGTTAAATGCGAGTCTTTATACTTTATTATTCAATTACTTACGTATAATTTAAAATATGTAGAAAGTTCTCATTTTATTTTACTACTTATAATCCCTATCCCCTAAGCTAGTTTTTTTTACCAGTATAGTGTATTATTTTATAAATTGAACAAACGCAATGTATACTGAAAATGTTGTAATAATGATTGTCTGGATAGATATAATAAGACTTAAGACGGTATATTATTTCATCATTTTCATCTATTCTTATGCTTGACTGTGACGTAGATTTCAATGCATAAATAAGAATAATATATACTTCACAATATAACTAATAATTCAATTAAGTTGTAAATATTGATTTAAAAATAATTTAAAATTGTTAGAATTCATCAAGTTGAGTTTGCTATCGTTAATCACGGTTGGTGTTCACTTATTATCTATAATGAACTATGCGTACCTACCAATAAAATTAAAATTATATATTCGAATTTTTAAAGAATATTTTCCTATAAAAAATAGTTTTTGAACACTGGACTGTGGCCACATAAACTAATGTATTTTAACTTTTACAGATTGTGTAAATTGGTAAAAATTTTAAAATAATCAAATAATAAATGTAGCAAGTTTGACATAAAAATTGATGATTTATAAAAGTTGCATATTATAAATAAATATTAATGATAAAAAAAAATATATAAAAAAAAATTATCCATTTTATATTACAGTAAGTACAAACTCTGATTTCAAAGTTATTAAAAATGGTATAAGTAATAGTTTTATGTGCAATTCGTACATTAGATAAAATTGTATAATATGACGTAGGTAATAGATACTATGGAACATAAAAAAAAAAAAAAAAAAACATAAAAGCTGACTAACATTTTTTTTAATGATATAATCTTAAGTTATAAAAACTAACTTTTTGGATATTAAGTCAGAATTAATTCATTTTATAATATGTACTTATTTCATTTTATCAGTAAAAGCTTTGTATGATAATGATAATATATTCATTTGAATACATTAGTGTGTTGAATTATTTTTAAGTGATTTAAAAAGTACTTATTTTATTTTATATTTTAGATTTATATTTGGTAAATCGGTATAACTGTATCGCAAACAACTTAAATTAAATTGCGTTTCTTATTATACCCTAAACAATTGTACAGAATGAAACGATTTTTTGGATTTAGACGACTTCCTGTTGTATACGACTATTATATATATTGCCCCCTCGTAGTATAGATACGCTTTGCCTATTTTATCATCAAAATTAATTCGTCGCCAACACCATTTCAGTTTTGCATATATCGAATTAATTTACATAAGATACCCTATAAAAACCGCGAGATCGAGACTAGGCCGGTAAAGTCTTACCTAACCTAACCGACGAAGAAGAATATAGGAGAACATTAAATTTCATTCCGTTCGGTAATGTCTTCGAAATAGGGTTTGGTAGATGTTGGTAGTAGAGGGTCGTAATTGAACCGCGGTTGGTTATTTCGTACCCCATAAATATTCGCGTTTTATCTAGCACAGGAGCTAAAAAAAAGAGAGAGAGAAAATGGCATTATATTCTTATTTTTTTTCACAAGGATCGTGCAGATAAATTGTGCAAACGAGAATTTAAATACTGGTATCGACCACGACGAAGGTATATCCACTTTCAGACCCCATACACATAAAACACTCGTGGAATGCACCAATTCAAACACTTTTGGTGCTCGCAAAAGTTCATATTAACTGCATATGAAAGATGGTTGAAATCCTTATAGATGAAACTCCTGGGACATTATTTTACGAGTAATGTACCTGGCTAGGCAAAGTTTACACATAAAATTATTGTAATCATCGTGGTATTTAATCATCATTACGAAAACGTTAATGAAACAAAAATGTGATATATATTATGTATACATTTTTTCACAGTGTTTAAGTATGGCGATGACGTGTCGTAACATAATATTTTTTTATGCTATAATAATAGTACAACTTGGAAAAATAATTTTAAAAATATTGAGAATCTAAATAAATAATAATTTTATGAATATCGCTTATTTATATTCTCAAAGACTATAAACTAAAAAATGATTAAGTGAGTATATTAGGTACCTATAAAATATTATTATAAGAGAAAAATATGCAAGTTAGATACATAGGTACATATAGTGAGCCCACTAATAAATATGCGCAGGTTTTTGTGGTCGGCATGTAATGACGAGCGAAATAAATAAGGAAATCACAAAATTACAATTGAAAATTTAAATCAATAACTAAAATTATGTTATTGATTGACATAGTAGTCTTATATAATTTATTTAAACAATTATTATTATTATTTTAATCTTTTAAATTTATCAGACATAACTTGATTCTTAAAAATAAAGAACAAACTTACATAAAAAAAAATCATAAGTCATTGATAAACAATAAAACTTTGTTTAGGTAAACCTTTTTAAATTAAATATTTTTTTTTCTAAGCAGTACGTTACTTTCAATACTTGGTTGTAGCTTTAAAAATATCAATGACTAAATCATAGTTAATGTAAAAGCTCTGTTTTTAGTTATATAAACACGGTTAAGTCCATCAAATCCTTCCTGACCAGTTGTGATCGCAATTTTATCTTACGATTACACGTTACAAAAGGTTTCTTTTACAAGAACAATACTTGTTACTAGTATTGAAACAAAAATAATGTTCTAATAATGCTATTGGAAAGTATAGATTGTCAATGGTTAATAAAAATCTGAAAAAATACACTTACATACGTGTACATTGTGTATAAAACGAAATATAATACTGTTGAAGATATTTATCACACATAAACAATATTAATTATTTTTAAGTTAAATTACGATATAATTCAGACATTAAAATAAAATAAAGCGTTATCATTATAGTCATTTTAAATGTAAATTTAATATTTTATTATTGGTTATTTTTATAAATGTATCGATATTTTCAAAATTTAGGTAATTTTACCTGTATTAAAAAATAAATATTTACTGTAAATTGATTGAGACAACCTCAACAAACATGAAAAATAATTGATGATATTTAAATTGTTAAAAAAATATACAAATGACCTAGTTGATTAAGCAACATATTACAATACCTATCACACATACATTTTACATTGATTTTTTTTTAGTTTTATTTTTTCGATAAAATAATTTAAATTTTATTATAAAAACAAGCTATATTTCTTTATTTTTAAATAAAACTTATTATTTTAATTTTTTATAATATTTGTTATTTATATGTATATTATTAAGCAACTTAAAAAAAGAACAATATCTTTTTTTCAAATAGTTGGATAGAAAGTAATATTCAACATCAAAGGTTCTCAAATATAGCGACTAGCCGAAGAAATAATCGAAGAACACCATAACTTTAGTTTTATCATTGCCGATGACCCATTCAATATTGCTTTGTGTAAAAAAAAAAGTAATAATAACGACAGAAGTAAAAAAGGTCTCCCTTTAGTTACCCTCCCCCCAACCATCATAAAGGCAATGTACTATGAACAAATTGAAAATAGTAATCCAAAGTTTTACCATTGTTAAAGTTCATCTTTCAAAAGCAATTTTGTAATATTTTTCTCTGTTAACGTGTAACATTCATACTTGCCATTATTATTTTATAAAATTGTATTAATACCATAATGCTACTATTAGCATTATAATATATTGATTAATTAATTATCGTTATCTCATAATATTGAATTTATCTTTTTTAAGTATCGTGCGTATTAACAATATATTATTTAAAAATATCTAAATTAAATTTAAGTGTGTTACCTTGAAAATATTTCTAAAAATTGTTTTTTATCAATAGTAAACTATTTTTGAGATTCTACATTAAATAATCATTATTTTAATATATTAAGTGATAAAAGATGATTTATATATACAGACTACAACAGTAAGTATCAGCAATAATCAATCAAATAGAGACTTAAATATTTTGTTATCATTGTACTTTCAAATTTTCGGAATCAATAATTTGTCAATTTAACTATGATTACTTTTTAAGAAATCATCTACTAAGTATTTATATCGTTTTTATAGAATAGAAATACAATATTATATTATTCATATTATTGGTAACGCCTATCATTTGAATGATTAATTATTTAATTTTCTATCAAATGCTATCTAAAATTAAACCATTTTTGATGAAAAACACAAATTATAAGTATTATAATATTTTTTTCCATAATTTTTCTGGTTTTAATTAAGAAATAATAATAATTTATATAAATTATATGTGTATAATATTATGTATGTATAACACATTTTCAAATTCGATTGTCTTAATATATTATTATATAATATAATATTAAATATAATATTTTTAATTAATTGAACTATTTATTTATCAAAAATTATAATTATTGTATTAAAAATTGTATCTCTTTTATATATGATTTTATAACTATGATATAGGAATAGAATATAACGAATATATCATGCATTCATGAGCCCTTCATATTCAACGAGTTATTAGTGTAAAATATAATGATTTAAAAAAAATCATTATTTGTATAAATAAAAAATTTATAAGAATGAGATTTTTAATGTTTATGTATATTTTTTCTTGCCCATTAAATAGTATGCATTTCAATTTATGTATATATTATACACTAGTTTTTTTTTCATCAACTTAAGTTTATATTAGTAGGTATTTTAAACATTTTATAATGGGCTTGGATATTTTTTTTTATGAAATATCCGTTATTGAAATAAAATTCAGTATTGATATAGTTATACAAGACATAAGTTACAATTTAAAATGAATAGACGCAAATCGGTTCTATTTCAATCAATATAAACGTGATTCGAAATTTCTTAATATTGTTATAATATTTCATAAAAATGAAGTTTCAAAATACCTACTCGAAATACCTACTTTTAAATAATGATCTTAATAATACATTTGGCTCAGTTGATATTACAAACGACAAATAATATAATTTTATGTAAAAAGTACATATAATATATTTTTAGACACCACCGATGATCCAAAAGCTGAGACGTGCACTGACGAACCTTTGTTAACGGTCATCACAGATAGATATGAATTACTGTCGAATCGATTGAAATAAATTGACGCTTCTTCCATTAGGTTTACGATCCACACATTTGTCTTTTTCTTATATCAACATAGTTTGAAAATCGATCGTTTGACATGAACAAAAAAAATGGAGAAGATGTGACTGGGACGTCCGGACGATACAAGTGACACGAACTGAGCTCCGGTCAAAAGTCTTTCGCGAAACGTGGTGGACTACGATGATGAATGACGACAGGTTTGGCTATTCAGCCCCCCGGTAGACAAAAAATCCATTATATGCGTGACCTTTGTTCGGGGATAATGTTACTACGGAATTATACTTATACCCTATCCCTACTCCTCATGCTGGTTGATGCTCGAGAATAAGCTAAGTCAGCGCAAAAACATCCACGCGAAATGATCACAGTTATGTTTGTTTAAAACTTCGGCGTCCTTTTCCTCGTTCTCTCGCTATCGAGTATTACAGATTAGGTACGCAAAAATAAATAATTTGGTTACATAATATCTGCAGTACATACCAGAAAAATTTTGAAACACATATCATATCGATATAATACAGCATGTATGGATCAGTGCTTGAATTGGGGGGGGTGGATGTGGGGGGATAGAGTCCGCTTTCTTTTTTCTTTTTTAAAAAGAAATCTATTTATTTGAAATGGAACGTTGAACCGCAAAATTTGATGTAGTGAATTTGTAAATCATCAGTTTTTACTGATGCAAAATATACCTATAACCTATCACCAATAGTCATAATATTTGTATATTTGTATCGATTATGAAATAGAAAATTGCAGGTTAATAACAATGGGTAATTAATATAATCAATCGTTAAGCTGCGGCGACCACACCTAGACCTTTATTCTATGCGACCGCTGCGATCCTAGATATTTTGAATGTGACTATTTTTCACTTTTTTATAATAATATATAAAAGAAGATGTCACAAATCTATGAGTGTTTTTTTCAACAAATTTTACACTAATTCGATTTTTACATCGATTGGCCACAGTTGAGTTAGTTGATCATTTTTTATAGGAAATCTATAAAAAAAAATAATATTCATACAAGGTGTTTCTAAATAATAAACTTAACTAAATTAACGTGGATATATTATGCATTACTAAAAAAAAGATCCTGTATAATAGACAATTATTATACGATAAAATTTTACAAACACTATCAAAAAAAAAAAATTACGTTTTTGTAATGTGTACAATGTTTCGATCAGATTCGTATGCCATTCAACGACATCACAGCCACCAAATGATCGGATCTGAATTGAATCGCATGCGTTTTCAGATCATTACAGTGGCACACGAGACGAGTAGCTCAAACGGGAGTGATACACCCGTAACGAGGAGCTCTTACAGCTCTACGAGTCACTGGAACTTTTCCATCTGCTCACTAGATCCGACGAACGTGCGAATAGTCATTTCTGCGGAACGTAACCCGCAGAATCTTTGCGCGTGTCGACAATGACGATTACGCACAGGGAAACAGGGTTTTTACGAATATACGTTCTGTTTGGGAACATAATTGAACACTTACGAATAATGTATTACTGCGAATGACTGTTTATCACATAATAAGGAAATAAAAAAAAAATTAAATATGCAAATATTTAATACAGATGTGACAATTAGTGTTCGCGCAAACGCGACACACCCAACACTGGCAGTGCATCCGAACGGCACCAGATTTATATAGGCCATAGAACAAAGCCAAGGTCGAATTTGTTTGTGCATATCAGATCTTGAGCTAAAGAAATGTTAGAGCTCCGAATATTAGATATGAATAAAATCACTGTTTAATAATACGAGTACAAACAATAAAATGTGCAGGCAACAAAATATGCTAAAAATCAAAAATCTTGGACAAAAAATATAGATATGTTCTATACCAGATGCCTTCCTAATCGCTCAAGTCTGCCTGGGGTGGGTCTTGCTACGACGGGGGAAAGACAGTGAATGTCAATGCTGGTCGTTTCGCCGGACCTTTTATACCTGTTGTTCTGTGACAGATAACAAGAAACCTACGAAACCCCAATAGTGCAATAGCTGATAATCGCACAATTTAAATAAAAGTTATTTTAAGAATAAGATAATTATAATAAAAATAAGAAAAAAAATTGATTAATGATACTAATAATTAGTATCATAGTTAGATAATTAGTATCAAATAGTTAACTATTGATTATATTAATAATTATTATTAATATAATCAATAGTTTAGCCGCGAGTATCACACCTAGACCTTTTTTCTATGCGACCGCTGCGATCCTGGTTATTGTAAACGTGACTATTTTTCACGTTTTATATTATAAGAAGAAAAAGAAGATGTCAAATCTATGAGTGGTTTTTTGACAAATTTTACAATTCACTTTGTAACAGCGATTGGCCAAAGTTGAGTTAATTGCTCAGTTTTAATAGGAAATCAATAAAAAAAGAGCGGGTAAGTGAGTATCGCTCTGCTGTACATTAGGGGGTGGGATGGACCTCGGACTAGGGAAGGTTAAATTTGAATGCAATGATAGGTATCATTGTATACGAAAAACGATTCTGAACGAAGATGATTTGTCAGTCTAGGATATATTATACTTAAATATTGTAATATATTATATTTTGAAACAAATTCAAACACTTAAGTAAAAGTTTCAAGATCTTACGTCAAGTAATTTTTTAAAAATAACAAAAATCGAAAATTATTTATTAGTAAAACGTTATTTTACACGTGTATTTTTGATTTCAAATTAAAATTAAAACTTTAAACACTCATAAAATTTTTTAAATTGAACAATCCTCAAACTTTTTTATAATTATTCTAAGCTTAACTTATGGACAGCATAGTATTAAATTTTCAATTCTTAGCTTTTGATAGAAAATATTTATAAATTTTTAACTATCAAATAGTGAAAAATATTCATGATTTTGACGAATTTTTGTCAATATTTGAACTTCAAATGCTTATAAAAAAAAATTGTGCCTATGTATATTTATAATTTTTGAATGAGAGTTAGAACAAGTTATGTGGACCCTTCAATTAAATTTTCAAGTAATTTGTCCCAGCTAAATTTTTTTTATCAACATTTATAAAAAATAAATAAAAAAAATTAAAAATTTCAATTGTCTATAAATAGCTCAAAAAAAGTCAAAATATTTTGAAAATCAAATCACGTAAAGTAAATGGCAATCTAAATAACTGGTAAAATTTTCAAGTATTTACGACTTATACTGTTTGAATAACAACAAATATCAAAAACCGTTTGAGGCTAAACCGTTATTTAACGCGGTTTTGAAAAAATTTAAATTTCAAACCCTCGTAAAAAATTTTTGTCTGAATCCGGTAGAAGTTTTTTTACGTATATTTGAAGAAAAATGTATGGAGAACTTTGCCAAAGCACAAACGTGTACCAAATTTTCAAAACTTAGTTATAAAAGAAAAAAATTTTACGATTTTTCAACCACAAAATTACTTGCAAATTTTCGCAATTTTGACACATTTCGTGTAAATTCGAACTTTAAGCACTTATAAAAAAAAATTGTGACTAACGATTACGGATTTTTTTTTATCACTTTAAGAAAAACTTATAAGAAACCTTATATTAAATTTTCAAGATTTTCTGGCCGGCCAAAAATTTTTTATCGTTATTTAAAAAAAAAATACTTAGAAAAATTGAAAATTTCAATTGTCTATAAATAGATCAAAAATGGTTAAAATATTTTGAAAATTTATCTGTAAAGAGATAACCACAATATAAACATTTGGTGAAAATTTCAAGTATTTACATCGATTAGTTTTTGAGTTATAGCAAATTAAAAAATTCTATTTTGTCGAAAACGGTTTTGCGTAAAAATTCCCGTTTTTCTGTCATTTTTTTTTGTTTTTCTCGATTTTTTTGAAAACTGTTGGAAAATGTTTATTTTTCACCTCTATAATGCACCAAGGATATCCACTTTTCCATCGGAAACCACCCCCAAAGTTTGAAATCGATGCATTATTTCGACTAGTTATGTTGTACACGGACACAAAAAAAAAAACAAAAAAAAAAAAACACACATCATTGTAAAATCAATACATTCATCAATCCGTTCAGAATCTAAAATATTTATAGTTAGGAGCCTATAAATAACAAAACTGACTAAATTAACGTGGATAAATGTATTACCAAAAAAAAAAAAAATCTTGTATAATAGACAATTATTAGTATACCTACGTTACAATTTTACAAACACTAAAAAAAAATTAACGTTTTCGTAATGTGTACAATGTTTCGAACAGATTCGTATGTCATTCAACGACGTATTCGTAGCCATCGAATAATCGGATCAGAATCGAATCGCACGCGTTGTAAGATCATTACAGTGGCACACGAGACGGGTAGCTCAAACGGGAGCGATACACCCGTAACGCAGAACTCTTACGAGTCACTGGGACTTTGCCATCTGCTCACTAGATCCGAAAACGGAGTTTTTACGAATATACAGTTCTTTTCGTATTCACGTAGTTTGCGTCTTTTGAGAGCCGTGCGTATATACGACTTTTGCGCAGTTGCATTTCTTGACGACGTTCGTGTCGTACAAGCATAATACTGTATTCATGTACATGTGTGTAATTGGTGTATATATTATGTAATAATAAAAGTTTTTTGTAGGTGTATTGATGAGTTATTATAATAACATGTTTTATATCTTCAGAAATCGTAATTTAAATTATAATGTCATTGGATAATGTGTAATAAATGAATAAGTGTTTTTTTATTTTAAAATATTTTATAATAAATTTAATGATTTTTGGGGATTATGGGTGACTGAAGGTGATGTGGGAGGCTTTGCTCTGTAGAGTAATGTGATATTGAATTTTGTGTGAAACGCTCGTTCATCCAACATCCACTGAGTCCCCATTCAAATTTTTTTCCAAATCAACCACTGGTATGGATTAAGGTCGAACTTATTAGTCTAATAATGTTGATATTGTATATTTTGATAATATCAAATAATATGTCATCCACTGAAGTATTACCGCGGAACTTCTATATTATAACAAAGTCGAATAAGCAAAAAAAAAAACACACATCATTGTAAAATCAATACATTTTCATCACTCGTTCAGAATCTAAAAAAAATTCATAATATGGAAGAATTTGTTAAATAGAATTACATTTTATTTAAAAATGATGCTCATAGTTCTTAAAAATATTTCGTTAAGCAGACAATTTTGTAAAATAGAAGTTCGTTATTTTATGGAAATTTCACTGTACAAGAAATTAAATATTTCAAATACGGGGATTCGTTTCGAAGAAAGATTCAAAAATGTTATATAATAACAAATATTATGCAAGAAAACAAATACTTATCAAAACTTATAATAAGTATTTTACTCGATTTTTTTCAACTTTGATATTATGTATTGTCAAATTATAATATTATCTTTTTCTTAGTAAGATTATAAATGACTAAACCGGATAATATGATCTGCGTATAAGGGTTATCATTATTACTTAAACACACACAGTTGTCTCAACTATAAAACACAAATACTAATATCGTAATGAAAACCAAACGTTAACTTATTCGATAAATATATCAAGCTATTTAGTTGTTTAGTTCGAAATACCTCGGACAATAGTATTAAACAATTTAATGACTGCGCCGTAAAAGTATACGATAGGACCACCATAATTCTCGTGCACTAATTCGTCCGGGGATGCTATTTGGCGACCCCTGCAATAGGTTATTACTTATTAGCTATCGTAGTCTTAACAGTCTTACATCACGGACAAAATGCGCAATAATGTTTAACGAACTCGGAGAACCAGACAGTTTATAAGTGTATTAAATTATATTATACCTATAATAATATAAAATATAAAAAAAAAGAAAATTGCAATTTAAATCATTTTTTTTCAGCATAGTATACGTGAATATCATAGAACACCACCTCGTTTCAACAAAAATATAATACAAAAACGTGCGTTTATAAACTATACCTATGAAATATTTTGAATTCACAATTTCGTTTAGGCCGTTCGAAAAACGTATATACTGCAAATACCTACACACGCCGTAACCCGGTGGTCGCCTGGTTGGCATCTAAAGGGATAGAAGGAAAGCTATAAGATTGCACATTGCACACACATAATATTATATGCGTGTGTGTGTACACGTTTTTTTCCTCCTATGCGATATAACGCACCGACCGAACCCGTTACCGTAATGGCCAATGTAAATTCGCTTGCCTAGCGTATTCGTCTGGCTAACAGATGCGCTACGATAAATCTGCATGCAGACCGCATGGACACAAAGGACGAGATATAAAAAAAAAAGACATTCGAGGTTAAACATGAAGGATATTACGTTTTTGATGACTCAAAAAAAAAATATATATTTTTTTTTCCTTTTAACGTCCTTTATTTTATATATAATCAAACGCACCATAGCCCCCCTACGAGGGCTGTAGTGTTGTTGTAATTTTTTTTCATTCAATATAATGCGGTTTGTATACCGTTTTATTTCCCGCACACACGCGAAAAAAAAAGATGTGTACACTAACGCCACATTATGTGACATGATGTACGATCGTTTATGAGAGCAGACCTTTGATATTAATTTATGACCATCCGAAAGACCGTAATGTGACAATAATGGGGGCACATTAACCCGTTGCACCGGTTTCTCGCCCTAAAACGCGGTACACTATATATTTTTCAATCGGGACTCCCTCAGATAAACCGCCTCAAACATACCAAACTCACACTTAATCAACTATACATCAGTCACATAACCGTATTTTAAGCGGGCGAAATGGGGTGCGTTGGACACTACCCTTTTTTTTTTTTGGCCCATATGCCCTCAAAGTAAAATAAATAATCCATTAATTAGCTGAAAAAAAGTGACTAGAAGTAAATAAAATTGAGAATGACACAAACACCATTTTTTTATAATTCATTATGAAGTACTTTGTAAGAAGGGCTAGTGCACTTTTTTGATATTAAATCACTGTGGCGTACAAAGATGACGTACAAATAATAAATAGATTAAATTCTCGGTAAATTCAAATTCAATGAATTTAATCTTTGTAGTATTTGAATGAATTTAAATATTTAATAACTAAATTATTTTTTCTACGAATGAGGTTTTATACGTTTTTTTGATGTTTTTGATTTATCGAAAGAACACTCATCTGTGGCTTACATCATATATGTATCGGCAAATAAATAATATATACGAAACAACGATAAAATATACAATCGTGGCGCTAAAGTTAAAGCAATAAAACATAATTTACTCGGAGTGAAAACAAAAATCTATAGTAAAATATTATTGCATCCAGACAAAAAACATTACTCCGGTCTATTAAATATATAAATATCGAAACGGAATCATATGACAAAACATATTATTAAAGTGGATTTGATTTGATATTAAATTTTAATACTCTAAATGTTATCTACCACATGAATCGAAAACTGTCTATTCAATTAAATCCACTAAATATTAAATAAATGCGTCAAAAATATATTAATGATATTTTTGATTAATATCAATGTACATTGTACATTTTTTCTACTCACGTCATTTCATGTTATTTTTAATAATGAAACTCTACTTTATATGTTAATCGAATTCACTTAGTATATTATATGGTATCGTTTTTAAATATTTATATACTAAAAAAAAAAATCAACGATGTTTCGATCAGATACATCAGTAGTTCGATTTAAGAATAATATAGATTTAATTATATTTATGATAAGAACCAGACGGGGCTCAGTATAAAATTATTAAAGCATTTTTAAAATGCATAAAAATAAGTTTAATCCATTGAAATATCATCCATCCATCAAGTATATATGTTATTTCAATAATACATTTTGAACAGTAGATTTTACAAGAAAGAGTCATTGCTGATATTTTCTCATCATCTGTTAAATCTTCTGTTGTCATTTGCTGTTCATCAATCATCACTGTGATTTTCTTGATACGATTTTTAAATTGGATGATTCTATTTTATAACATTACCAACCTTTAATTAAATATAACATCACATTCAACTTAGCTTTTGAGTGCGTTGATGAATGTATTGATTTTCGATATTATTTAATTGAATGAGTGAAAATATTTAATTTCTCAGAAAAATAATAAATTTATACATTTTCTACATTAAATTAAATATTATAAGTAATTATGTTTATTATTTTACTGGTGTTTATATTATACTAGCAATTTAAATAAGTCAAATACAGACTTTATGAAAACTATATAACTTATTAAATTATATTATTTGAAATTTTCACTATCTTGGGCATCTTATATTTATACAGTATACACGAAATGACCTGATATAATAATTTATTATTCTATATTTTTAATAATAAAATGATAACTACGAACTGGGATTCTTCTATTTTATAATACATTTTATAATATTTACTAAATTGAATCTAAATTTAAATAGGTAATTAAAAAAATCTAGTAACTATTCTTTTGATATTCAAATATTCCCACTTTTAAATTAAATAATATGATTGATATTTTACCATAACAATATTATCAAATCAAAAGAGTTAATACTTTTTGATACATGGTATTATAAACTCAATAATGTAATTCTTTGAGGACTATATTATTATGAAATAACCACTTTATATGGAAATATATTTATTTATACTATTTTAAATATAAAATAAAAAGTAGAGGAATTTCTTGGGGTATATAAGTATTAACTTTTTTTTTTTTTTTTTTGAAAATATTGTAGTACTCTTATTATTCAACTTGGTATAAACGTATAAACATTTTGAACTAATATATTATGATATAACATTTTCAAATATAAAACAATCTTTCCATCATTTTTGATATTTATTTTATGGCTCTTACCAAGACAATTGAGTACTTGAAAATGTCGAGAGACACACATTTACGCATTTAAGTACTTAAAAACGGGTAGATCGCTGCTGATTCTCGTTGAACGCATTTTTAGGGGTATAATTTGCACATACTACAACATACGTATATTATATTTAATTTAGAAAATTCCAAAGTAAAGACACGTTTAAGAGAACCATATTATATACGTACCATTTAATATTTAAATTTTAAATTCTTGGATTCGTATTGAATATGTAATTATTTTTTTTTTAAATTATAACACGGAGATATTGGATAAAAATAACTATTTAGAAATATAATTTAACAGACTTATTACAACTAGACTAATGTGATGAATCAATAAAGCTTGGTGTTGCACATTATGAATTTAATAAGTTTTATAACCAACAGAATAAATTATTTAAAATTACTAAATAGGTTTTTGTTTTATTTAAATAGTTGAAAATATTAATTAAAATACAAAAAACAATGTGTCATAAACAATTCGACATATTATTATATTGCAAAATTAATTATTTTCAAATTTATATACAGTATTAGAATGACACGTAGGTCAATGATCTTATTCGTAATAAATTTATATTGTAAATGTAATATTCACTGCCATAGAGTTATGTTTTTGAGCAATGCAGTATTTATTTTACAACAGAAATATTTTTCCAAAAAGTCTAACATTTTGTCATTTTATACCATAATTTCGGGAAAATGAAATATTTTAAAACTTTGTCACGAATATTTAAAATTGAATTAGACGAATAGTGTTGATCCTTTGAAAAATCCAACGAAACAAGAACACGTACACATAATACCGTAACAACTAGTGTGCCATTGGTTGTATATATTATTTATACAATAATATATCCTTTTATATGTTAAGTAACATCGGGCTTATAAAATAAAATAAAAACTTCCCTATCCCTTTCATAAAACTAAATCAAATTTCATATTACGGATATAACGAATTGTTCATATCCCTACCCCTGTGCCGATGTTCTCGTTTGCTGTAATAATAATAATGCGAACTTTATACGCACGGAATAGCGTTATAATACGAGACTCGCCGAGCTCTCTTTCACTATATATCTGTCTGTTCACTACTTTGGAGGGACCGTACAATTTAATTTAAACTAACAGTTACAAATCGGGCTGAAACAACCCTCCAAAATAATGTAACCCTTGTCTCTGCCGCAGGGAGGGTTTGGGCAGAGTGAAATAAAAACGATGGAAAGTAAACGCTTTATTGCGTTTTGCCACACCCCGACTGCATTTTCTTATTATAGTTCGGTACGATCCCGATGGGAAGTCCGATAGCTTCTTATATTTTTTTTTTTTTACAATTTTAATGCCGATATATTGCTATTATGATTTATGTTGATCCATATTATTTATTTAAGCTGGATTTATTGATGTTGGAGTTCGTGAAACCCAGTAACTAAACACGATAAACGCGTGCACTTTTTCACCAGTCACTGCAGTACAATAATATTTCAGCAACACGAGTTAATACTTAATTGAATTCCCCCACGTTAAAATATAATCAATAGTATTATTAGGGGTAAAATAATTAGTATCATAAGAAGAGAGTATACCTCATAAAAGTTGTGGTGTACTGCCTTCAATTATTTAAAATTTAAAAGTTTGTTAATTAAAATAAATGCGAATATGCTGTTAAGAAATTAGACTACTAATAGCAAAATATACATAATTTAACGTCTAATCAAAGAAAAAAAGATTCTCTATTCAAAGTCGAGATCAATGGTTAAATAAAGTAATTATAAATTCGTTTGGATCACCAACACAGATAAGTACACGAATGTTCTTGAAAATAATGATGAAAATCACAAAAATAACGTATATCTAGTACTGATTTAGGAAAATTATAATCTATAAATATTTAAAATGCTTAATATTATATAACTGATAGTTTATCATCTACTTTTTCTTATCGAAATGTGCTGTATCATATTAAATTATATCTCTGTTTAATTATTTCAATATTAAGTTTTTAATATTTTTATGTACTTATGGTATTTTTTGTTTATATTTATTATATTAACGATTCACGTCATATTCATAAAAATAAAACAAAGTACGATACTGATTATTATGTCTATTTTTGATATAATTGATAAACATAACAATATAATTTCTACACTAACTAGGTTAACATTCTAAAATCATCATTCCAGTTTGAACATACTTTTTATGAATATAAAGAGCATTGCAAACCACTTTTAGGAATTTGAATGTCTTAACACTGCACTTAATAATAAAAATCATATAATTAGTATAAAAAAATCGTGGCTCGAAGAAAATATCTATCAAAATACTAGTCAATTAAATAATTTCATACATACAATTACAAATATTAATATATGCGATATTTGGAATGATATTATACTTCACACTATGATAAAATTAGCTTTACTAAATAAATACTAGATGCAATTTTCTGTTTACAACAATTATGTTTGACAAAATAAAATATGGAGTATTATCAGTTTACAGATCCCCAAGTGGTAACATAATTAAATTTATTGCAAATAAAGGCACTATACCAACCAATTAGTTAATTTCTATGAACAAATCATTATACTAATACTAACAGAAAATATAAACATAATTCTACTTGATATTACTAACTCAACAGCAATATAATAATTATTTAGGTTTACTAAATTCCTTTAACTTCAATCAACAAATGCATTTTTTAAATCAATTCAAATCCATTATCTGTATTAATCATATTATAGGTATTTCTTAGAAAAAATTACGAGTATAATCATTATGTTATTATCATAGCTTGCATAGACTCCTTAATTACCGATAAATATAAATTATTTCTACAATTAAATCATCATATGATAAAAAAAAAAAAAACAATATCATTATAAAATCATATAAATATGTACATCTGAATTAGTTAAAAAAATGAATAGCTAAGAATAATTATTAAAAACAAATATAAGATAAAACTAGTTACAAAATAAAATAATTATAAATATTACGGGAATATAAATATAATCAACAAAATCAATAAACTATACCTGGTATTATTAGATCGTTTTAAAAAAATAAGGATAGATTGCGTACTCTAACTAAGAGTTTACCATTAATAAAATTGATTCTTCATTAATAAATAAATACAAAACTTATAGAAATAAACTATCTGATATTATTACTAAACATAAACAAAAAATGTATGAAAGAAAATTAATAGTTATTGAAAAACCCCCCAAAAATATGATCAACAATAAAATACTTAATAACAACCCAAACACAGTCACGTCCTCAAAATTATAGATTAAATATGAAAACATAATTTATAATCTATTGTGAACTACTATTAATAGCTAGTACATTCAACAACTATTTTTTGAAATGCAAATTGTGTATACGTAGTGATAATATTAAATAAATTCCAGTCAAACCAGTCTCTGTATTTAAGAAAAATAACTATAGCAGAATTAAATACCATTATTTATCTCATGGTGCCGTGAAAGGTGATTCAGATCCTAAGAAAGATGGCATAACAACTAATTTGGTATAAAATAACAAATAAGCAATATCTAATATTGTTTTAGAACATACTATTACCACAATTATATGGGAGAAAATGTAATACCTAATTAATTTAAATATGTCTTAGTATCATTAATACCCAAAGGTGGTGACTAAACAAAAATAATTAATAACTATAGGTATAATACCTATTAAATATTTTTTCAAAAATGATTGAACTAAATGATTATTTTAATTATATATAGAAATTTAATCTACTAAAATCCCTGTTTGGGTTTCGAGAAAGATCAGAAACCGAATATTATTATACTTAATCAATAAAAAACAATAAGTTAAGATATATAACATTTTAATTGACAAAACTATAGTGTAGTAATGTGTCTAAAGTTGGAGATATCAGAGATATTATTTAATTTATGTAGCTTCATTAAGTAATTTAAATCTATACGTCAAACTTTATTCTTACGTAGACGATACGGCCATACTTATCTATGGAACTAGTCGAAATAAAGTTCATCATAATTCCCAAATGGATATGCGTCTGATAAATACTTGCAGGTTTTTAAGACATAACTTAGATATAAACTATAATAAATCATATTATATACTCTTTACACAAGATAAAAGAACTCAACCAAACTTCAATACAATAAAAATTCACGATATAAACTGTAAAATTAATATACATGTGTGCGTGCGATTTTATCAATAAAGTAGATAAGTAAAAGGCACAAAATATTTAGGAATAAATATTGACCAGCTTCTATAAAAAGAGACTCGTACATATGTATCCTAAGTATGAAATTATAAAAATTGTACTTTATATCTATATTATGTATATTAGAGCAAGACAAATATTAAATATTCTAGTAGTACATAAAATATTCATAATCTACTTTACTATGACTCAGTCAATTCTGCAATATAGCAAAACTGCTTGGAGTGGATTAGGTATTTTAGTAAGGATTAAAATACTGGGAATATATAAAATCATAATTAAAATAATATTAAACAAACCCAAAACGTATTCTTCAATACGATTATTCAAAGACTTTAACGCTTTATTCGTACAACAACTATTTCATAGAAATACACTTTATTTTACATAAAAATTAGTTTTAAACCAACATCATATAATACACAAGAGAAAAAACAGAAAAAATAATATAGAGAACCTTACTACTAGAGCATTAAAATCAAGTCTATATTTTTTTCGTGTAAGCTAAAGTGATTAAATATGGCTCCAATACATATTATAAATTTAAAATCTTATATTCAATAACAAAAAAAATGCAATTACAATATAGTTGAGCCAGGTTACAAACAGTTAAACTAAGTGTATGCGATGTGAACCTATTTAATCAACCTACTATAAAATAGTAAATTATTAATTAATACGAGTAATAATAATTATACATAAAATATATTGTGCTTTTAATTACCAAGTTTCTTTGTGTATTCACTACTATAGGCATAGTATTTTTTGTTGTATATTATATCATCACAATTATTTATTTTTATGAGTACTCAAATTTCACCAAAAAAGGGTTATTCTTAGTGGTAATTTTATATGTCATATTAATTTTAATTATATTTAAATGTACCATTAGATGTCGAATATAGACAGTGTTATTAAAATATTATAATCATTCAACATTTAATAAATTTTGTTTTTCAAAATGATAGGAAAAGCATTTTACTTGTGGTTATTAAATAAAATGAATTATAACATTAAAATATTCTGACCATAAAAATAAAAATTCTTAGTTCATACCTGGTTGCAGGATAGCTTTAAAATCATAGAGTAAAATATTTAAGTTAATATAAAATGCTAATATTGTACCTATTTCGAGTTTTTCAATAAAATGTCTTCTAAAAATACTATAATACTAATACATTTCAATATTACGGTGTTAGGTATAAGATAAAAATGTAGTTATACAACATATAAATTTAGTTCTTATCGTGAATACTAATTTGTCCTTTATTTCTCCGTTCTTCTACTTCTAAATTTTAAAATAAATTTTACTCGTTTGTGATGCGTTTATTCTCGACATCAGTGCTTTATATTTTGCGTTCATTGCTGATGCTATTGTTTTTGTATTTTATTCAAGAATCCTTCAAAATTCATTAATTATATTAAATAAATATTATTATTGAGATAAATAATTATTTTTATAGATACTAAAATTGTACGAGTCTAACAATGCACAATATGCATTTTAAATAGCTCTCGAATAAAGAAATAGAGTACATTATGTTTAAGGGTAGAAGGTATAGGTTAGAAAGCATCTGCGTATTTTTAATTTTTATGTGTGAATTTATAAAATATTATCCTAAAAAATAAATAATAGTTTAAAACTATGGATATTTTATAAAATTGAAAGTAATATCAGAAAATTAGAATTTATATATAGTTATATTTATATATTTTAAAACTTTATTATATTGGCTATCGAAGCATGTAAATAGTTTTTAAAACCAATATAACATTATTTTGTCATGACGATAAGCTGTAGATAGTTACTGAAGACTGAAGAAAATAGAATGGCTATTTCTTTAATAATATGAAACCATAAGACATAATAATATGAAACAATGTTTTACACAAGAACCACAATCCCTGATATCAAAGACTTTCATCAGACCTAAAAACTTCCAACATTGTCTCTGGTGGGTTACATACCACATGAAATTAAACTTTTGTAGTGAAAGATCTTTCTTGTATAGTTAATATTATTATACTTAGATCAGAAAAATGTAATAACTTCCAAATTTGTCTAGGAATTTGTTTATAATATCCTTTTGTAACTTAATATCATTGAGTAAAATATATAGACATAGTACGCTATTTATATTCAACGATAATATTACCCATAAAATATTGTAATTTGGTTTCATAAATTAAAATTAAAATTATAATAATATTTATAAATTTACGTAGATTAATATTAGTTGCACATATCTCAGCATTATCAAATTATAAGTGTCTAATTTTTTTATTTATTGTCGTTTTTTTGATAGATACGTATATAAACATATATTCGATGTTCATTTTAAAGTTTAAATCTTATCAATAAAATAACTTATGAGAATACTGAAATGCGAATGCATATAGATTGAAATTTTTGTATCCAAAATATTTTTTTAAGTACCGATACGTAGGCTCATTTTTGTTAATGGATGAAAAAGTTCACCTCTATGTTCTTTTCACGATTAACACATAAGGTTATTGAGAATAATAAATTGTATGGATTTTTATCTCCAATAAAATTTAAAAAAATATAATAATAATATACATAAAGCAACAGTTAAAATATTTAAGACGTTTTAAGTTCGATTTAAAATATTTTTTAATATGAGATTGAATATAAAGTTGTATTTATGAAAACGATTTATATTATATATATGTTATATTATATTTTATTTAAAATATGAATTTTAATATTTTATGAGAATAAACAAAGCAGAGCGGAGAGTTTAAATTTTAATTTTAATAATGATTTTTATTGTGTATTTTTTCTGTAAATAATGGTATACTGATAATTGTATAAGAGTCATTACCTATACAAAAGTTATACATTTTTTTTTTTTAATTTCACTGTGGAAATATTTATGTTGGATGTTGTATTCATTGGAAAACTGGATTAATGTTCCTTGTACCTACCATAGTAATTAAATCTGTACTCGAGTTAAAACAATATTACAATAGTAGAACTGCAGGTACTTATATTATTGTTATTAGTCTTCAAATGAGCTTAATTAAATAACGATACATTTTTTGCCAATGTAATACTATCATTATACGATTTTTCATATTCTGTTTCAATAAAATCAATTACAAATATAATGAAAATTACTAAAATAATATGATATATATTACACTTTTAAAAATCAAACCTAATATCATTTGATCTGTGTGTTTTAATAGCAGCATACTCGTGGCATTATTTTTGTTGTTTAAGTACCTAACTATAAAATACATAAATTACCTAACATGAATATATAGAAATTCGGTGTTGTCGTATTGTATATTTATTGACTTAATTAATTGGATTTTAATTAGATACCGTTAATTATGTTTCGCTAGTATCTACTGGTATAATACGCATGAGTTTAATTTGATCATAATATTATGATAATATATAATGTAGTTATACGATTAACGTATGATTAATGTTAGGTACCCAAAATTGACCCGATGTTTTATTCAAACGAGAATGCGTATACCGCGTTTTTAATATTAGGTAAAATTTACTACGACAGCATTAATGCACATGAATAAGCCCCTCTCGATCGCATTTGATTTCTATGAATATCATCATATGTTTTGATTTCGACTCGACAGAAATACAATTTGAATACAATTTTAAAAAAACCAAACACAAAAATGCCACGAGGAAAAAACTGTAACACTACACCGGGGGCATATTATGATCACCGTTGTTTGTTCACGTTTACATAATATATATGTATAGAATACGGGCACCATCAATATCTCATCGATAACTACTGTCGTCTGAATAACGCTAAGTATAGTATTATCTGTTTGTATATTTTCTCTTTTTTTTTTCATCCACCGTCTGCGTCTAATCCCTTACCGACCGACAATCCATACACGCGCGATAATTCTGCACCCCCCCCCCCCCCCATCACCCCCAAAACCCTAATCATCTGTACAACACCTCACCTCGCGTTTCCGTCACCCTCGATTCACCTCTCGCATGCTGCAGCAGAGTGTACACTTGTACACGCGCGCACACACCACGACGATACCGTTCGGATTTTGCGTTTTTACGACGCCAGACGGTATTGAAGATTAGAATTTATGCGGATATAATATTTGCTCATCGGGACCAGACAGGTTTGCCGGAGAATCCGTACGTGACGGTACTCGAAAACGGAGATTTATCGCGCCACCCTACCAGCGTGTAGGGCGACGGTACCACCTATATAGTGTTTTTTGGGGGGAGGCGAGAAAAATGGCATAATGAAAGTTGCACGGAGGGCTCCTGAATTGACTACCCATCACGTTTTCTTTGCAGACCTTTGATTTCCGTGGGACCCGAGCGCAGGTGTCTTGCGGATTCATCGACGTGTTGCCGCCGTCGCAGACGAATGGGCTCGGCTCAAAAGCGGTCGTGACACGGAACCGCTGCGTGTTTGCCAATACATCATTTATTATTAGCAGTTCATCCGGAACCTTATATAAGCGGGGCGGGTGGTGCAGGAGAACGAAATGAAACAGTGGACGAGGAAAACATGGATTTCGACGCCAATATAGGTGACGTCAAATCGCTTGTAAATATAATAACATATCGAATGGTACATAATGTCCACACTCTACAATCGTTGACCACTGAGAAAGCTATGTTTACAATTTAAATCGAACGATTTCGATGTTAACATAATCTTACCACGGTGTAAGAAGTGTCCATGTGGGTTTTGGTAAATTATCTTTATGTACTGTTAGAATGTATATTAGTATCTTTAGTAAAATATATTGAATTTAAAGTAGATAATAGTAAAACTATTTTCGAGTTTTACCGATTTAATAGTTGGTGTGAATCGATTATGAGTTGATAACGATTTGTTTTGTATTCAAAGAATAAAACCTACATTACCTTAACCTATCAATTATCTCATTAAATATTGGACTCACGTTATTTTACAGTATAACAAATATATTATTGTACGTTACTATTAAACCACAATAGGATAAAATATGTATATACTTTTTATCGTTCCAAATTTAAACATAGTTATCTGTACGCATTTTTGTTGATTTTTTTTTTTAATTTTCTATAGTCAGTAATAGAGTAAGAGACTTGAATAATGGTTTTATATTGATTAACCAAATTATTGTACTTTATATATTACGATTTAGAATTTCTACTAAATATAGAAAAACATAAACACTTATAGCTGTTAATGTACTTATATAATTCTGTATATATACTATGTGTATAAATATATCATACGTAAAGTAGTTTTTAATATAGGTTACTTGAGTTGGTTTGTTAGATGTATGGTTTCATTTTATTTTTGAGATGATACATAATATTATTTTAAACTGAACAATGTTTGTTTCGTAGTTATTCATTTTCAAATTCTTTCTTCTTTGATATAATTTTGTTATTTTTACATACATAAAGTAAAATATAGGTACGCCAAGTTACTATCAAGTGGATACAATATATATGAGTAGTGAAGAACATTTAATATTCTAAAAAGTACTTGTAAAAAAAAAAATAATAATAATACATGCTATCGTAAAATCTATATAGTCTATATACTCTGTATTATATATACAGCTTCATGCCTTCGCTCAAAATCTAAAAACATTTTCTCATATTTTATTAATGATTCGTTGTGAGAATTTAAAATAAATATTAATTTATATTGAACCATACCACAAAAAATTTCATTGTAATGTATAACCGTATGATCATTAGTTACACGATAGTATTCTATATGGTTTAATATGTAGTTTTGCATAACAAAACATTTAATTTAGACAGAAAAGTTATCTAATTACTTACGAAATGCACAGTTTTCCGCCAATATTATAGTGATATGTTATTCAAGTTTTGACGATTGCTATAAAAGTTACATGAAGAAAATGTGCACAAAGACAATTTCAGTGTATTTGTGTGTATTTAAATGGAAATTCATTCTACTCGTTTCATAATTTTCAAAGGATTACATTTAAAGTTATCAAAACTTCTGGATTACCATGATTTAGATAGTTATATTCGATGATACTTACAAATCTCCAATCTTCTTAAAATAACTTAATGTTATTCCTTTGCATATTTTCATGAATACATCATGTTTTAAAAGGTAATGTAAATTGCTTGTTATTAATATATATATATATATATATATATATATATATATATATATATATTAATAAATAGAAAGGAAAAAATTTCATAAAGATATATTATAATCTTTCTTTACCTTCGTTTTAGAATTTGTTTATTTTCCATTTTAAGCAATAAAATAAATGTCCGTATTCAGATAATATTAGAATTACTTATAGAAAAAAGTATACTCTTAGTAAGAATAGTATCGATTAAAAATATATAATTGCAAAATTACAAAATGTATAAATACAAATATCAATACAATTTGCATTAATAATGTTTACTGTATAAAAAAAATAATGTCTTTTGAACACCAATTTCAACCACGTTTAATGTGAAATAAATGCTATTTCTACGGTTTGTATTTATTTTGTGTATTATCAAAAAGGATTTAACGATAAAATAAAATTTTAAAAAACCACAATGATAAGGTACATTACATTTTATATGCCAATGGAGTTTTAATAGTTATTCAACTACAATATTATAGTTTACGTGTAGCCAATAAGCTTCTAACGCAGTTAAAATGGTTGAATTAAAATTAAATTACAGATAAAAATTACAAATGTCTCAAGATTGTTATTTAAGATTTACTAATATATCTAATAATAATAATAATAATAAAAGAAATTTAAAAAAATATATTGTATATTATATTAAATTATAACCGTAAAGGTTTTAAACTTTATAATATTCTACTTAGTAAAATAGATATATTTTTTTTTTTTTTTAAAATTGAGGAAAAATATTTATTGTTTATATTTTACAATATATTATATAATTAAAAATAAAAAGTTCTGGCATAGTTTTTTAACTAATGAAATTAATTATACATCTTGAACTATTATAATATAATACGAGTATAATAATATTGCAATATAATATATTATATTATTACTGTTTGATCTAGACGAAGTATTCTGAAAA
The DNA here is from genome assembly GCA_020882235.1 of Schizaphis graminum. Taxonomy (NCBI): domain Eukaryota; kingdom Metazoa; phylum Arthropoda; class Insecta; order Hemiptera; family Aphididae; genus Schizaphis; species Schizaphis graminum. Next base: position 40,979,399 of record CM037031.1, read on the forward strand.
CTACTAATGCCATTGTTATTTATGTATAATTCTATATTAGTAGTAATAAGAACTCGTAACTAACAATTCTACCTAAATATTACATTATGATATAATGTCAGAGATCCGTGTGCTCTCGACGACGAAAGGTCAACAAGAGCTGTGTACAATCCTACGCGTTTTCGCTTTGTGATAAATTATTATTAGTGTGTTGATACAGCTGCAGTAGCAATGGTATCATTATTTGCTTTGAGTGAGTACACGACTAGATCAATTATTATTACATTATTATTAGTGAAATCATCCGAAAACATACAGTACACTACAAGCCGAATCCACACAACGTAAAAATAAAAAAACGGAACGACAGTGAACTGCTGGATATAAACAGTCAATGAGAATATAATACCTGGGGTGTAGAACTGACTACTGTAGAGGATTGAGGAAGGATATGACAGGACACGGTTTTTCAGTCAATTTTTTAACTTAAGAGAACAATTTTCTCTAGGTTATATCCACAGCGTATTTTGTATACACTATAGTGTAGTTTATGCTTGCCTTGCTTATTTTCTTCCATTAAATTACAAAATATGTACAAGATAATACTGAATTTTGTATGTGAAAGGTGGAATTTTTCCATCCCTGCTATGTAATAACATCTAATATCGAGGATTTTTTTCAAATATTTTTTTTATTTAAACAGCCCCAGGGTAGTACCGATCTTGTCTTGTCCTCGAATCGTATGGAAAAAACTTCCCAATAGTCCCTATTGCAGGCTACTATCATAACATTATAAAGCTTAGTTATTTTTATCCGCGGTGTCGTATTCGTAGTGAATGCGTAAAAGTCGACGAATATTTTCGACTTGATGACTCCCAACTCCACGTAAAACAATATCAGGATTAGTCGACCGACTAGTGCAGTCGGCAGTGGCTGGTGGATGTCGCTGGGAGAGGGAGCAGTGTTTAGTATTGTTTTAGGTTTATTTTACGGTTTAATTAATTGTATTCCCTATTAGTAATAATTAGTATACGTATTATACACACCGCTCGAACGCCGGTAAAATTAGTCACACACTCCGAGACGTCGCGGTCGTCGTCGCATCCGCCCCGAGGTGAGTGAGGTAAACATCGTCCATTGTTGTATCACGTTATTAGCTTCGAGACGCTCGTTGTGCACGTCGGAAGTGTTAGAAATTCGAACTGACCGTAACAATAATCAGCCCGGAGGCCGGTGAGATGCGGACTTCAAATATCAATAGTGCAGCGCGCCTAATATATACGATGTACAATAGGTACTCGGTAATAGCAGTTCACATGTTTTTGTTGTGCGCTAACAACAACGCACAATGTTATATTGTAGTGATTTATGATTGGGCTATATAGGTGATGTAACAAAATCGACAATCATATATTGTATCGATGATTTCTTATCGTTCGGACCATGTTAAGGGTAACCACTAGTTTAGTCTATTATCTGACCGGAATTAAAGTACAATACACTTTTTTTTTAATATCGCGAAAATACAATAATTAAATCGTGATGAAATATGGTTATCGGTTATAACGTAATAAGATTATCATATGGTGATGGTGACCGGACGTCCTCTTTTTCGTAGCATAGTTGCACTCTTTTGTTGTGCATTGTCTGAAGTGTAATTAACAATAGCGTGAATTACATTAAATCGTAATAATTTTTTGAAAATATTACACAATAATATTCATGTTGATATTATTTCGTTAGAATTTGATTATTCATTAATATTATATCATTAAACCTAATGTATATTAATACAAGATAATATTTTGTTACTTTAGTACGAACTACGATTAAATACAATATAATGATTGTATTAATCAACATATATTATGTGATAGTGTGATTAATTTGATTTGTTATTAAAGTTTTGCTATCTTAGGTTTTATCGGTAAAAGTTAATATCACAGAATATAACAATTTACAGATTAATAATTATTAAGCAGTAAATCTAGTTTAGATTTTTGTAAAATATTTTCAAACTATAAAATTTAAAATGTAATTAATGTTAAATGTATAGAAAATAAATCAATAAATATGTGTATTTAAACTTAAAAGTTATATTTATTCAATAATCAGAGATTAGAATATTCCTAATATTTTCAATGTATTAAGTTTCAAAGTAATTTCATTATAAGGAAACAGACCAAATAAGTGCAGTAGTAATGAAATTATAATTTCATACAATTAGTTCTATAATTATTAATTAATAATAAAAAATAAATAACATAGTAATTAGATAAAAAAAAATTAATATATAGATGAGGATGACCTATGGGTAAAATAGTATACACATTTGCCAATTCTCTCAAGAAAATGTTTTATTTTGTACGATAATAGAGCATAGTTTTAAAATATCTTTATTTTATTTTTTTGGATTTTTATATCTATAGTCACCATCATAGGTATAGTTTTCGATCGAATAATAACAAAGTAATTTTTTTTAGATGAAACAGCTGAACTTATTATTATGCAGACCGAATGAAAATATTATCTCGTACAATAATATATTTTGAATACTATCCGTTTTGATTAATTTCCATCGATGTTATAGAACTATGGTGCGTCAAAAATTTGAATTCAACAGCTGTACGTTACAAGAACATTAATACATTTCTTTAGGAAGCTATGGTAATCTCAGAGTCTTATCATTCAATTCAACAATACATCATGAAACATTGATCCACCTGTCTCACCATTTTATTATTTCCCTCTTTCTATTTTATTTTTTTATTTTTTATTTTTTTATTTAATTTTTTTTTTTTTACTAAGCCATAAATCCTTTTTTAAAACTTTTTCAACCCGAGATGATTAAAAACAAAATTATTACGCAAGAAAACGTCTGTGAGTGTCTTTTTTTTATTATTATTATTATCTCACCTAAATGTCGGGTATGAAAAAAAACTCGCGCTACATAAATTATATACACCAGACAAATATTTAGCGCATAATATACTACAAAATTATTATAAAAGTCAAATAAATTAAGTTAAAGGATACATATTCAAAAATATTGTAATTTGTTATAAAATATGATTATATTACTGGCTATCCTGAAATATTGTGAATTTATGTGAGGTTAAGAATACATACTTACCTTTTAGTATATATTGTTTTCACTTTTTAGTTCATGTAAAGTTTTCATTATAATTTTCAGTACAAACTATTATCATTGTTGTCATCAATAATGATGATTTACGATGTGGTAATTGAAGTATACAAAGAATAAAAAAAAAATACATGGGGTAATTATTAGAGTGAACTTTGAACACTCGTCAGTTTAGCTGCACTCACCTCGTCATTTTGAATTATTAATATTATCATAAAATACAAATGCATAATAGCGTTTTTATAAGACAGCATTTTTAAACTGATACCGGATACACATTAGCGTTCTTAATTCAGTTTACCCAAAAGCTGTTAATATATTTTTTTAAACCAGACGTGTTTTATGGTTTTCTTTCGTTAATTTTTTTTATGTAGTTTTAGATAAAAACAAACTTTAAAATTGACATTTTTTAAGTACTTATGTACCCCGTTTTATTTATAATTGATTCATATTGAACTACTATAGATACATTTGGAGCATTAAGTTTTGATTGTCACAAAAAAAGTTTTCCCAAACAAATTCAATCTAAAACAATGTCAGATAAAGGATCCTTTGTCAAAACCTTAAGTTATAACTTTATAATATAGATCATTGTCTAGATAAATGTAGAGTAACAATTTGTATTCAATATAACAATACACATAAAACATCCATTCCATTTTTGTATAATTATTTTTCTGAAATAGCTATTATAGTAGTAAAATAATAAAATACAATTAAATTGTAACAAAATCCGCTTATCATTTTCAGTGCCCTTAAACTGACTTCTGAGAAATAATGCCCCAGGGACTCTTGTCGTATGACCTTCAAACATAAACATAGTCCTCCTATGTTTGGTTTATTAAGAATTGTTTGCAATCATATACACACGAAAAATTATGAAAAGTATCTTTTTCTGTAAATAAAAATACTTTATACATTATATAATAATATAACCTTACGTATTAGACTATCCGCTTATATTTACAGTAATTCCATGGAATCGTTATCGTTATAAGAGAATATCAACAAAATTCATCTCGGTTGATCCTAAAAAATAATAATAATAATAATAATAAATAAATGAGACAGGTCGGTTATTACTGTATTTATGTTTTACGAAGCCTTTTTCTTGTATTACATAAATATAGACGATGGCAAGCTCAAGCTTGAAATATGATGTAATTTTAAAAAGCCACCAGTTTCAAATTCTCTGAGGGGTATACAAGATGAGTGTCTTATATTATTACCGCCCAGTAATGTGACACGAGTTGCGTTCGTCCGTCACTGAGCGCTCAGGGGGCTTAAATTTAAATACGATCTATGGACTGGGTCGTCGTTCGGTATAGGTAAAGTCTTTTCAAGACTAAACATATTTTCCTCATTAACTTATACTTGATAAGGCTGAGTATTCAGCGCCACGTAGAGACATAAACAAACGAGCTACGTAGAATAAAGAACGGGGTGGTTCAAAGAATATATTTCCAAGATTGAGTACAATAATAAAGTTAAAATAGAGCTTATTATTTCCTCGCATCTCATTTGAATGTTCTTTTCTTTCCACTCGACGAATGGGTCCATTCTATTTTCTTAAAATCATTCGGTGAATTGCCCCTTACGCTCTCGTCATTATTCTAATATAAAAGAACGTACTATTCCAAACAAATCAAAAATAATTTTATTTTAAATATTTTATTACAGATTAGGAGATTTCTATTTAATTATTTTTATAATACCTAGTGTTTTTGTATTAGTATTTATATTTTTTTACGAGTTTCTGCATTTTTTTAGCTTGTTATGATATTTTTTACCGGTGTTTATAAGTTGATGTTTCCCATATCATTAACAATCTCATTTAAATACTCTATTATTAGACACTTATATCGCATACATTTATAATTGCACAACAATATTAATTGGGCATTTGATTCCTAAAAACAAAACTGAACATGAAGTATAGATACATAGAAGTTTACTTAAGTCGGATCGAATAATAAGTATATATATGTATATATTCAGTAAGTAAGTAAGTAATTATGACTAATTTGTATCGTTTAGAATTTAAATTAAAAATATATTATATATATTATTCTCCGTGAACGAAATAATAATGTCCCACAACCGTCGGTTTGATTATAATAAACGGCCGCGGCGCGGTGGTTGGCGAAGAAAAGTTTTCCAATTCACAAAACCGCCATATCGCCACCACTACTACCGCCAACATCACCACTATAATACCACCGCTGTACCCCGCACACACAGACGACTCGACTTGGTGAGCCAGTCCGCTAACAACTGATGCGTTTTAAGAGTTTTACGAATTCCGGCGGCAGAAGACTGGGCTTATTGTGTAAGTATCGTTCCAACACGTTGCACACAATACGGTCCTGTGTAGTATAGAAGTTTGCGCCCGCGTGTATACACGAAACCATAGGGTTGTATGCGCGCCCACACACATTATGCGGCGCTCGCGTACACGGACACACGGCTGCAGAAAGTCGTGTGGGCTTACCAATGGGTTTCGGTAAAAATTAGCGTGTAAAAAAAATGTGCCCTTACAATGGATACGACCACGCTCGTCGCAGCTTACTTGACGTGCACTGACGTCAGTCGGACAAAAGCGCGAGTACATCTGACGGCGACGTTCGGTACTTGTTAATTAAGAAATTTCGAATGGATACGAACACTGATTTAATTAAGCGCTCGTCCCCGTTGGTCTTATACCGACCGTGTGTCCGTGTATATAATATATTATACGAGATTCTGACACTAATTTGGTGTATTACAACATCATTTCTGCGATAAATCAATTTCGACTTCGTTCGTTTTTCGTTTTCAGTTTATTAAGATTCAGTATTCTCGTATACGCATGAAATCAAAAAGTATAACGTTGATTTTAGCTCTGCGGTTAGATGGAGGGGGAGGGGATTCGTGTATAGTTGCGGTCGCAAACAGCCTAAACTATTTAGTTCCTCGAAGTCTCCACAATGTAATAGAAAACAATGGGTATACGTAGGTATAAATATTTGGTGTTCAACGGAGTAATACAATTTTAATGGGAAGGAGGAGTTCTCGATACTGGCGGGTTTCAATATTTGTGACGAAAAAAGTCATACCCATTGGTCCTCAACGAAATCTCAACGCTTGTCTCTCTAATTATAAAAACTGTCCGTCATAAACGAAATGAGAAGCTAAACTATTTTCACAGCGAAAAATTCTTTATTATTTTTGAAAAAATTAACGGAAAAAAAGTCTCCTTACATTTCACCTGCTAAGTTTCAGATGTCAATACTCAACACAACAATAAATCATATACAAAATCAACAAAAAATTAAAATAAACCTTTAGAATTTATTATTTTTTTTAATGTATTTTTTCATAATTAATATCAAATTTAAATTCAATAATTATCCCACCAAGTTATTTATTTATATGTTATGAAACAGGATTATGGACACAATATTCAACAGATATCAATAACAATAATAACATGTTTAATAATCAATTTTATATAATCGTAAGCATTAGATCTACTTTTTTTGTTGAAATCATATTGAATTAATCTCGTTGGCCGTTATAATTGCAATTATGTTAACATTTATTTTTATATATTTTTTTGAATTTTCGCAACAGGATAGTTTGCTATCTCATCCCTTCGGCATAATATGATATATCTCGTCCCTTAACATTGGACATTATTTAGGTGTATATGCATAGAACGGCTGCACATAGGGGATGGATGATTTCGAACTCGTGCCTTGAATAACACACGTGAGAGAAACACACGCGCAGAGACATACTGTTCTCCGAGAGAGAAAAAGAGAGAGTGAGAGGGAGAGAAATATAGAGGGATACACACACACTGACAGATACATGGACTGCATTTACGCGTATGGTAAACGTTCACATCCGCTCGCGTTTATTATTGATAATGATACGGCGGACGAGGCTTAACGGCGAGTGCTTAACGGACCGTTAAAACCGAAGGTCCGAAAACGGTGAACCGAAACGGCCCGGGTGCAGGCGAAAAGGTTAATGCATGACGTCACGACCCCGTGTGCGGGCTTGAAAGAGCGACGCGATGCCGAGGGATGACTGATGTCGATCAGTTCGCGTGTGTGTATTATTAAAATTATTATGGTAAACACGGTCGCGTCACGGCAACAAAATAATAATAATAATAAAATTAATAACAATATTAATAACGGTGCCTAATAATAATGTGTTGTATCATAAACTATTACGTAGTAACATGAGCGTAACACGATTGAGAACTTTTTATGTGTTACCTAAAAAAAAATAAACACAGCACGATAGCACACATCAAATATTTTATTTTTTTTTTGGTTTGAAAAAAATTCACAATCGTTCCCCCATAATATATCTAGTGATTTTTTTTCACAACAAATACTTGGCAAATAATAAACACATTATGAAATATATATATTATATAGGTACGTGTAATATCGAAACAGTTCATAATACCGTGTAATTAACATCGTATATTAAACATGTATAATTAATAATTTATACCACGCGGCATACACAATATTACAATGTGATCTAAATACGAGTACCTATATAACCTATAAAAGTTTACTAGCTATAGATGAATTTCTTAAACTTTAATGATTTAAGGTAACAATAAAAAATATATTTTACGAGCAATCATGTTGTATTTTCTCGAGTATAAAAAGGTGAAAAAATGCGCAATCCTGTTGTGTTTTTTTTTTTTTTAGGTAAAAAGGCAAAAAGTGTGCAATCGTATTGTGCCGCAATACTACATAACAATAAATAGATACTGTCGGCGGCGGTGAGGTGTCACACCGTTGTAGATTGTATTGGTTTCTTTTTTTCGTGAACATGTCCCAGTAATACGTATTTATAATCATATTATTATAAATTATCATGATCCGCGACATACCTACAACAGTATGACACAATATTATATTATTGCGACGCAATACAATGCCTACAGAGTTTCCACGATCGTGTGTTATGTCGTTACTTTTGGTCGTTTAGAATAATATGTTACGTGTGACGATCCTATAATATACCTCCGGGACCGGCTGCTGGTAATAGACGTTTTTCGAATGGAGCCGGCTCTATGTGCATGATGATAATAGTGTTCGGCGTATTTGTGTTATTGTATCGATTAGTGTTAGTTAGGAAACGGAAAAAATTCTACAACAGGGCTCTATTTTTTATTTTTTTTCTTATTTTATCCAACTAAAACAGTAAAACAGCAAAGACAAGAAAAAAAATAAATAAAAAGGCAAGAAAAAAATAAAAGCTGAGCTGTAGCACTCCGTGATAACGTCATAAACCTAATAGAGGACTACGCTACGATAGCACGCTGATCGATAATTTATAAGGAATTTATTTTGTCACGAAATGAACGCGATATCGCCGTTACACCCGTCTTATGCGGTTGCCAGTAGGTACTTGTAGTTTTTTTTTTGTTGTTGATTTTTTGCCAATAATATTGTGGTCGTTTACAAGTTACAACCCTTAATAAAATATTATTGTATTTATTACAAGAACTAAAATTTAGTCGATTAAGTTTTTTTTTTTTTTATCATCGGTATAAATGTATACACTGAACACTAATATATCATAACAACATTCATTTACCATCAGACGCTTGTCAAATTATTAATATTGCACCTACGCATGCTATGCTATTTTGAATACATATTTCAGAATCAAATAAATTGCCTGAAAGAGAGACGCCTTTGCTCAATAATTATGATAAAAACATAATAACAATAATAATAATACATAATATACCTAATAACAATAATTTAAAAAAAATTAATACTTAAATATACAACATATTAATATACTTAAGATAATATGTTAATTTCATGTAAGACTTTTGAGTCAGAAATTCAAAATTAAATATTTTAGTTTAGACAAATTTTTTTTTTTTTTAACTATAACTTACTATGAAAGACGCATAATATAGTTTCTAGTTTTTATTTCGTAATATTATACTTTGTATCTTTTAATAAGTATAGATGAAATCGTAATGCACTATCAACAGCGAATGCATACAACATGTTTCAGTTTTACTTCATTACTCAAGTTTTTCCTCACTATTTAACAGCTTCCATTACCTATTTTTGTATTATTTATAATATTGCTTAATAATTAAACAGGATAATGTTATTTTATATTATTTTTATTTTATTCTATTTTATTTCTATTTCTATTAAATTTTAATAAACTGTAATGTTCACGACAAATACTTAAATAATTTTCTCCATTCACCACATCCAATTATATTGTTGTGCGTAGTTTATTTTTATCTCTGTCACTCGATTCATTGATGCGTGTTCGTTTGGGTGTTGGCTTGATGAAACGTACGTTATCCATTAGTACTTAGTAGGCAGGATTTCAATATATTATTTTCATTTACACGTTCATTGTTCAGAATTACGGTATCTGATGTAGGTATTCGGATTGTACGATGTGATAAAACACTCGAGTGAGCGTTATCGTCCCATGTGCGTATACGCATATTATAATAATAATAATATATTATTATGCATCACATATGTATGAATCATTAAAATGATAACCTGCGATCGATAATCGAAGACGAAGACATAAATGCATTTTATTTGTACGATGACCACTGCCTTAATCAGAAAAATTAAAAACCTCGCAGTTCGGATATTATTGTTACAGTGTCACCGGCCGTTATTATCATTACATTATTCGACAAATATTTCCGCTATATTAGGTGTCTGTCGGCGTGTCGCGCGTCCGTCGACATTACAATTACCTCGATTATATTATTATTATTATTATTATTATTATTATTATTGTGTTACATTACCGTTGTGACGCGCATATTTTCCGTATTGACACAACAGGCGACTAATTTACACTCACCAATTTTTGTCAAGTCGAGTATATGATGACTGCATAACAATACAATGGGCTCGGAATATTGATGATGAATGCGTGTGTGGCGTGTGCAGTATATTTACACAGTCTGGCGTCACATATCGCACGCTGCAAAGGTTTACTAAACGCATTTCTCTCTAATTTCACTCTCTCTCTCTCTCTATCTGGCTGTATGCCTCTATTTTTCTCTCTCTACATATATATGTATGTGTGTGTATGTGTATGTGTGTGTGTGTGTGTGTGTGTGTGTGTGTGTGTGTGTGTGTGTGTGTGTGTGTGTGTGTGTGTGTGTGTGTGTGTGTGTGTGTGTGTGTGTGTGTGTGTGTGTGTGTGTGTGTGTGTGTGTGATATTGTTATAATATACGAGGACTGTAACGAATGCATTGCTCGCATCCAAAATGCAAATAAACTTTCAGCCGTATTATTTATCGAGTTCAACGTGCCCTAGATCTCGTCCGATATTGATTTTAAGACCGTTTTTGACGTCAAACACAACGCGAGTAGGTATGTTATATAATAAACGTGTGAGATAAATTATTCCATTTATTCGCCCCGCGAAAGAACGAACGAAAACGTCGGTTAATCACAAATACTGCGAAACGCAAAATTATTGTTCGCGTTAGGTGACAATTGTTATTACAATTCTTTATTCAAGACAGTCGAGACTAATAAATACTGATCTCTTTAGATTATATAATATTGTATGTTTCCATAGTTAAATTTATAACCATGCTAATACTAATCTTTCTAAGTTATATTTATTATTATTTGTACTTGAAATGTTCTTATTATAGTAAAAAATTATTGAAGTCCATTAGTATATGTCTGACTACAAAAAAAAAAATGTCCAAATAAAAACAAATACTTAAGTTTATTTATTTATTTTCCTTATGAAGTACACATTGTTTTCTCCAGCTCCAAATCTTATGTAAACATGCAAATTTTATCTAAATATATTATGGTATAAAATGTGTACAAATTTGTATGTCCATTTCTTAAACTGGCAAGTTTTAGTAACATCTCTTTCAACCAACCACGTCAAAAGTTTGAGTATTTCTTAACACAAAAAGAAAAGAAACAATTAAAAAGTATTTAGAAATAATTTTTTAAGAATATATTCTATAGGACTTTAATTATTGTAGGCAAGATTCCGATAAATCAAATGTATACAGGTACGTAACTGACAACTGTTCACATTATTTATCTATACTCCTTGATATAAATAAATATATTGTGCCTTGAAAGTAGGGATGTGCTTATACTAGAACCTATAATCGATATGGTTTGTTTATCACGAAGACTAATATTGAGTAGTATGTGAAATTCGTAGTATCGGGTATCAGTTTTAGCTGACATCTGTTGGTGGTATTGGTTTATGGTTTATGCAGACAATTTTGATTTACTAGTATATCAGTTATAGAGTTTTTATCGTTCACATATATCGGATTATCGGCTATCGGTAAAAAATGGTATCGACCGATCCCTACTTAAACGTCTAAAATCAAAATAGTCTTGACGCTCATGCTAGTAGACAGTAGATTGATGAACTATTTAATTATGCAAAGTATAAAAGTATAGGACAAGTACCTATGAAATATAAAAAAAAATTATTTTTATAATTATGAAAAAAATATAACATTTTTTAAATTTCATATATTTTAACTTAATCAGCATGCACATAATTTAAAGTATAAATATTTAGTATATATATATTTACGGTGGAACTTTTAAATTGGAAAAAAAAATTCTAAGAATATAGATAGGTATACAAAGAAACTGAAACAAAAAATAATAGTTTAATTTATCTAATTTATCATTAACATTTTCAATTGAAGTTTTTTTACTATACAATAATTATTATAATTGATACAATTTTGAAAATACTAATAATTATTTTATTTATTTAAACTACAAGTACAATAATATTCTACGAAGAGATTAAAATTTTATAACGTTATAATGTCCAATAAAAATTTTTTTTTTTTTATTAAAATAAACTAATTGTTTGGGGTATATAACCTTTGAAATTTAACTACTGTAGTATCAGGTACATATTATATTATTTTATATCTATGTTTAACATTTAAAAATTCAAATCAACTTTTAATTATTGAATAATAATTAAAATATTATCCTTATTTCGTCAAATATTATCACCAACAATTGCCAAAACGCTGTAGCCTTTAAGACTATAATATAATTTAATTTAAATGAATATATTATGTTGTTAACAGAATATAATTCTAATATTTTTATTTTTATTTTTTGAATAGTGAAATATGCACATGAATGACTCGAAAAATAAAATATTATTCATGTATTATTACTCAATATTGAATCATATTCAATAAGAGTATAGAAGTTTATTTCATATATTTTTTTTTTGTAATATTATGTTATTTTATAAACTTCTAATTTATAATGAAATATGGCTTTTATGAATAGTTCAGTATAAAATGCATTTATTATTTAAATTTATAATATTATTGTACAGTAAAATATTTGTGTTTATTCTTACAATAGCTATTCGTTTTATTCACAATAGCAAAAAAAATATTTATCGTTGAAATATTTAGTCAACAGACTGCATTGTATGGTCAAATATATTTTTGAATAAAATTAAATATATGTTTTCTTATTAATATAATAATATGGTATAATAACACAAAGCATAACTTAATTCAAACAAGTTATTTAATGTTTTTTTTTATAGGTACCTACATAAATATCACTTATATTAAATTAATAAACTTTTTTTTCTTAAATTATTTGTATTTACTAAAAAGTATAAATTAATTAAATTTTTTAACGTAAATATTATACATGATCATTTTATTTATTTTATTTTAATTATTTATTGTATCAATAGTATCTATCTATATAATAATAATGATATTTAAAAGGGAAGAAACCGGTAATAAATCTTTGCATACGAAAAGCAATATTATAACCATAGACTATTTGTCAGCCTATATTATTCAGTATATATTACGATATATTTATAATGCTACTACGGTGATTTATTTTATTATTTCATTAATTTTTGGCAAAATTTTATATTTATTATATTAATAATATCTAGTTATTATGATAATATATATTATATAGTTTATTATTTTATACCATAATATTATATTATAATTAACTTTTGAGTAAATTCTGATTTTCCATGGAACGGAGTGAATAAGGTCGTTGAATAAAAATGCCATACTTTAAAATAATTCTTTGTTATAAAAACCTATATGAATCCTAGTATTGCATTTTTAGAATCTTAAGTACAAATAAGATTAAAAATGTTATGAATTTCATTAAATTTGGAAATTTAAATAGTTATAAAAGTATATTGTGAATATGTTTATACATTTTTTTTTAATTAATACTTGAACTAATTATAGCCTTGTATTATATTTTAATATATTTAATAAATTTAAGAAGATTAAATTTCATCATTCATCAATCGAAAGAAAAGTTAAAAATCTAAAATTAATATAAATATCACAAAACGGTTCAAAATATTTTGAAAATTATTTTATAACATGTACATGATTGAAATTAAATATTTCTACTTAACCATATGAATTACATTATTATTGTTTATTAATTGGATTGTATTACATGAAAACAACTAAACTGATTATACTATGAGAGATTATAGTATTTGATTTAAATTATTGAACGATAGGGTATTATAACCTAATGTCGCATGACATTAAATCCAAGTACCTATTCCTCACATTTGAAAATCAAAACTAATAGGATTTCCGAATTTAATTAATTATATTATAGGTTTAATTATACAACTATATTCTTTATGACACCGATAAACCATAATACCACAATATAAAATATAAATTGGCACATTAAAAATGAATATTTTATTATATAATCCATTTCATCAAGTGGAATTATTATATCCATAAGATAATGTTGTTTTTATATATAATAGTTTTATAAAAACTTAATTAAATGCATTGCATTTAATCATAAAGAATTAAATACATTAATAAAATTAATATTTTTATTTTAGTATCATTTTTGTTTTAATTCACAGTAGGTATCTATAACTAATATTATGAATTATGATAAATGTTTTATAGTCCATATTGGCATGTTGTATGTGTCTTATTCATGATAAGTTATCAGTAAAAAGGTTAGTATATAAGGTATATTTCGCGTAATGCGCATAGAGTTAATACTGGACTGATGTATTTTGTTGTTATTTTTTTATAAACATATACGTTACAGAATTGCAGGTGCGGGGTCAAATAGACCAGTTTAAGTGTCGCATACTAAATATTGGCCACAAAAAGGTGATGCGGATAGAAATAGGTACATATTATACAGTAGGAGAATGAGAGGGGTGAAAGGAGAGAGAACAGGACATGACTCCGAAATACGCGGACCATTTCCCGCTACCAATAATAATGCGAGGTTAGTATTTTTTTTTTATCCTATATGCGTACATCTATACATGTATTAAACTTCTCTTCTTCTCTGAATATCTGAGAGAGCATTATGCCGTTTCAGTTGGCCAATCACGTACCCCGGACCAATGTGATGAAGGGGTTCATTTCTTTACTTTATGCGTGATCTCAACCAAGTGGAAAATGCGTATGAGAAAATCCGAACGAACGATTCTGCGAGTGAAGAGATGATACCGTTTAAACTGTATTCCTTTGAAACTTGGAGATGATAAAGGCAAAATGGTTTAATTGTATTAAAAATTAAATAAAAATCATTATTATAGATAGGTTTGTATTTAATTTTCTCGTACAACGTGGACAACAAATATAATGCTTATACGATTAAACGAGTACAATTTTATTAAAGTTTCTATAATTTAAAAAATACTACCCAACACAAATTTCAAAATTTCACTTAAACTTCTTACTGTATACAATAATTATAATACACAAGAACCTCGTTAGCCCAATAAATTTGATTTTTTTTTTATTATCTCGTTAGGTACCTACGATTATTATCTATGTTTGATTTAAGCACAATAAAAATTAAGTATCCTGCAGGGTGCCTGAGTTGAATGAACAAACACTAATCATTTAATGAATACATAGTATGCTAGTGGTTTTTTAAATATGATTAAGTGAGCCATAACCAGTCCATTAAGTTTTATTAAATCTTCAATTTCATAAATAAAATAATCAAAATAATTTATTTACAATAGTTATAGATAAAATTTAAAGATAACTCTAAAAGAAACATGGGTTCTGAGACTGTTTCTATAGTTTGATAATATATTACAAATTCATGCCTACGATACTTTTGAAAATAAGTTTGTTAAAATATGTATTTTATTGTACATATTACAAACAAGTGTTTGGGGAGTACCTATTCATATTTCGAATTTTTCCATAGGGGTTTATGAAATAACGAAATAACGAATACATATTTTGTCACTTGATGTATATAGTATATCATTCTAAAATTAACTTCAATAGTTATTATTACCATTGTCTTGAAATAAACAAAAAAAAATTATATTTTATTTATTCTCAAATAATAAATAAAAAAACACAATATTGAATATTAGAATTTTTATTTAAGCCACAGAATTACTCACTTTAAATATCTTGAATCAATAGTTTGATTTATTTTATTCTAAAATGTTGTAATAAATTATAAATATTGGAAGTTTGTATGCACATGCAGTGAAAAAAATGAATAATCAATTTGAAGCTCAAAAATAAAATTTCCTAAAAATTAAATCTTCAAAATACACGAGAAATATATGCAAAAACAGCCGTGAAATTTTACTAAATCTTGATAACATTACTAAAAATAATTTTAAAAATAAATTTCATATTTGTCTGATTCAGAGAAATTGGCATATTGGGTGTTCAATAATGTGTGTTTTGATATCAAAAAAGCTTAAAATTCATTCTATGTAAATTGTATGCAGATTATACTTTACAGATGTATAATAATATTTATAATAGAATTAATTTTAAATATGAAAAAGAATTTAATATTTTTACTGAATGTCTCGGTATTTTAAAAAAAAATTGTATAACGAATTTGTGAACATATTAAAGAAGTTTATTAAATTGAATATATTTTTAGACATTTTTAATTTGTCTGTGACTCAAAGTCATTAATAATTTAAATAATTTTACCAAAAATTACTAGAATTTGTGTTTATCTTATTATAATATTTAATATAATTTTATATGGGAACATACAGCTTACTTAAAATTGTAACATGTTAATTTTACATAACAGATTTGTCGTAATTAAATAAAATTGTTTAAGATTTTGATTATTTGCAATAAAAAAAGAAAAAAAAACAAGAACTAATTGAGTAACCTTCATAACAGGCCCTTTATTTATATTGAAATCTATTCATTACACATTTTCATTACCTATAAACGATTTGTAAATTGTAACTTATTAAGGTTTAGTTCATTTTATTGGTTAGGTAGGTTTATATATATAATAAACTAAGAAATACATTTTCTACACTCGAAATAAGATTTTTGGAAACAAAAACACAACATAAACCTATATTCCACTTTAAAGAATGACTCTGACTGTGGTAGAAGGGTTTAAAACCAAAAATAAAGTTTCCACTTGCCTTTTACCGTTATATTGCCCTATAAATTCTAATTCACATTTAAACGTGCAGGAAAAAGGCCCAAAGGTTTTTGAATCAGTCCCCTGCAAATAAGTTAATTTAATCTTAGCACGCAGGAACTTCATCCATTCTAATTCCGCCTGTCGACATTTCGACCTTTCGCCAATATCGTCGTTTTCCCAGGGGTATCCTACTGGATCCTAATATCTTACAGACATTCAATGTCGGGGTCCCTTCAGTTACGTTACCTTAATGGTTATATATTACGGTAGTGTTCTTAGAAGACAAGGAAATATTAAATACCAATTTTCAATACAATATTTAAATAAAAAACACTCTTGTCAATCATAAGAATGAATTATGTTGCACACATCACTTTGTTCAAAGAATATCGTCAGAAATGTTTCATGTTTCGATACAATCGGAGAGACATTTCTTCTATCAGTATGAGTTGTTAAAAGTACCATGATGTTATTCTTTTGGAAAAACGAAACATAGTAATAATTAAAATTAATAATAAATTGACCGTATATAATAATATACATTTTCAATTTAAATAAAAGGTATGCACATTTTAAAAAACATAAATACTAAATACATAAATATAAAATTTTTATTAATTTCAATATAAATTATAATAATTAAGGTCCAAAATTATTTGTTTCTTTATATTTTTATTAAATGTATGGAAATCAGTAAGTGTGAGAAATGATTTTTATATCAGGAAATGCACAGTAAAAAATATTGATTATGTATATAAAATTACAAATTTAGGGATACGTTAAAATGTCACATATTATGACAAAAAAAAAAAAAAAATGAGTTTCACATATTTTTTAGAAAATATCTTAGACACACCATCTATGATCTTAGACACATTTGTGAAATGTAAAATTTAAATAAAATACCATCTTAATTGTAACAATGTTCTAACTTTATTAAAACAAATAATTATACATGATTCAATGGATTCATTTAATGTAAGAACTGTTATAGTTATATATATACATTCAGACTATATCAATATAGACGCTGTAAAGTTACGGCACGGGCATCAATTATTGGTAGAAAATTAAATATGAAATTTTCTTTGAAATGGTATCATTAAAATATATATTTTATTATTATTTAGAAATGTATATTTGATGCAATGAACAAAAAAAATCTCAACCTAATAATATCTGTTTATGCAAAACGACATGCATCATTATAATATATCAAAATAAAAAAATATATATATACATATATATATATATACATTTTTTTTATTTGTATTAACAACGAATACACAATATATTTCGAGACACGATCGATTGTAACTCCTCTATAATTAACCAAATTTAGTTGATGAAATCTGAAATTAAAACTTAAAAAAAAAATTAAATTAAAAATTCCTTGCCAATATTTATAGTAGGTACATTAATTTATCAATATTTGATTTAGGCGTTAATACTCATTAATATTATTATTTTCGTGTACAGAGAATTCCGTTGAATGTGAAATATCGCATTACCTTCTTGTTGATACTGTACCTACGTATAATAATATTATAATACAATACAAGATGGGCATATAGTAGGTAGATAACTTTATGGGTATAATGATATGCATGCATATATTACACTTTGTCATATCGATTCACAATTATATTATATATAATAATAAAATGATTGGTGTTTACGTATATGACGTAGGTAAAATAAAAAAAAAATACCTTTAAATATTTTTTGTAATTTTTTTTTTACATAATATTTTTGAAAAATAAAATAAATAACAATATTAATATAAATATATTATTAATAATGTCTAATGTAACTGTCGTATACGCGTGTTAGATACTCACCGAACGATATTGCCACTGTAACACGCATCGTACACACAATAGCGACACGGATAGTCGACAAAATAGGATTTTTGGTTACGCAGTGGTTTTTTTTTTTTTTTATAACATTTTTTTCCGATCTTTCCATTCTCTTACCTATTGGTAGGTACATCGTACTCGTATCATACATAAATAACATTATTATTTTTCAACCTCTGTATACCATTCCCGACCGAGTACTTAATTCCGTATATTTCTAGTCTAATTTCATGGTTTCATGCAGACAACGCGCGTGTCACGCCTGCATATTATAACCATGGTAACACATCGTCATATAAATGCGATAGACACCAATACTACGAAATAATACCATAACATCGGTATATAACACACCTCTATACACTATTCCAGCGAAAGCAATTATATTACGATGTGTATAAGGGCATGAGTGGTGGTGGTAATAGAATACGATGTCTAAACAGTAGCAGCGAATTATTTGAACCAATAGATTTTCGTCTTATATAATAATATTACACGTGTCCTCTCCCGGTGCGATGTTACAGATCTAACCATCGCGCGCCCGCGTGAATTCACAAACACGCTCACAGCTATACGCACAAATACATATAAATCCCCTCTCAGGCCTTTCTTTATTTCATTCCGTTTTTTTCATCATTTAATACGTATGCCGTCCACCCTCTTAAACATTGGTCCCGAGTCCAAAAAGTCTCATGACGCAGATGGCACCTCTATAGATTAAAGTCCGTGCGTACCTACATAAGTATAAGCTTGCTATTTCATTGTTTGTTTTTCACCTAAATTTCGCTTATGTTGAACCTCAATATTATACACAATAGTCGTACACTATAGGTAGTCAAAAACAATCCTAGATCTTTTCGCAGTTTTAGAAGCAGTGGCGTACCTGTGGGGGGGGCAACAGGGGCATTTGCCCCCCCCCCCCCGAGAAGTTTTTTGATGTCATAATGCAAATTCATTGTCCAGCTTAAATAATGTAAATAATAAATATTTTTAATTTTCACTGATTTTAATCGTGTTTGATATCAAAAGTTTTTGATATCACTTATCAATGTATTATAAAATAATGATAGTATATTATCTATGTATAAAATGTCAATATTCGACTAAATTGGGATTAGGAGTAATGTTATGGTCACAATATATAGTCACTATTTCATAATGTGGTTATCACTTATCATTGATATTGTGGCGAGACGCCACAATAATATCAAGTGATCAACATGAGGATGTTATCATTACTTACTTTGTATCTACTATACACGCTTTTAACGAAGTTTATTGTTTTTTTCCTTGTTTTGTATTAAATATTGTTTGAATTAATTGTTAAATAATTAAATATTATTCATTATGTCTAAATCAAACATTCAGACACAATTGACTCAATGGGTATCAAAAAAAGCTGAAAAGCGTTGTTGTGATGACAGCACTGGACCCATCACGTAAAAACTTCATACATCTGATCCACAATCTTCCAATTCAAAGAATATTATTCCAATTGAATCATCTACATCTGATCCACAATCTTTCAATTCAAAGAATATTATTCCAATTGAATCATCTACAATGACACAAAATGATGAATCTACTAAATTAAGTAAAACTACTTGTAACAGTGCAGTTTGTGATGACACATACAACATGGACATTGGAAACTTTTTAAGAACACCCGGTCGTACATTATCTGATAATATTAAAGAAAAAATAATTAATATGGATAATATACCACCTGATGACTTCATATATCCATTTACTATGAATATTAGAAATGGTAAGAATGTGAAAAGATCATTAAGAAAAAGTTATTTCGAACAAAACAAATGGCTAATTTATTCTCATGTTAAGTCCGGTTTGTTCTGCAAGTATTGTGTTTTATTTAGCAATAAAGGAGGAAGGTATAACACGATAACTTTGAAAAAATTTATCATTGAACCTGTAACTAAATTTTCAAATTTAACTGGGAAGGATGGAGACTTGGAGGTACATAGAAATAATAAATATCATATTACTGCTATTCAAATCGCAGATGACTTTTTGAAAACTCTTTACAACCCCCAAAATGAAGTTATTAATTTAATAAATAATGAGAGGCTGAGTCAAGTAATCGAAAATCGAAAAAGACTCAAACCGATCATCGAATCGATTTTATTCCTCGGCCGTCAGAATATTCCGTTTAGAGGCCACCGTGAAAAGGGAAATATTTTAGACAATAATGATTCCATTGTAAATTCAGGCAATTTTCGTGAGCTACTCAAGTATAGAGTACTTAGTGGGGACTCTATACTAGAAAAACATTTAACATCTAAGTCGAAATCAACATATATTAGTCCTAGGGTTCAAAATGACCTGATTAACTGTTGTAAACAAATTATCACACTACAAATTTTAAAAGAGGTTAAAGATTCCAAATTTTATAGTGTGGTATTTGATGAAACGACTGATATAAGTCATGTATCTCAGATGTCTCTTATATTGCGATATATTATTAATGGCGTAGTGCAAGAAAATTTTATTTCATTTATTAACTGCCATGCATATACATATAGTATTCAAGAAGACACTGACAATAACATATGTGAACCTAAACTTACTGGTGACATTTTGGGTAATACAGTAATTAAAATATTAAAAGAATTTTCTTTAAACCTGGACTACTGCGTTGGGGTTGGTACAGATGGTTGTTCAGTAATGGTGTCATCAATCCGAGGAGCTGTTAAAACTATTCAATCAATCGCAAAGAATGCTGTTCA
The DNA here is from genome assembly GCA_020882235.1 of Schizaphis graminum. NCBI lineage: Eukaryota > Metazoa > Arthropoda > Insecta > Hemiptera > Aphididae > Schizaphis > Schizaphis graminum. The sequence continues at coordinate 41,000,614 of CM037031.1, forward strand.
CTGTCCTTGTGCTAACCATGCCTTAAATTTAGCTATTTCTAAATCATCGACCGTACAATGTATTAGAAATAATGTTGGTCTATTAAAAGAAATAATCTCGTTTTTTAATATGTCTTCCAAAAGAAACTTTGTACTAAAAACCGTTTTAAATGGCAAGCCTCATTTAAAAAGTCTTTGTGAAACCCGATGGGTGGAACGCCATGACAGCATAATGATTTTTAAGGCATCAATACCTCAAATTATAGAAGCCTTAACCAATATTTCCGAGTGGAGTGAACAAGATTCTTCATCGAAAGCAAAAATATTATTAACAGCTATGTGTACTTGTGAGTTTATTATTTCAATTGAAATATTATCTAACTTGCTTAGTGTCACAGCTCCAATTAGTAAAATACTTCAAGGAACAGATAATGATGTTTTAGCTGCCTTTGATTGTATTCAAGATGTTATAAGTATTTTGGAAAATAAACGTACCCAGTGTGAAAAAGTTTTTCAACAATTATTCGAAGACAGCAGTTTATTGATGAAAGATCTTGACATTGAAATAAAAACTCCAAGACTTTCTAAACACCAAATTAATCGCTCTAATCACCAATCTAAGAGTACCGAAGAATATTACAGGGTGTCTGCAATCTGCATTTATACCATTATTAGACAATGTATTAGAAGACTTAAAATCAAGATTTTTAAACAAAAAAAACAAAACAATAATGATATTAATTCAACTTATCCCAAAACATATTATTCATATTGATGACAAGATGATTAACACAGTCACAGAAACTATAGTAACACATTATAAATTTGATGATGAAGCATTAGAAGAGTCACAATTGAAATCTGAAATAGAACTTTGGAAAGAGAAATGGAACAGAATAAAAAGTGAAGGTAATGTAATAATATTTTATGGTCTAACATTACTAACATTATTGAAAAAAATTGTGTTATTTTAATGTATAGATGGAGTTGTTCTTACTGATGCATTAACATCTATGGACCAGTGTAATGAAATATTATATCCAAATATTAAAAAAATACTACATATTATTGCTTGCTTGCCTGTTTCTGTAGCTTCTGCTGAGCGTAGTTTCTCAACATTTAGAAGGTTAGATAGTTTATCTATATTCTATATTATATGCTTTTGCATCATGCATGATTATATTATATTTTAATTTATATTGCTTTGTACTTTTAAACTTAGATTAAAAACTTGGTTAAGGTCAAACATGGGCGAAGAACGCTTAGTTGGGTTAGCTCTGCTTAATATTCATAGACACAGAACAGTTGAAGTTGACGAAGTTATTGATTTATTTGCTGGCAGTAAAAAAAGAAATTTAGATTTTGTTATATAATTCATATTTTGTTTCAGATTATATTATAATTTATAACCATAAAAAATTGTGCAATTAATTTATGCCCCCCCCAAAAATGTTTCACAGGTACGCCACTGTTTAGAAGCTGATTTTTACTCGTTTAACAGCCCTTTAAAAATACATCGTATTTTACCACCTTAAAGTTAGGTTAGAGTATTATAAAAATAACGATTTGACAACGTACTATTACTTTGTTCGCCATATTATAATAAAGGTATACAATGTACATATTATTACTATAAAATTTGTTTATATGATAAATTTAAATAAATAAATTATAGCATTATCTGTAAACTCATTTTAAAAGATGTAAATTTATGTATTATCATTATTTAAGGATCCTTTAAACAAAATAAATAACTAAATTGCAATATTTACATAAATGTACTGCGATAAAATAAGTATAAACATGTATAATATCGGATATAATATTATTATTTATTATATTAAGCATATAAACATTACCATAATACTTCAAAATTATTCACTTATTAGATATAAATAAATATATTAATTATATATAATACAGCATTATCTAATATATTTTTCCAATTTGAATATAAAATTTCTTTATTCTTTTTAACTCATTAAGAGGTTATCATTAAAATGCAATTTAATTAATTAATATTAATTTTTTTAGTATACTAATATGATTATTGTTTTAGAAAAAATACGTTTCATTAAATTTAAAATTTAAATCTGTAAGATTTGAAACCAAGTAAAATATTTAATATCAATGAAGATTTAATTTAATTTTTTAGACCCATATCAAAATTTAACAACCATGTTGTGAAGTGGAGCATTTTTTGTTCTATCAGGACTTTATAGGTTCTATTTTTTTTTTTATAAACTCTATAGTTAGAATTTTTTTTTAGTTTTATTGCTTTTGCTTCTGGTTACATTTTATATAATAATTATTATTTGTTTTGAATTCTAAATTGGAAATATTATAGTTATTTTTAGAGTAATTCTGTAAATTATTCAACAAATATTTTAACTGTTGTATTTAAAAAAAACAAAACATAATATTTTTATTCGTGTAGTTGAAACCTATGTTTGAAACATAACTGAATATTCTAATAATATTTTAATAATTATAATTTAGATTTTTAACATATCTATTTAGGTTTGCATTAGTTGGTTTGAATGCATATTTACACAAAAATATTGCTCATTGCAACTTGAACATAGTATTCAGCTGCGTTTGATTTTGAGAGGTTTACCTATATTAATTCACAGCGAATATTCAAAGTTATGAAATTAAATTCCATCTTATGAGCAATTCTGATAAGTTGGAATACCCTTAGTTGTGTAAATATAGATTATTAATTAGTACAGAGTTAAACTTTTGTACGAATCTTGATAACTGGTTATTTTGCTAAGCTCTAGCAATACAACAATACAGAGAAACATTTATTCACTGTCTGAGAATATAGTAAGTTATGAAAGATGACGATAATACAAGCATAATAATACTATAACATATGCGTTACAATAATGTCATATGATATTACACAATTATGGCGTATATAAATATGCGTTTTTACTATTTCTGGTTTGTTTATACATTATATTATTACAATATGAATGCATATCTGTTAATATGAAGTACGTAGCGTTCCTCTTCTATGTGACGTAAATTTTTTAAAGAGATAAAGTTTTTGTGATGTTGGAAATAAAAAAAATATTTAATAATTTCGAGCTATCGTACCTTTACAGATTCCTATACTTACTATACTGCGCAATAATATTTACCGAGATGAAAAAAAAACGTTGTAGTGGACCGCACATCACGCCTCCATGCGACCGTTATCAAATTATCGTTGCAAAGTTCCCGGCCGTATCCAGACAGTTTGATTTACACACACGTTATAATATATTATTATATTTTAATATTTTAATATACACATACCGCACGTGCCGTCCAACGTTCAAACTATAACAACGGTGTTGTGTTTGCACTTCATTAATTCGAGAGACAAAATGCTATAGCACGTGATTCCTGTTTGCATGGTCACGGAAAAACATAAACCGTACAATTTTTTTTTTTTTTTAGTTTAGTTTAACGATTAGTCTAACCGGGAAATATAAATTACTGACGACGACGAAACGTATAATACTTACCTATATATTATTATGCGTAAACGTATGTTTATTATTAGAATATGGTATGCGTATGGATATGTATAGGAAGTGTGTTTGTAAACCTTATATTATAGACTAATTAAACAAATGTCGATCGTTGGAGTTTCACTGGTAATTCTACATATTTTACATAACCATATATGTATAATATACTGAATAGAAAAAATTATTTTACTTCATATTAATATGATATAATACGTATTTAGTATAATTTGTTTAATATAAATTGTATTTTTTTTTACTTTAGATACTTAAAAGCCATATTTTTAAATTTTTTAAGTATAACTGCTTAAGCCTTAATGAACAAATAAAAATTACTTGGTAGGTAAATAATTCTACTCATAAAGTATAAGTATCACACGAATTGTATACATTTGGTGCCACCGATAATTACCAATGAACTCTAAAACGGAACTAAACATTTGTGTATATAATATTATAAGTTTATAAAATAATTTGCACTCAATTACTTGATTTATTGGTTATTTTTGATTATAATAAAAATTTACTTAGTTATGATCAAAATCATAAATGTTTTATGAATAATTATTCAAATATGAAGAAGTATTAAAATGAAAAACGTGTATTTTCTTTTATCCCCTCTTATTAGTCTTATTGCAAAGGCAGTGTACCTCATGTACCTTACTCGGAAAACCGCCACTTATATGCACACAATATATTATATATAAATATATAATTTATACGTCTTATATGTTTTCCAGTCCTTGTCAGACCAACTGAACATACGAGGATTACATCCCGTCCAAACTGGATATTATCGAAACGAGAGAACTTTGTGAGCCTATTTATTATTAATATATATATATATATATAATTTAAGAACGTTAAAGCCATTCTCTCTTTACTCGCGTAAGACGATTTGTTACGCAATGATGACGTTTAAATACATAAGCTAAAATTGTACAATTGGTATTTGGTATTACGTATAATATTATAGGTATTAATTTATTATCAAGTGTATATACTATTATAGGTATTATTACACAAATATATTATATTAGTAATAATGTATTACATTTACACACATACATATACATTATAATCGTAATTATATTATAAGATATAAGTATCTAAATTTTATGCTGTACTGCAGTGGTCTGTAGGAAATAGAACGTCATATTATCATCTGTATAACTATATTATGTATATATAAGGCTGACCGTCAAGCGTTTGTAGAATATCTTGACAAAAAAGCAAAAACTGTAAAATAATAATTACGATTTCAATATCACACGCTTGGGACTATTTATCATTATCTAATAATATATTATTATTTAACAGCACCCAATCCATAAACTCAAATACCTGTCATAGACATACACCAACACTATATAATACTACATATAATAGTGTTCTGAAGTGTCATGCATATACTGTGCATTATAATAATATACCTAAGCGTATCGAATCACCACATCGAAAAGTAATCTAAGTAGTATATCTTCCCACGTATGAAACATATTCTCCGTCTCCATAACAATAAAGAATGCTATATAGCATGTGTCCCAACAATCATCGATAAAATTATAATAAACAGAAAATTCTGTTCCGGCGGCTTTTGCGTCTCTTAGTTTGAGCGTATTTTGATGGTGTAATACGCGTGACCATTATATTTTATAATATTAATGTAGTTCAGTTGAAAATATATACCGTACTAAATATATCTAGTTTTCTCGCTTAAGTTTTAGAACTATCGAACGATTTTTCAAAAACTTTTCACCCCTTTTTTCGTACGCGTCATGACTAAAATAGAAAACTTCAAACTCTAATCTATAAGTTCAATGCGGAAAGATCTATTTTATGGCGTTCGTACATAAAATTCGTACTGACATAACGTTGCACAACAACTTTGTTGGTAATTTTTTATAAGTGTTGTAACATGTTTCAATACAGTTTTATTATTTTATTTATTTATTTTTTTGCTTTACGTTAAAACCAAAACAATATTTTGTGGTGTGTTTTAACATACAAAATATAAAAAAAATAAATTTTGTTAATGTTTATAACATTGTTTGGTTTCTAATTCTTGTTATACTATTAATGTCATTAATTTTTTAATGTTTATAAAAGGTGTTTCGGTAACTCCAAGTTTATCAAAGTGATATGAGCAAAAGTATAAAGTTTTCTTTTATCCGTGATTACGATAAATGAATCAAATGAAAGTACTCGTTTACAAGAGCTGTATATTCATTAATTAATTTAAAAAATGTATATGTTTTATTGTCTGGTCGTCCATATTGGGTTATAATGTAAAAATGTTATAAATCACAATAATAATAATATATATATATATATAATATACACTCTATCCGGTAGACATGACAAATGTAGCATACTTAATGAATACATATATTATTAAAACGTGTTAGTATACTTTGTACATATACGTATTGTAATATAGCGGTAGTAGTGGGGTTGGATTTAATAAATCTCAGAGTTTATTGGATGCAAATTCAATTTTTAACATTAATAAAATATACACACACACACACACACATATATATATATATTATAATAATAACAAAAAACAATAAAGAGTTTATAAAAATGTCATGTGGTCGTAAAACATCGATAAAAATACATGTAGCATTATGAGAGGAAGTTGACAAATTAATAGCATGTGTCGACGGTACAGCCGATAAAATCACTAAAACGAGGCAGTGAAAATCAGATGTTTACACACTATCAAAATATGGATCTTGGCGTCAAACAATACAAAATATATGGGTTACAATACGTTTATTCATAGTCTGCATATTTAGCTTGCCTGTAAAATCTATTCTTGAGTAGTTTTTAGTTGAAAAATTTAAACACACACACACACACACATATATATATATATATACATATACGTGCATTATATACACCTCTCAGTAACGTACTTACATATTTTTAAGCGTAAATAGGCAAGTTGAAGTACAGAGTTCTTCGCAGGTTTTGGAAATATGACCGACTGACTGACTGTAGTTTCTTGAGTTCGTTTGTGTGTAGGTACTGTGTGGTTTTTATCGCCACCTTCGAGGTAATTTAATAAGATATAGTGCAACGGGAAAAGCGCCAGTACGATAGGTATAGCGAGTGGTGTATAAAACGTCATACAACAAAATATTATGTTTAACACCATATAGGTATATATGTATATAGTATTATCATAATACAGAATGTACTAAAACCAAAACTAATTCTTAATATTACTCGGTTTAAGTTACATACATGACCGAATTTATTTCCCTAAACGAATAATATAATAATGTATGTATGGCTATTGTATGTATGTATGACTATTGTATGTATATATGACGTGTATATATGTGGACTTGTGATTATTTAAGTCATTCTCAAAACGTTTAGTATTTAACTAATCGTGTTTGCTTTTCGAAAAAGCCTCTATAATAAGGGAATAAGATGTAATACACTATGACGTGAATCTTTACCTATGATAATTGAAATAAAATAAGATTTAGTAGTACTATACAGTGTATAGAGATACAGTAATTAGTTATGACTGTTTATTATAATATTATTAGAAACAATTTGTACGATGACGCAACTAACCCTAAAATATGTATGTGTCGATGGACGATGGGTAAGAGGTGTGCTGTATTCCATACATAATTTTTCTAAAAAAGTAAAGTTTGGAATCTTTAGCTCTACACCAATGTTAGTTACTTAACAATTTACAATTTTATGTCACTCTATAGTTTTATTCTTCTTTTATTGTTACAATTTTGACATTTATTATCATGTTTTACAATACACTTTTTGTACTAATGGATGTTTTTCATACATTTTTATTATGAAAATCTAAAAATATTTAAAAACATAATGCAATATTTTTGTTTAGAAACTTTAACAAAAATAACATCTTATTTATTTGTGATTCAAACATTATTATTGTAGGGATCTAAAACTGTTTTCCACGATGTGCATTATATAATAAAATTATGCAATGTTTTAAGCAAGAATTAGTTCTATATACCGTGTTACCAATACATAGAAAATAAAATATTTTAATAATTATATAATTTTTAGTTATTCAATACAATATTATTGTTAAGTATAAATTAAAAATGACATATAATTAAATAGATTTTTTTTTACATTTATACACACAACAATAATTACTACAACAACTGTACAACCAAAAGGAAAATTGTTGATACATTTCAACATATTATCACATATTATCATGATCTCAATATAATATAACTCAAATCATTAAATAAACTCTAAGGTAAAACTGGCCCGATGATAATAAAATGTATTATTTTATTATGAATTAATACTTTTTCTAAAAAATATATTAAGATGTTAGTGAAGTATTTTTTTTATTTAGTATTTCAATGTTATTTAAATATTTTCAGAAAGCTGTTCAAAAACTACAATTTTTAAAACTATTTTTATAAGTACCTATATAAATTATATATTTTATTGTACTCCTATTTTTTGAATGTGAGTTAAACCATTTAGTTAAATAATTTTAAATCAAACTGAAATATTTTTAACATTTTAATTTTATTAATATTCTATTTAATTTATAAAACAATTGTAATGTTGACATTTATTTTTTAATTAAAAAACTGATATCATTTTTATAGTTTTATATATTCAATCTGTCAAAACTATTTTTTTTCCGTTTATTTTATGTCTGCAGTGTAGCTTTAAGTTCATATCAATATTTCGGAAGTTTTTTTATACATATAAAATGTACAAAAACAATAAAACCAGCGGATAATACCTACTCTGCAGGTATTCAATTATTTAAGGAACAATTTCACGGGTACGCCAGATACTCGCTACGAAGTAATGGTGGAGAATGTGAATAAAGTAACAAAGTTTATGTTCTCAATCGTTGGAATGAGATTTTTAGGGTGAAAAGCCTACGCACACTCGTTGGCCTCGGGGACAGGTGAATTTATTGTTGGGCGGTGACGGCGTACGGTGGCGGTACGAGGAAAATTGCATTAATGGAAAAATGAAACTTTTATAAACATTTAGTTCGCGTACGTAGGAGGGGATATGTTAGAATGCCGGAAGAAACTCGGAACATACTTCTTACCACTTAATATTCATCAAACCGTATATTATGAGTGTATATACGCGCATAATAATACGTACACTTCCATAGTGTATACGCCTTAACGCTGTGGAGCAATATGCAAAAACATCCAGTGGTTTGACAGAAATAAGGAGGAATAGCGAGAGTTATACATACACAACAGAAACATAAATTACAATTGCTGCCAAGAGCGTACCCCTAAAGCGGAAAAAAAATTTATATATACTGCCAAAGTCAACTCGTCGGATGTAGCTAAGAGTGTTCCCAGGGGTCGTGGACGGTCGACTGTTTCCGGCCAGTGGCGTGGTGGTAATAAAATCCTTTCTATGATGTTTTTCGCCGTTCTAATAATAATATAGTCACGCCAGAAGACCATAGTGGTTTCATACAAAACGATAAAATATAATATTATACAAAGCGTTTTTGCAATTCCAAACAACTTTTACATTTGAAATTGTAGTGCTTCATACCCTGCAGAAACAATGTCGGAAAATGTCCACTACAAAATATCTGTGAACGTATAAACAGAGAAAAAAGGTTGTTTTTATTTTATTTTTTTTTAATTAAATTAATAAAGCAAGTTAACTACACTTAAATTGGCCTAGTTTTAATATAACAATTTAATACAATTATATCTCCATAATACCTTATTAGTTATTACTGATAAGTTTATAAATAATATTATTGATTTTATGTTTACTTGTTCTATAAATTATTAGTGTTTACGGATGTAATATATTTATATTTTAATTTTAATAGACTATCATTAAATATTTAAGTATACTGATTAATATGCAAAATAAAGTAGGTGCTTATGTATTAAAATATGTTTTATAAGTTAGTTTGAAATTTTCTTTTAATATTTAATTTGACCATTTTGTGTAATTAGAAAATATGTATATAAATATAAAAATATTATTTATCTATTAATTGGCTATTACATATATATGGTTGAAACAACCATGTTGTGCTTATGGAATCAAATATTTTTTTTATTATATAAGCTACAACAGATGCTTTTATTTTAAAAGCTTTAATTTAAATTAAATTCGTTAAATAGATTACTATTTCAGTCACAATTTATTTCACTATTATAATATATTATAATACTTAATTCCATTTTTAAGGTATTCTACATAATATTCTCTAGGAAAAATTGTACATGCATTTTAAAAACTATAAACCTTTAATATAACATGAACTTGACAACGAATGTTCACTAGTCCTAATGTCTTTTTAACACGTAATATAAAATATATCACATAACAACAATATTTTGTATTGCTATTGTGTTATTAAAAAATATGTTTAAATTACATAATTTGATTTGTTGATAATACACTGCACGTGTGTGGAACTCGTTAAAATTAAAATTAAATCATGTTTATTATAATATAACATACTATAACGTATAAAAAAGATTTCACTTAATTTTTTTACCATAAAATCATATCGATTTGTTGATACAAATTCATATACATCGTATATACGTACCTAGGTAGTTCATGATAAAATTCTATGTTTGCAATTGTATATGAACGTAGTTCCTTTTAGATTATTAACTATAATCGGGAGAAATTTTGATTTTTTAATGACTTTCTGATTATATTACTTATTAGTTTATTTTATCAACTAACATGTGTGGTATAATTTTTGAAAAATTATAAACAATCGACAACAAATTTGTTTCTGTATTTTAAAAATATAAATTAATTATAATATATATTTTATACATTTGTACATTTCTATGCATATTGTTTTAATATTTTCAAACCTAAAAATATTGAAAAATTTGTATTTGGAGAAATAAATGATTTATATGAGTTTTACTTATCTATAAATAAATTATAAATAGAATAATAGACAGGGGTTAAAATTGTCAATATTTTTAAATATAATTTAAGAGCAATTAACAATTGTAAAGTTCACAGTGACTTCGTCCAGAATAAAATACTCTTAAATTAATATTTTTTTATTATTTTGGTATACGGTAAATACGTGATTTCGGAATATTATTAGTGTATTTATATTAATATAATGGAATTGTTGAAAAAATAATGTAATAATTTATTCAAATTTTATACATATTGAAATTTCAAGTATTCAGAATTGAAATTCATACAATTTTAAATAAACAGTTTAACTGTTTAACTTAAGTTTATACATTTTTAACATAATATTTTGACAAATTAAATAAAATTGAATTCAATAAATTTTATAATTTCAGTATAAAATGTATAATTATGTGACTCAATTATTTTCTGTCATCCATTATAATTTTATGTAAATATTATATCTCTTTTTATTTTTGTAAATCATATTTGGTAGAAAAGGTAATTTACAAAAATTAAATGTCTGAAACTAGGTAATACAAATTTATTACGAATTAGGTAAAAACATAAAATAAATTAATACATTGGATATATTATTATGTATATTATTGTACTATAGGTACCAAAAATACTTTAACTCCAGCGTGAATATGATAATTAAAATAATAATCAATTATTACAAAATGTATATAAATTAAAACAGTAAATGTTATTATATAATCAATGTTCACCCGATGTCCGATTGTATAAACGTTATAATATTATTTATATATATACATTTAAAGATATTCCGGTGAAAAATCTTTAACAAAAACGATTTATTTTATGAATACTGTGTACGGGTACAGTAATAACTATTACTTACTAAATGTTAATTAACTAGTATTCTCAAAATGTTAAGCTCCACATCACTAGTACAAATCGAAGAACGTTCATTACATCATAAATATTTCCGTGGTGCGTATGAATGAATGAAAAATAATATTTTAAGTAATGAACATTTTCATAAAACAAGTGTTACACAATGATATATAATATATTAAGTATTATTATTAGCCTTTTATTAATTAACTAACAGAGTAAATTAATTAAGTATTAGTTACGAATTAAATTTTGTCAATGAAACATTTATTTTGGAAAATTCACGGAATTTTTATAGAAATAATTGTATTCTAGACAAAGCTTTTTATCATGAGTTTTATATTTATAATAATCTTTTGAATGATATTATGGAAAGATTCACTCATTTTTCTAAGTTTTTAATCTAGATAATTAAATTGTATGACCACAATATCAACAATCAAAACAAATATTTATAATAATATTTTTATAAAAAAAAATATCATAAGTATGATGTTTTATAACACGTACTAGTAGGTAGGTACTTATATCATTTAGCAATATATTAATCATAATATTATATGAGTGAAAAAAAAAATTGTCGGGACTCGTAAATGCAATGGAAACATACATTGCAACTATATATAAAATTATTTAGGTATTTACTTACTGCAGTATTGTTGTCGCATTATGCTTAATGTTTACCAACGAGATATTATTATATATTTCTTGATGAAATATTTGTGTTTCTTTAAACCAGTGGTTCCCAACTTTTTTAGTTGTGAGGACCACTCATTTTGTAAAAAAATCCACGAGGCCCAATAATGATTAATAGCACACCTATATACGTGTTTAATGTGTATATAATATGTATATTATTAGGTATATACTATAAAAATATACAATAATATTATTTTAAATAAATACATTATTAATGCTAATATTATATGGTCCACGGCCCACTTGTAGGCCTCAACCCATAGATTGGAAACCGTTGCTTTAAACTAAAGTTTGTCTTAAAAGTTTCCCTTAATTTTCTTACACGTTGAAATACAAAATTAACGTACTCTGTGATTTCAGGAAAGTCACATTTAAAAAGAGGTTAACAGAATAAATGTAAGAATTTAAATTGTTTGTTCCAAAAAAATATATGATAAAATTGCTTTTTGTGTATATTTTACAAAATTCTATTTTAAATAATTTTACATACAAATTTTTTTTTAGTATTTATCATATTTTTTCATATTTTAATAATGAAGTTTATACAAAAAAAATTGGCAAAAAATTATTGCATATAAAAATTTAAGTATACATATGAAAACTGTATAAAATTAGATAGTATTGTCTATTATACCTGCATAAAATTAAAGCAACCACATTAAACGCGCAGTAGTGGCATATTTATGTGAAATATAAATAATCATCGTATAATTCTGTTATTATTATAGTATTACACATTGATAAGTGATTTTTATTTCATCGATATTATACTCTTGCATATTAACTATACGATTATATATTATTATATCATAATAAATTAGTAATATATCATTAAGGTGTTAATAATGCGTTTTTAATTTTAATATTATAATTCTACACTGTGCGATGGCAAGATGTGGCTTACCTCGGTTATAAGGATTGAAATAGATATTTAAGCGGAACAGCATGTCGATAAATACGGAAACTGGTAATATACTATTTATTAAGTTTATTCATATAAAAAAAACGTGTATATACTATATTGTTATACACTTTATAGTTTAATAGATTAAGTCTAGAGTGTGTTATTTTAAAATAAAAGTTATTGGCGTAGAACAATTATTTACTGATGATTGTTATATTAGTTGCATGGTAACCATAGACAGCTAACCTTATAACGAAAATCGGAAATGACATCCCTTTATGGTCCTAAGTACACACTTGTAAAATAGCACTTTTTAATACGAGTACTGTGTATAACTAAATATTATTTTAAAAGTAATAGACCTATTATACAAGAACTAAGAAAGAACAAAAGCATGTTGTCACGATTCATTCATTCGCAGTCTAGGCCTACAGCAAATGAGCGTTGCATAGCCTATTGTATACTTTAACAGCCACTTTTAGCGGTGATTTGACATTAACTATTATTCGATATTGACGTTCAGTATCTATTTCCGATTACTTTTAACGTATACTTAATAATAAACACATACAATTATTAAAATATAATATTGGATTATTATTTTTTTCTACAGTAACTGTATCAATTAATCACTATGCCAAAAATCACCTTTTATCCACCTCTATACCATGTATATTATAGCTTTGCCTAGTTTTATATTTTTGCTTCATATTTGTTTTCAGTCCAATAAAACCACATTAAACTGGCTTAATATTAAATATTGCGTTATATATCAATTAATATATATATTTTCTTAACCTATTTTTTTTTATTCTAATGACGTTGATGTAATTTAATAGCTAGTATCATTTATTTACCTTAGTTTTGTGGTAAACATTTATTTATATCTGGTATATTATGTTTGGATATACCACCTAATAATATTTACGATAATTAAGATTTAAGACACGTGAAAAATATTTTACGTTCAATCAGTATATAATTAATAATATAAAAATATCATAATATCATAAAATTATAATTTAAAAAAAGTTTAGAAATAATTAAAGATGAATTTTAGATGTTGTCTGTGATATTACATTTTATCACAGTTCAATAAAATTATCGTAGTAAACTTATAAACATATACCTATACAGCAAACATAAAAAAGTTATATTATACTTTATGTATAAGCGCATAAAATATAAAATCTAACATTGTAGACTGTAGTGCTAAACGTGTCATGTTTTGAGATAAAATGTTCATAGCAGCAGCTACAGCAAGATGATCTTCAATTATTCGACTAAATATCGAAAAAAAATTAATTTATTTAAAAGTGATGATATATTTGAAATATATAACTTAAAAAACAGAAAAATGTCTTTAAAATACGATTTAAATGTATTAGTTTAAATAAATATGTTTATCAAGGACGCTGTACTTATATTATAAATACATTACAAGAAACGCCACATTCGTATGACGTATTATCTCCGAACTTACGAACATGCAACACAATAAATAACAAATTTTTATTCAGTAGTTCTAATTTTGTATAATAAGGCTTAATATTAGAGTGAATTAACCTATTACCTTTTATTAAACTTAACTGTAAGAACATTATCAGTGCTTTTTCGTGAGCTTCTTACGATGTTTTAATGTTTAAACAAGTTATAAGGATTTTTAAATATAATTACTTTACATACTCATATTTTAAAAATGTAAGTATATACCGCAAAAACCCCACAACAAAGCATAGATAGTATAGATAATGAATAAAATTACTTTTAAATTTAATAAAAGGTCAACTCTACATTATTAAAGGTTAATAATATTAATTATAATAGTAACACGGTAAAACGACACAAACATGATTAGTGACAATACTTATAAGCATTCCTTCCATACAAATTTCTTACTTACGCCATTCATTCTTCATAAAATAAAAAAATAATATAGGTAACTGATGTAGGTTCTATTACCTTTACGATCCACTCAGTGCATAATATATGTGAAACAGTCACGTATTTCTCGCTTTTATTATATATTTCGTTGAGCTATACAAATCTGTAACATATAATAATATTTATAAAAATATACTAAAAACAGCGTTGCAAAAAATATTTGATTGAAAATTATCGTGAAGTGGAGGGTGAACATGCAGATGAACATGGAAGAAACGCACGACGATGACGAGACAGTTGACTGATGGTGTTTGTCAGTTGCGTCGATTTTCTTAGACTACTTGAAATATATACATTTTTTGTGCTGTGGATTAATCATAATATGAAAAGGTATACATAGATTGTTTCAGAAAAATATCGTAACGAAAATATTCACTATAATATTTTTAGATATTTTATTTCAATTAAATATACAAAAACAATACAAATGGACAAGTGTACAGTTTCTAAATCGTTATCCATCGTAAAAATTTATAAGTTACCTATAACTTACAATGTATGATGTGTTATCGTCTATATAAAATACCCTTAAATGACTTTTTGAGAATTAAATCTTATTAAGACTCAAATACAATCACATATAGAGAATAAATTGTGAAAAAAAAAAATGAAAATAACATATAGAATGAATTGTAATAAATCTGGATTACTGGTGTAACTGATGTACTTATAACTTTTTCGAATTTCATAATTTTTTTTTCTTACTTGTGATTTCTAGCGCCATTGAAAAATTACCCAATTTAACGACTAACAAAAATTATTTCAGATACTGATTATCGCACGATTGTACCAAATATAATGATACAATGGACGTTGGTCATCGGTTATCGCTGTTGCTTTCGTATGGAAAACTGAGGGCTTTTAATTTACTCGTAATAGTATCTCACTATGTAATGCATAGATGTACGTGACGAGAAAGTTTTTACCAAAACCCAGTCGTACGAAATCCGGTGAGGTTCTAAACTTGCGTGGTCTAACCACGGTTGATACGGCCAAGGCGACCACTGACCATATTATTATAATTTACACAAACGTTTACTATTAAAGCATCGACTACACTTTCATGAAACATTCGTCTCAGGCATTTTATCCGTGATATCGATAATCGTTTACTCGACAGCTTTCGCGAGTGAGTATTATAATTTATAATATTATCCTGCTGTGCAATAATACGAAACGAATCTCTGACCTTAATCACCACATGAGCCTCCCGTAACCTAAGGATTACGCGCTAGGCAAATCGTCAAGGTAGAATGCACAAAGTCACCTTTACAATTCGCAGTTTGTCTGTAGAAATAAACATTTGTACATGTCTGTACTTTCGTTACTCATAAATTCAAATTTATTGTATTTATATTTTACACAGGTTCTAAATGGTTGGGTTACTGAAAATCACGTACGACTCTGTATGATGTGTTTTTATTATAACTACGCTGAAGCATATAAATAACATATTAACATGTGATTTCATCTGATTATTTTTGCTGACAAGTACATTTTTGTTTAATGTACCCGTAATATGCAAGTGATGTGTTCGATGTTCATTTTTAATGCATCACTTGGTTCCCGAACGTCATTGCCGGTATTCTGACCAAAATTAAAGGATGTTTGGGTATAATGTTTGCTAATATGTCCATCACATAGACAGGCCCCCTAAATAACCCACGATACACTGTAAAAATTGATGATTTATCAAAAATAAATAAAATAAACATTTGTATTTATTAAATTATTTCGTGTTCAAGTACCTACACATATTACCAATTGATTACCAAATCATCAAAAGTATATATACATTACATATGCTTCATATTATATACTGATAATAATTATCAGTAATATTAAAATATAAAATTTGATTCAGGGCCATGGCTCATAATGTCCAATTAAATAATTTAAAAATATTATAAATGACCAAGCAATAGGATGATACGAAATATTATAATTTATGTGCTAACAAATTATATTATAACCTATAATGGTCAATGGATGAGATGTCCCATAATTATATTCATATTGTTTGATCTAAACTCTAAATGGATCCCTAAAATATATACGCATATTAATATATAGTATTACTGTACATATACTAGTTGGTTATATAATTTTTTAATTGGTCTAAATTCTAAATTGGTGCAGGACTGATAAATATAAAACTACGAAAGATAAATTATTTAATTTTCGTACGTATAAGCATCATATTATAATATGATAATAATGGTACCCTGTTTTGTTCTTTTATATTAATCAATAAATATAATAATATAAGAGATACATAATAAATATACTAAATATACGTTAGATACAATGTTTCCAAAAAATAATTTTTAATTATTGTTTTAAAAATATTTTAATCTGAAATTTAAATTCTATTATAGTTTTAAGTTATGTAAATATAGTATAAGCCATAATTATAGCAGTGTTTGTGTCAGCTAAACATTTTTCTGATATCGGTTGAAATTTTTAAAGCGTTAAACATTAACATTTATACATAATATAAAATATTGTTGTAAGGAAAATTTTGCAAATGCGTAAAAGTACGTCATGTAATAATATATTGTAACAGTCAACAGATTTATAAGACATCCGTTAATGTGACGTTCACAAAATAAAACAATTTTGTATTCTTTGTAAATCTGGATTATACCAATACCTACTGAGGTTAAAGATTCTGGGTGATATTTTTATTTTCCAGTGCCATTTCACCACAGAGTGCAGTGTTGCCTGATGCACAAAACAAGCACAAACAGTTTATAATAATAATTACAGCTAGTTAATAATTAAATGTGTGAGAAATGTCGTAATATAATTATCACTTTTGGAGATTTTCAACGAACGATTAGCGGGTAAAACAAATTACAGTTTTCGTTATTATCTGCATTATTGTGTAAATATTTTAATCGGACGTAATGTTATTGTTAACCCGTTTAATGTATTATTAAATTAATATTGTTCATCATAATAAGGGCACATTCGTTCGGTTAAAACAAAAAAACGTTTAACGGGATAAAGAATGAATAAAAAATACACCAAAACCATTTTCAACAATATAGTAGTTAACCTACCCCTCTGTTCGGTGTACTAAACTATATAGGTATGATTATGTAATATACCCCTATTTGCCGAGCCGTGTCGAAAATAATAGTAGTTGGCTTTCGTATTCGATGGCGCCCCGCCAAATTCCTATCGTTTTGGTCGCTGTTGTGGATGGACGTGTACTATTACTACTACTCCAGTGAGCTCCACCATTACCAACCACCAATATTATTATAACACAGAGACGATCACTTGCCCGCGGTTGTCGGTTATTATCAAAACTGAAAACCACGATCGTGTCCCTATTATAGTAACTACGCCACTAGTACAATATTTATATTTATTATTATTACCTACGCCATTTCAGTAATATTGCAAATTGAATAATTATTGTAAATCGATAAAACAGTGTAATATGTTGTGATGGTTCAATTTTCTCGTTGTGACGCGGATACTATCTGCAGCGACCTCCATGATAAGCCACAACAACTATTTTAAATGAAGACCCTCTGCATATCATCTGTTAGAATATATTTTGTGTACTGCTACCATATTGCAAAATTATATTAAGCTTAATTTGACAGATTATTGTAATTTATTACTTTTATTATATTATTTTTAGTTATCGCAAATATTTTATAATAAGTATGAATCAAAGTATAGTTCTATATTACTGCTATACCGAAAATACCAATAGGCAATAATCAAATATATTATGTAAAATTATAGAAACTATTAAAATAAATTAATTAATCTTAAGATATTAAAAATAATCACTCTTTCATAAAATATATTATATTAATTAATTATTATAATATTAGAAAAAAATATTATTTTGTATTATTCATACAAATGTTGATTTTTTATCTACATAATTACTCGTTTAATTAAATATTTGTATGAAAAATGGACAATGTATTTGAAAGAAAAACATAAAGTCGGCTGTGACGGGAAATTATTTTTATTTACATATTATACCTACGTTATTTGTAAGAATATTCTTAATAATTCAATATTTGCTCTTTTAATTAAAATAAACCGTCTTTATAAATAAAACGTAAATACAATTTATGGGTTTTAATCGTGACATTTAATTAATATACCCGGTATGCTTTTATGTACTGTTTGTATTTTACTAATATTTAAATGAAATATTACAGTTTTAGAATTTGTTTAATAATAATACATACAATACATATAATATATATATTATATATGTGTAATAAAATAATTTTAATAATTATAACTCAACCAGTTTCTGTACATTTTTTTTAATTTACAAAATATTTATGTAATTTTATATTTATATTTAACGATAAATAGTAATATTGAGTTTTTCATGTAATCGTATTTCCGTTGATATAATAATATACCGATATAAGTTTTGTGTATTTTTAAATTAGGTATACTTTCAATGTTTAGTTGGTACGCAAATCCGTCGGTAACGTAGCTTAAAAAATAATATATATTAATATATACAATATACATATACAAATTCTCAGGAATCAAGAAACTCGGAGACTCAATGTCTATAGCTATGCACAATAAAGAAATTCACGAGATCCATTTCCGCCCTATTTGTGGTGAAACGAACCACCAATGCCGGAGGGCGACGCTATAGTGTAATATACATTCGTCAAGATCGAATCATATTTAGTTTTTTCTTTCGTTTTCTTGTCGAGACAACACAATAATATTTATAATATAAATAATATTATAATTACAATAATATAATTGTATTTATTAATGCATTCATTAGAAGTATGATGGCAACTCTTGTCAGAGGTAAATTCAAAATGGTATATAAACGAAAAAATTTTACTATACATAATATCGTACTCGGTAGTACGAGTGCTCTCTTATAAACCCACTCTCTCTCACCCTAATAATTTGGCCGGTACCTACCTATAAACCGTATAATAATATTATAATGTGCACACGGCGACCACGGTGCGTGCGTTCCACTCGTTTAACCATGTTACGTATGGCATGACGTATAAAATACTATATTATACGTATGCGCCATGACAATAAAATATGAAGTATTATGACAAACGATAAAACACGCGGCGATCGCTCGCACTGATAAGCACTGGGAGAAATGAAATGAAAAAAATTAAAAAACCGGGTATTTGTTCTACGTTTTTTGATTTTGTCATATTATTATTATCGAGGGGGCTCGCGCGAGTCGCGGCCTTGTGCTTGTCCCGTACATAATAATATTATAGGTACGACGTGCGGTGTGCGTGCGCGTGTGTGTTCGTGCAGCTGTTTGTGGGGGGTTGCAAAATGATGACGGCGGCTGCGGCGGCGGCAGTGGTGGCGGCGGTGGCGGCGACAGGACGACGTGGAGGTTGGAAGGACAAAAAAAAAAACAGTAGAAAAAGGGAAAACGTTTCCTGGTGGTTCGAGTCGACGGCCGCGCCACTGTCGAGCCCGGTCGTCGGTCTCCGCGGGGAATAAAACGGCGTCGTTGGCGTGCGCGCTAGTGTAGTGCGCGCGGGCACCACACCGGCCCGGCGGCAGTCGTAAACGAGCATGTACCGTCCGACACGATCAGTCCGCGTTCGCGCACCGAATCGAACAGTTCGCCGTCGTAGCGCCATGTACACGGCGTCCTCGCTACTGCTACCGTCGCAGCAGTCGTCGTCGTCGAAACCAAAATTTAATAATAGCAGAAAAAACATTTCCGCCGTCGGATCGCCACTACTCTGACACAACTATACAAACGATAACGACAATATTTTAATAAGCCACTTCTGTCGTGATAGTTTTTTTTTCTGCGCGATTTATTTATCGATACCCTCGCTTGTCGCGGTTAAGTGTTAATACATTTTTTTTTATCATATTCTTTCGTTTTTTTTTTTTTTGACATGTTCGTCGGCCCCGCACAGGCCGTTTTCTAGCGTATGCATTCGGTCGACAAGTGACCACCGCTGCCGCCCCACCGACGCCGCGAGAATGTGCGTGTTATTCGCTATTCTCTTAATTATACCGATGTGGCACTCGGTGTGTGGACAATACCATCACATCAACGCGTCGTCCGGTCCACAGTTCAACTATGACGCGCCAGAGGACTGCGCGTGGAAGGTCCGCGATGGTCATGGCGACGAAGTGCTACTGGCGTGTACGCTTCGGACAATCAATAGCGAGATGGACACCACGAATTTCTCGGCCATCCCGTCCGAGCACACTGTCTCGTTGCTCATATCATGTGACCCCGCGGTTTCGACCCTCAGCTCGATGGAGAACCAGAGTTTCGCCCACCTCGTAAGGCTACGTGAGCTTGAGTTGGATGGGTGTAAGCTGGCCCGATGGCCGGCCGCCACACTTGCGGGTCTCACAGACCTTCGAAATCTAACCATCAGAACGGGCATGTCCGATTGGCCGAACTCCGGCATGACCGTTGAAATAGCAACCGGCAGTTTCGCGCATGCCAGCCGCCTTGAACGGTTGGATTTAAGCACTAACAACATGGTCGCGCTGCCCGAGAATGCGTTCTGTCATCTACCCAGCCTAGTACTCCTTAATCTAAGCAGGAACCGCATACAGGACGTTGCTGACTTGGGATTCGGGGAACGCGCTCCACCGCCACCACCACAGCCGCTTATTAGCGGCCGCGATGAGGTGTACGATGCGAACCCATACCTAAGAAAACCCGCGTCCAGTCAGTGTCCACTGGACGTCCAGTCCGTCGACGTATCATGGAATCGCATTGCCGTAATACCGTCAAATGGTTTTAGCTCGTTGCGCCGGCTCACTGAGCTACGGCTCACCGGTAACGAGATATCAGTGGTCAATGATAGGCCGCTCAGCGGACTTACAGGTCTGGAGATTCTCGATATATCTTGCAACAATATCGTCTCGTTGCCCATCGACATGTTCAAAGACGTATCTGATAGTATTAAGCAAATCTACCTGCAAGATAACTCAATTGGCACTTTGTCTCCAGGTTTATTTGTCAACCTGTACCAATTGACTTCACTGGATCTATCATCTAATCAGCTTACGAGCACTTGGATAGACGCCAGTACATTTACGGGACTTATTAGACTAGTTGCGTTGAACTTAAGCAATAATAAAATATCTAAACTCGATCCAACGATTTTCCACGATCTATACACGCTACAGATATTAAATTTGGGTGGTAATTTAATAGATTCGATACCAAATGACGCATTCATACCACTTCGAAATCTCGACACGTTAGTGCTGTCTAACAATAAAATTGTTGATATCAGTCCATTGGCTCTGAACGGTCTTTACGCGTTGACTCTGCTCTCGTTGGATGGAAATAAACTAACAGACGTGCACGAGGACTGCTTTAAGAACTGCACCACGTTAAGAGAATTAAACCTCAGTGGGAATGTTTTAAAGACTATACCTTCAGCTTTGAGAGAAATGAGAATGCTGAAGAACGTAGACTTGGGAGAAAATAAAATAGAATTCATAAACCCAGATTCGTTTTATGGTATGTCAAACTTAAATGGTCTGAGGTTGATGGGAAATCGATTACGCAATTTAACATCTAACCTATTCGACAATCTGACTGCACTACAAATATTGAGCGTTGCACATAATCAGATTGACTTTGTAGCTGCGGACGCATTTCAAAACATTTTAAACATAGAAGCGATTAGGCTGGATGGCAATCGTTTATCGTCAATAGAAGATATAGTTCAAAATGTGTCAAGTCTGAAGTGGCTAAACGTGTCTGATAACGTCCTAAGTGATTTCGATTATGGTATGTTACCGGAACATCTTGAATGGTTGGCCATGCATAAAAACTACCTAACCGAGTTGTCCAATAAAAATAATGTCACTGCCAAGATACGTCAGCTGGACGTGAGGTACAACTACCTGACGTACATCAGCCCAGCTTCAATACCCGACAGTGTAGAGATACTATTAATGAATAACAACCAGATTATGACCGTAGAGACAGGGACATTCTTAAAAAAAACCAACATCTCACGGGTCGATATGTATGCAAATCAGATTGGCCAGTTGGATATAAACGCACTGCGCCTTGCACCCGTTCACTCGGACAAACCACTACCAGAATTCTACATTAGCGGCAACCCGTTCCAGTGTGATTGCAAAATGGAATGGCTGCAACGTATCAACTTGCTGGCTGGTCTACGTCAATATCCGATGGTGATGGATATATCATCAATTTATTGCAAGCTGCTGTACAATCGAGAGAATAAGTACGTGCCATTATCCGACATCAACCAAGCGCAATTTGTGTGCACGTATAAGACTCACTGTTTCGCCGTATGTCAGTGCTGTGAGTTTGACGCGTGTGACTGCGAGATGACATGCCCGGAAAACTGCACGTGTTACCATGACCAACCGTGGTCATCTAATATCGTTGACTGTTACTCGTCCAACTACACCCAGCTTCCTGCTAAAATTCCTATGGATGCCACTGAGGTCTATCTAGACGGAAACCTGTTCACGCACCTATCCAGTCATGCTCTATTGGGACGCAAAAATCTACGTATACTGTTCGCCAACAATTCAGGCATTCAGTCTGTGCGCAACGACACATTTACAGGGCTTAAACGGCTGGCCGTATTGCACCTGGAAGACAATAAAATCGAGAGGTTCGATGGATCCGAATTTAATACCGTTGAGAACCTTCGAGAACTATATCTGCAGCACAATTCTATCAGCTACATCAACAATATGACGTTCGAACCGTTAAAGAGCTTGCAAGTGCTGAGGCTCGATCACAACAGGCTGTACGACTATGACTCTTGGATATTGTCAAACAATTTACGCCTAGCCAAGCTGTACCTTTCCAACAACCCGTGGTCTTGTGACTGTGAATTTGTTCAGTCATTTCGACGGTACATTATGGTATCCGGTGACAAGATCGTGGACTCGTCCGTCGTCACGTGTCATTCTGACGACAATAGGGATGTAAGTATTCGGGACCAAAATGCCACTGAATGTAGTTCGTTTTTTGGTTCCATCGTAGAAAACCGTATCGTCAGAGACGTATTACCCACAGTATTAACGGCTGTATGTATAATTTTAGCTCTGGTGCTAATCTTGTACCTTGTAGTCGTGTACAGAGAAGAGTGTCGTGCTTGGGTGTACTATAAATGCGGATTCAGAATATGTCATAAAACCGTACCATTCGAAGATGACAGGATGTTCGATGCGTACATCACGTACAGTCTAAAAGATGACGGTTTCGTTGCTCAGATGCTAGCCCCCGGGCTAGAACAGGGCAATCCTAGGTACAGGGTAGGACTACACTATCGGGATTTTAATGTCAGCTCATTTGTCGCTGATACCATCGTGGAAGCTATCGAATCATCCAAGAGAACGATTCTAGTCGTTTCTAAAAATTTTGTCGAATCTGAATGGTGTCGATTTGAGTTCAAATCAGCACTACACGAGGGTCTTAAAGATAAAAAGGGACGGCTCATCGTCGTCGCTCTTGGCGAAATTCAGCCAAAAGATGTTGATCCAGAACTCAGAGTTTATATGAAAAATTCCATTCAAGTGAACTGGGGTGATCGAATGTTCTGGGAAAAATTAAAGTTTGCTAT
This sequence comes from Schizaphis graminum, assembly GCA_020882235.1. Lineage (NCBI taxonomy): Eukaryota > Metazoa > Arthropoda > Insecta > Hemiptera > Aphididae > Schizaphis > Schizaphis graminum. The sequence continues at coordinate 41,025,054 of CM037031.1, forward strand.
GCCAGATGTCAGCAAGTGCCAAAGTTTAATGTCCCGGTCCAGAAATGGCGTTAACATATATGCGACACCATTGAGGACGTCCTATTCATTCGCTAGCCAACCACCTAGGACTGCTTCAGTACAGTCTAGCAAGTATTATTTGTCGCCAGCGTATGTGGACTCTTCGCAGCATCTTTGGGCGTGATTTCTAAAAGGTAATATTTAAAAATAATTTATTGCTTTTAAGTAATTTTAGTTTATTTGCATTCACATAATATATTATATTTCTATAGAGTAAGTAAAAATTTTATAAGAAACTGGTTTTACCTATGAGTAAGTATACACACACAATTATTTACGTAAATTGTGTTGTGATATTGATTAGTTGAAATATAACAATAATATTTCTATAGGTATTATACAGTTGTATTAATTTTTGCATTTACTATATTCAATATGATATTATATTTAGATATATTCGTATACAAAAATATTCGAATTCACTATTTCTCATACAATTTAAAAAAAAATGTATAACGCGTACTTGAAAAATAATAAAATAAAAACTTGAGTATTCATTTTTTTTATATAGTGAATCTAATCGAGTATAATATTTTATGATTGAATAGGTCATTTTTATATATTTGAAAATTTAATTTAAATGATAAATTATTGTATAAGATATAACGATTCTAAATTAAAACTGCTAGCTTACTCTTCTATGGATATTTTATTACATATTTTAATATTTATAATACTATCAATTATATGGCAGGTTGAACTAATTTTTATATTTAACATTATTCCATAACATATTACTAGTAGTTAATTTGCTATTAAATTATAGTTCAATACCATTGTACCATGAAAGGTGTAAATAAGTTTATCATATAAATAGTTTAAAATTAATCTAAATATCAATAAAATAGTAAATTATAATATACGGAGTGCCAAAAAGTATTTAATACCTATAAAAATAATATTTTTTGTTCTACACCAAAATAATTATTTATTGTTTACAGAATATTCAATTATTTTAAGTTCCTTCAATGGAAGTATTCTTCATTCCGTGACTCATATGGTGTTTTTTCTGTCCTCACATTCGCTTATTGTTATTTATATAAATAAATTATGCACCTCTTAAATTCAAAAAAATGTATATTCAATATCCATAAACTTAAAATATGTAGTCTATACGAAAAATTATATTTTTGAAATTATATATGAAAAATAAATTCCTCATAATTTATTTTTATTACATTTTCAAGCCAATTTAATCCAACATAAAAATGTATCATCACGTGTACAAATAAAATTTCAAAAACCCAAAAATTTCAAATGCCTTTGAATAATTTAAAATTAGTTAAATAGTTATAATATTTATAAAATTGCAGTGTGTACAATAAATACAAATTTAAGCAATACTGGAGTGTTTTAAGTTTCTACAGCTAATATTTTTTTCAATTAAAAAATGACAAATTAATTTGAAGTTAAATCGTTATTTTACGTATGAATATTCAATTTGGTCTAAATTTAAATTTCAAACCATCTTAAAAATTATGTGTAATAATTACGATAAACTTTGTTTATTAATTGCATTCATAAAATTTGAAAGTATTATATTATAATTAATCATTTTATGAATTTTTTATGTTTTTTACGACATACACTTATTTCAAACTAATTCATTAACTTTGTTATTTAATTACAGTAAGATCAACTTATAAGGAACATTTATTAAAATTCTACAGTGTTTTACTATAACTTACCTATAAGTATATATATATAGTAATATGAAACTATAGTATACAATTTATGGAAAAAACAAGTATCGAAAAGATCCAAAATGTTTAGATTATGTGCCATAAGTTGAAAATATGAATATTTGATGAAAATTTCAAGTATCTATGGATTTTTGTTTTTAAATTAGAATGAAATATCAAAATCAATATTGTTCAAAATGGTTTTACGTTAATATTATCAGTTTTTATAAATATATAAATATATTATGTATTTATTTTGTTCCCTGTTCATTGAGAAATATACTAGGATATTTTTACTTTTAACTCTTTTTAAATTACCAACAATAATATTTAAAACTGAAGATCGAAGCATTTTTTACTATAAGAAATGTCTCAGGATAAAAAAAAATTATACGCATCGTACAAACACCACTCAGAATCTAAAACATAGGATTACCGCCTCAGGAACAATCCCGAGTGGCCGAGTTTGGTACCTGCCGGTAATCAAATTTCGTCAGAACGATTCTCATTAAGTATCCCGTGTTCATCGTTAAAGATGGAGATCTAACGTAAATTATACGTGTACAAAAGCTAGTTGACAGAATAGATTATCATTTTAGGGTATAATAATTTTAATAATATCTGTGCAGTGTGCACAAATCCAAAATTGTTTTTTTATGTATTCACTCCTGATTAAATATAATTTCATTTTTATTTTTTTATAAAAGTCATTTTTTGAATGGCATATCAGATAATTTAATAATAATATACACAAAAGTACTCCAGGCGTTATGGTTGTATTCATTAAAATAAGTCGGTGTTTATATTCTGTCACATCATCCACTTGCGTGCAAGGATTTGTATGTTATAGATGTAGAGCTCGAAGGAACAAGACTCAAGAGTAAAATATAACTAATTGCCGTACACACTTGAATTTTGCGAAAGTGTGTTTTGATGAATAAAAAAAGAAAAATAATAAATGAATAGACGTCAAATTATAGTCATCAGTTCCAAGTAGACCCATTATTCGATTATGTTAATGTTTTAACAGTTGTAGTAATAATATAGTGTAAAACACATGAGTCGAAATTAAATTAGTGACTCTACTGGTTTAAAATGCCTTTATATGAAGATTCTATAAAAAAAAGTTATAATTTTTGTTAATTTGCATTTACTACTCCAAAAGGTCCCTTTGCTATTTGACACCCTCCAGCGAGACGTTTATCTACCTTTATGAGGAAAAAATCCTTTGAATTTTTTTTTTCATTAGGTACACTTTGTATGTATATAGTATATACACTTTATGTGTGAATTGATGTTAACTTCAACTGTTTGGGGCCTCTTGAAATCGTCATTTGTTTGTTTTTTTTCTTCAGTCACTAAAAAGACATTAAAATGCAATTTTACAATGTTTAAATCGGGTTTCCTGCGGAATAATAAAAAAATAATAATAAATACGCACTCTTTTATTATCTATCTAGACGTCTAAAAAGTATTTTTTAATTTGAAACTTGTAAACCAGTTGTAAAGTTTAATAATAACTATGCATTTAAAATACGAGAATAGCGTCTTGTTCGCCAGAATAACTAGTTTATTTTTCGCCTCGGGAGACTATTTAGAATAAAAAACTGTAAAATATAAAATGCCACAAATCCCATTATTTCTGTTCATTTTTTCTACATCATTAAATTTGTAAACTACAATGTCGGTCCCATTTCTTCTTTTGTTTACGAAGATTTCATTAGCTCGTGTTTGAAGCATGTAAGTCCTCGCAAAATATCATTTTTCGTTTCTCCCCTTTAAACGGTGTTTATATACACTACTCTCGTTATTGTTATGTATTTTTTTACCTCCAAAATTAAAATGTACCCTCAGTTTTGGCATCTTTTTGCCTTAATACGTAACATCTGCTCGACCATGCTTCCCATCTGCCTCTCCGTATACTCGTATTTAGCCCGCACAAGGGTGTGTATGTGTGTGTGTGTGTGTGTGTGTTTATGTGTGTAAAGAGAAACCCAATCTCGACACCTTAGCCCATTCGATAATTAACCCTCCGATATAACTAAGCAAAGGGAGACTCGCAATTGTGCGTTACACAAAATAGTTTGAGCAAACTGAACGTTAATTTTGAACATTGAAGCAACTACACTACTACCTACAGTATGGTGTCAACTAACATTTATTATATTTTCAGTGGGTACCCAATGAAAAATATCAACGGAATTATTATAGAACATATTCGTTAAAATATTTGTATTCGTTTGCAAAAAATACAAAGTAGAAATACAAATAATAAATCGTGCCAATTTAATGAATCATAAAAGTAATCGAAAATAATACAAACACCGTGATAATATAATATGTATTTATTTAAATAACTAGTCTACATTTTCATTACATTTAAAAATAGGTTATTATTACATCTGTATTAAAATTAAAAGTTTATTTAATAATCTTATGTAGATTATAATTGAACCGTAAAGCTTAAATAAATATGTAGGTATCACATATTTTTTAATAGAATTATCATTTAATTTTGCAAGTTTTAATAAAATTTTTTATTATATAATATTAAATAAATATTTATATTTAATTTATTTAACTCCTAAAAAAATATATATTTCAATTAGTTGCGTATCTTACACTTAATAATCATTAATCTGGTATTAAATTTTATCGTTTTAAATTAAAACGAGTTTTCTCTAAAAATAAATTACCCATCTACATTATTTAAATACTATAATATAATAAAAAAAAAAATGTAATTTTATTAAATAGCGTATGTAAATGTGAATAAAAACCTACAATACAGATACAGATATATATACGCTAATAAAATACAAATTATTTAATTAATTTTAATAATAATGATATCATAAAATAGATATTATGATTAATAAATCAAAATTTTAACTAGGCATATTTAACTCTGAAAATACCTATTCAAAGTTAATGAATTACATTAAATTACATTCTAAAATTTTTTATTATTTGGTTTATTTAAGATTCAAAAATACATAAATGATTGTATACTTAGAAGATGAAAATTAACGTCAACTATTGCTGTAGTTGTCCAAATACACACGATCGATCGTCAGAAATTGGCGTTCAATGGATGAAAACAATTTTTTAAACGGTTAACCAAACTTGTATATTTTATTTTATTACATGTCACTATAAAGGGTGTATAAAAGTTGACAAAGTTTAGTTCTTTTATGGAAAAATAAAAAAAGTACTGTCCCAACAAGGGACTTAAAATGTAAAAAACGATCGGTATCGATTTAGCGATATATATGTATATACCACCCGGGGACACGTGCGTTCCGTTCACGTACCTATATCGTTCCGTTAACGTTTGTGAAATCGGCTTAAATTCCCAATGGACAAGAGCTAGCACAATGCGACTGAATAAAATTTCCGTCAATGTAAAAGCCGATAAATCCTTATTAGGATTTTAATATGATAATAATAAAAAAAAGTATATTTACTAAAAAACATTTTCATCAAATATTTTAATTGTCAATTAAATTATAAAAGCGAGAAGACTTTATTTAGTTCGGAAATACGTAATTTAAAACAATATACAGTGAATGCGATTTACAATATTGAAATTTTTAAAAAAACTTTATAATGTACCTATTTCTACAGGCTACAAGTGATAGCACTATTTTCTAACAACCATTTTGAGGTATCGCTTTTGTGTTCGTCAGTCACACTTCAGAGATCAAACACATTTTATTAGCAATGTGACAGGGACAAATTCGCGATGGTCTTCGAATTCCGTTCGATCATTATTAGATTACGTCGACGTTATCGGTTTTGTCCGATCAGGCATAGATGACGGTCAAAGGACAAAATATACTTTTATTAATACATTTTTGAATCGTTTGCGTATTATTCGACGGATGCGACAGCAACTATGCCGTCATCCCACTTAAAAGTTGTTTGGGTGCGAATTTCCGAGACGGCGTAATAGGTTTTTTTGATTTTTATTCTATCTTATTTATTTTTATTTTTATTTTTTGTCAAAGGGATATTATATATTATATTAAAAAGGCTGAAAAGGGACGTGCCAAGGATACCATCACCACCGATTTTCTCGCCAACAATGGGAATCGCTCGACCCGAATTCGGCTTTTGTACGGTACACCTCGGCCGCGCACCGTATTAAATCTACTGGAAACTGGACAAAAAGCGCATTGTTCCGTTAATCTCGCTGGTATTATTATTGTCGTTGATATTATTATTATTATTATTATTGGAGTAATATTAGGTACGTGTGTGCGCAGTGCAATTTAATATTGTATATTATTACACATTTAAATGTAATACTTACCGTGAGAGTATAATGAAAATCATAATAATAATATCGTACAAAATAATATATACTACGGATTTGGACGACGAAAGTATTTTATTATGGGTATTGTACATCTTTGAGTTTTGACTAGTACAACATTATTTTTATATTTATTATTTTATGGCAATAATATTACTATTATAGTGATCGGAGGATAATAATCAGGTTGGCGCGCGACGACGTATCTGTCTAATATGTTTAATAATAATAATAATAATATGCATATTGTATACATTACATGCATATCGTACACGTTCCGCGATGGCCAGCGTAGAGAGCGTTGCTCGCGAGATCGTAATCGTGTCGCGGGCGGTGTTTGATCCTTCGGCGCAGTCTGTTTGGCGTGATACAAAATACGAAAAATAACGAAACAAAATCCTAAGTATGATAATCTTTGGCACCGCTCTATTAATATGTACCTATATAACAGTATATTATACCTATCTAAAATATACAGGATGTCTCACCACTACGAGTTGACGTCACTGTCCATTTTCTTATATTGATTAATGATTTTGCGGTAAAACCACATTGATGTCGGTAAATAGCCACAAAATGAAGACAGTTATAAGTATAGTATTTTTTGGTCATCCTAAAATCAGAAGAAAAATGTAAAATATATTATTAAGACGTCAACTGTTTAAAAAAAAAACCTAAAACGAAATTAAACCGATTCCTATAGAATCTACTAATATTTACATATATCAGCTCAAGAGAAGAATGTAATTTCACTACGTAAAGTCCTATTTTTTAATTGACTCAAAAATTTAATTAATAGAAATTCTACGTACATAAATTATAAGTTAAAAAAACCATCAACTCATTAAAAAATAAATAAGAACATTGACAACTTTGTTTTTATTTTCTACGTCTTATAAGTAGTAAATAAATTATAATATGTTGTGTGTATGCATATGTACGGAAACAAATGTCTAATAAATCAGTTTTTATTACTAAATAATATTAGAAATACCAAAATCATCGAAAATATATCTTATTATTTTTTTATTTTAATAATTTTTACATTCTACAACTTATAAAATAATTATAAACGGTAGTAAACAAAATATTTGTCTACATAATATCAAATTCAAAATTAACCTAATGGAGAATATAAGTCAACGCCGAGGAAAATAAGTTAGGTTAAAGTTAAGTTAATTAAAACACCAAACTATGGAAAGTCGAGTCAATAAGTCAAAATTAATTTAACTTATTAACTCTTCGACGTCCAGCGTTGGCGTTGGCAGACTGCAAGCCGAGTGGTCGACTACCACAGAAGTGCAACTACAACTTTACTATAACTATATAGTTATACGAGAGGGGAAACACCCTGTATACGATTATTATACGTAAATACATAATAATATTATATTATTATTATAATGACGATGACGAGAACATAACATTATAGTACCATTAAAATATTATAGTATCCGACCCGAGCCGGCGGGCCGCACCTGTCGTTTTCACGGGCGTTTGGCGCGAGCGATGCGCCCGACCGATAACGACGATGCGATGCGCGCGCTTGCGCTCCTCCAGTCGCGGACGATGTTATCTCGACAGTTCGGCACGGGTACCGCCGCGCGCGCGAGAACCCGCGGCACTAACAACCAGGTCAATGTTTATAATATGTACGAACTACGAAGACGGAGAAGGCGACGACGACGACGACGATGATGACGACTTGCAACAGCATAAATAATATACCTAAAAGCATCTCTCTAATAATATATATTCCTGCAAACGTACACGCATAACATTATAATAACACCGTGTTCTGGATTAAAATGATAAGATAATATCATGATATATTATTATTATCATTATTGTATGATGGCAATGGATCAGCGCGGTCGGCGAAAACTTTCGACATTATATTATTATTGTTTTTAGAAATTGCAACGAGAATACTGTATCGAATTTCGCCGTGGTCGATACTGTAATAACCGGCGTGTGGCAAATTTCAATGTTGTTATTTTGTATATATACCTATATATGTATCATAGTCTTATCGAAATTCGTTATGAAAACTCTTACAATCGTGTCTCTAGAGTTATGTAATATTTTTTTCATTCGATTCCAAATCGAATTTTTTGAATACATTTCGAAAATAATAGTTTTATTGACGACGCTATTTTTTGTCTCAGTATTATACGCACATAACATAGGTAGTTCAAGTTCAACAAAATCCATTTATGTTTTGTTAGTTTTTTAGAAATATGATATACTTACATATTTATACTCAGCGTTGATACGCATGCAGGGGTTTAATTCGATTTCGTTAAAGCTTCAACCTCTCAGCTCTCTCACAACAGTCAATATTCTCATTCTACGTTCATGAACTACACGGCTGGCTGCCATTATACGATAATATAATATTATTATAAGAATACTATTACTGTATTTTGCTTTTGTGCACAGCTGTCTTAATAATAAAAATAATATTCGTAGTGTTCCACAGTCGCAGTGTGTAGGCGCAGTGATCCCGAGTTTTAGGCACAAAAGTGGAACGTGCAAATTAAATATCGGGCAACGCACCGCGTGTTGTATACTAAACAAATACTATAGTCTCACACTTTAATGAAATTTGTCCAAGATGGAAAACTTTGAAAAGAGAATACAAAAAGAAAGCCAGTAAAAATGGATCGATTTGTTTGGTTATGAAAATACTTGAATTTATAAAATGGAAACCTGTAAAAAATGATGATTATATAGTTAATTCTGAATTATAAAAATTTACAACCAATATAATATTATATTATACATTTATAGTAAATCACATCGTATATAATAGTTTTGCTAGCTAAATTATAAAATTCACTGCGTTGAAATATTTATTAAGATTCAGTTTTTTCTGAACTTTGTGATACATTACTTTCAATTTCAATTTCTCGCATTATTTACGAGTAAAAATTAATTATTTTATTATTGTCCTATTTTTAGTAAAATTACATTAATATACGTTTATCAATAAAACGATTCGTCATAAAATTACTTATAATAGATAAAATATTTTATTGCAACGTTTGTCATTTTATCGTTTAGCAATATTCTCGCAAAATACAATTGCAGCTAAATGGAACTGAAATAATAATTATCTGAATTAATTAAAAAATTTGTATCCGATTTATAAAAAAAAAACATAGTGTTTTATACGTTTCAAAGTGCCACTTAATATTCAAAAGTTTTTCCACTCATCGTCGGCAGTCATTTGTCACTAGCCGTTTATTTAATATTTCACTAAAATTCAGTCATACAATAATAAAATTGCACAACATATTTTACGACGACAACGATATATCATACAATAAAATTATTGTACCTTATCAGTTTTGGCAACGGCATTTAAAATATGTGCATTTTATTTGGAGAATGAGGGATCTTTTTTTTTCTCATCGACGAGGTCTGTTTTAGACCTCTCTAACGTCTTTCAAGTACTAAACGACATCAGTTTTAATAGCTGTTAAATATATAAAAATGCATCGGCACAAATGTGATATTATGGTGAGATTATTATACGGGGAAAATACGGATGATGAGCGGAAGCACAACTAGCCATCCCTCAAGTGGTGAATCGGGACCGTCGAAAATCGGACTCACACATTCGACAATATTATTAGCTACCACGCTCGCGGTATATAACCGTTTGCATATTATCATTATTATTTATTATACACTATATTATTATAATGTCGTTATCGTTATAATGTACCTTAGTGTTTTGGCCATCGACCCCGTGACTAACTCTCCGTGATAATGCCGCAAATTAATAGGTATATACCGCGCGTTTTATATATAGGTATAGCATAATAATGTTATATACCTACGCAGATATATGATACCTAAATCGCAGTTATCGCATTCGATCGCCGTGAACTGTTTTGTATACATATATATTGTATAATACAACGTCCGTAAAATATTATTGTAATACAATGTTTAGGTAGGTACATGTACTTCTGGTCGACCTCACTTTCGACAATTTCCATAATGTTTTCTCCGGTTTGCGTCGTACTGTTACTATATTATACTGTACGGCCATTACTATAATAGTGCGTTGTGTTCGCGTCGTGTAACCAGAGCGGTCAAGCTGACCGATGGACGGGGACGCGGGATTGATGGCGTATAAAATCCGAGCGAGAGTACACAAATTGAAGTCAAACGACGCCACTTATTATTCTTCCGCTGAATCACCAATACGGCAATACGTATAAATATATACATAATTCTGGAGGCGCGTAGTACTTGACCCGGTGAAAACGAAAAATAAGTAACGAACAATTCGCACAGGTACCTATCATAAAATACTCTGGGTATAATTTGTAATAATATCATTAAATTGCGTGGGCGAGTGCTATTTCACGGTCCGTAACCGTCAATAATTATTATTATTTGATCGGTATCGAACACATTGGACATCCGAGTACGCGCACTATGTGATTGCTGCAACGAATATAATATTATTATGAAATCGTTTTACAAATAATTCGGTTCGGTTCATCGCGACAAGAACATGTATATACACGCCACGCCATTAAGTGTATAATGTCGTTTCGCGGGAAGATTCATTAGAAGACGAGGACAATTCCAAAATGAATAATCGCCGGCGTTGTTCAATTGGTTTCGCCGCCTGCCCCGAAAGCTGTTGTAAATCTCGCGTGACAACGAATACCATCACGCATGTATATAATGTGTAACGTCGTACAAATAATATATGTATATATAACTATATAATATATTTAGCGAAACCGTTTAAAAGCAAGTCCATGTACAGCTGTCCCCTGGAACAGTCAAACTAGTGTAGTGTATAACTAGGTACATGATTTGCAGGACGCAGACTTAATTATTGCGTTATGATATTGTTTAAATATAATTTGTGTATTGATGTATTATGCAAATATAGTAGAAGAAAATTTCAAATATCAATGATGTGTGATTTTAATGACGTTTTTATTGGGGGAGGAAGTCCTTTTTCGTACGAACTTATAGTTTTTATAAATGGTATTTAAGTCAAATACAATAGTATAATATTAACCATTCAATCATATACTGCATATTTTTAACCTCTGTGCATTTCCAGTATCCACGAAAAATTACTTTACTTTTTTTTCAATCCTTGAAGATTTACAATAGTAGTGCATATTCAAAAGAGCACAATACCTATAGTAATTTTGGTTTTGTTTCAGCGTAATAAGTAAGCGACAACTTTATATTGGTACCTACGCGTTTTCATAGAGAAATCGCACTCTGTGCACAACCCACACTGCGTAGGTACACTATTCAATTTTATCAAAAACGAAACGATAATAACGTTTATTTTTCCATTATTGTTTTTAATCGAGTTAAACAAATTGAAATAAATTATTATGCGAAAACTTTGTGGTTTACCACTTCTTTAGCTCGAATACGATAAAACTATTTGAAGAAACATATAGTTTTTTTATTTTTTATTTTTTTTTCAAAAGTGGTTTTAATAACGTCGTAATAATATATTACTAAGTACATTATGTTTTGGTATTGACCAATTATTTATTTACACTATGTCCATAACTAATATTATAAAGTTCATATTTTAATTGCTATAATTTGCTTAATCGTTGTTTTTGTAATTTTGTTTCAGTGTTTATGCAATGTCAATGAAGAGGCCGCTCAAAACCAAAAATTACAAATAAATCTTTTGAACATGATCCTTTTAATATATATATATATATATATATATATATATAAAATTGTATTTTCTACGTTCCCATTATTATATTATATAAAACATTATAACACATTATATTATATTATACCTATACGTCTTTGTATTTCGGTCGATTAACTTATAATAATGATTATTTTTTATGTTTAGAAATATGAATATTTTAATGTTAATTTTAAGTTTTCCCGTTGGATTTCTAGTCAAAATTCTCACGTACACACTTACTATTATAATACTATAATGTCATAATAGATACCTATATTGTACAATATTTTAGTCCAGCCATATTATTTTGTTATCATTGTCGTTATCATTATTATTATTATAATACCTCATACTACCGACACACAAATGACCATCTCCACTCGAACGCGTTTATTATTCTCGAACGACTATAGCCGGTCAACATCAGGCCGGATAGGTAGAGGATAGAAAAATTATATTGTTGTAAATATGCGCGTGCGCGTGTGTTCGGTTGTGCACTTGACGGAATATGACTAGGCGGTGATGTGAGGGAATAATTTTCTTTTGTTTTATTTGAGCTCCGAACAAAACCTTTTCGTCCAATTCCGCATTGGGAATTAAAATGCGAATTCCGCACATATAATATGTCGCTCCAATATTTCTACGAAAACGCATATACATAATATGGTCTATTCGGCACACCGTTTAGCAGCAGCAAACCGAAACAATAGCGATAATGATAATGATAACGATAATAATAAATAAGTTCATAGACGTGTGCGTCACCACCCGCGCCAACTTCACATTACACTTACTGAACTTTAACGTATACTCCAGTGCTTCGTTTCTGTTGTTTTTGTCCACATTTTTCCCCATACGAATTTCAGTTAGCATAAATAATAATAATGGTTATATTTCTCAACAATATTTTAATAAAAATAACTCGAATTTTTTTCAACATTATCGTACATATTTTATTATTGCGAGATAATAATAATATATTATATTATAATGTTATTATACCTATGATACTGATATTATTGTAATAAGCGCATTGGTTTCCGACTTTCTTTTTTACTTAACCAGGCGATCTAGTCATGTTAAATACTTCATTTTGTATAAATATATAACATAAATTATATATTCTCAGCTGTGATAATATATTTAATATAATTTTTAATTTGTATCGATTTTTCGTGTATATTTTTTGACCCCCGTGAAATGTATTGTGTATCGTCAAGTTTAATTATAACCAAATACATTTTGTGTTAAGTCAACTTTGTCAAATTTTTGTATAGACATTTTTTTTTATTTTATTATTATTATTATTATTATTATTAATTTATTTATTACTTTGTATATTTTGTCGTTATTTATCGTACAATATAAAATAAATGTTCATTCAAACGTGTTTTGATTGTAATTTATTACAATAACAGCGTAAACAAAAACAAAAACAGCAATAACAACGTTGAATCGGCATCGGCTCATCTATATATTATTGTGTAAGTATAATGCTTTCGATTCTATTGTTATATACACGGCACCCATGCATCGTGCAGCGGTCATCGATAAGATACATTTTATAGATAGTATTTCATATTGAATTACTACTGTTTCAAGAAATTTATTTGATTAAACAATTATTTTACACTTAATGTTTATAGTCAATGTCCATCTTCATTACGGAGTGAATAGATAGGTACCGAACGGCTAGTCAATACAAAACGCGCCAGTGGTACTATCGTTATATTAATATAATTATCGAAATGTAATCGTATTGTTTCTTAGCGTTGATTTATTATTAATAAACAACAATCTTTATGGTTATAGGTAAATTTTTTTAATTCAAACATGTTTTGTTAGAAAATAATGAAACGTTTCATATTTATTATTTCTAAAAAATTGTTATAAATAATACCGTTAGTTGTAAAAAGACGTACAAAAATAGTAAAATATTATATTCAAACTGAATTATGAGTGCATTACAATTTTACTTATGAAACCATGGTTCGTATACCTACATTATATTATATAATATACAATTACAAAATAATAGTTTGTGCTTACTTTTTAAAAGTTATAAATGCACCGATAATTATTGTAACTTATAAGCACAATTCTTGAAACCTAACTATAGAACTTTTTCTGATAGGTAGATGTTTGTTATAAATAAAAAAAAAAATGAATTTTTATTTAAAAAATAAGTAGAAATTGGTATGTATTTTTCACGGTAAATAAAAATATTCAAGAACCGAGTACACCTAAACGAGCACTACTAAACTTTACAGATTATGAAGTTGGAAAAAAATAAGTCTAAAAAAAGTTCAAATAACGCAGGAAGCAAAATCATTTTGAATACAGATAAATAAGGACATTTTGTTGACTTGGCTTTGAATTAGTCGATTAAGCCGACTTGCACAAGAATTGCACAATTAGAGTAGCTGTGGTTTGGCATTTTGCTTCTTGCTAATTTCACCCCCACGCCAATTCCAGCTGATTTAATATTACAAACAGTGCTGTAAATTGTAATATTAATATATTATATATAATAATATAAGCGATAAGTTTTGACAAAACAGCAAAAGTCATTAAAAGCTTGGTAATTGTGTATGTTCACTTTTATAATAAATTGTAATTTAGTTTTACGGGGGTTTGTTAGGTTATAAATACTATTTGAAAACTTCTGGAAATTGTTTTATACACAAAAAAGTTGGATAGAATATAAAAATCGAATGTTAGTTTAGGTATAAGATGGAACTCGTCTTATTTTGTCATTAAAATACCGTATTTAAACCGGAATTTTTAAAAATATTATGATTAGAACTCCTTTTCGATTTTTTAAGCTAGAAACAGTACTTACCATTATTTCTCGAAAGAGAATTTTTATATTATTTTTTAATACCAATATTATTTAGCTTTTTAATTTATTTAAATAATAATTAGTTCATTCCATTTGGTTTCAAATGTGTACACAAATTTATCTGTTATTATTAAAATAATAAAACCAAAAAATTCCCTGGCTTCCAAACCCAATTTAAAAATAAAAATATATACATGTAAAACAATTATTATCTTTTTTCTGCGTTTCACTCAGTAATCAAAGTCTGAAGACGGGTAAGATATTATATAAATACATATAATTCTGGTTGCTGAAAACTAATGGAATACTTTTAGATTTTTAGAGCATTTATGGCCACATATTATGTGATTTTTAAAGATACAAGTGCTCTTCCCATAAAATACTTGAGTTATGAATCGTTATAGTATAATAAACTAATAAATGTAATGATATAAATCAAAAATTGACTAACGCACACCACAATATTGTAGATAAACTTTAAAATGTAGACAGTGCTGTCCCTGAAAATGGGCTTCGTTTTAATATAAAATTTAAAATACATATTTCGTCGTAACGTATTGTTCGTTGGAAAAAAATATATGCATCGAAAATTACTTACACATCAGTGAACGAGAGTACTATACGTCATGTTGTACTTCTCCAACCGTCAAGTTCAGCAGACGACTATTTATCATAAAATGCCTCTATTTACAAATCATTTAAATGTATAGTAAACAACACCTGAAAATAATGCTACGCATATGTATTCGACTTACGAACATACAACACTAACATTTTTATGTCCATCGGTTTCAAATTTGTGTTATAATAACCAATATTTTTAGAGTAAATAGACGCGTTAAACAATTTCAAAGTAAAAATATGATATGTAAATTTTTGTGGATTTTTATGATATTATAATTTTTAAACAAGTCAATTAGAGTATTTTTATATTTTAATATCTTACATAATATTCATAATTCGCTTAAAAAAAACGTAAAAAAGTCCTTAACTTCAAATTTTATAATAATAACTGGTCAATTTAACTTACATTATTTAAACGATAGGTACTATTTAGTATTTACTACAAAAAATCGTAATAAAAATTTGCTATATCAAACGTTTATAAGATGAAGATAAAACATAAGGGTGTCAACAATATTCAAATTATAAACAAAAAATTATTCATTTAAAATAAAAATTCAAATAAATTAATAATATTATATACAATTCGCACATTTGGAACTTCGTATGTTGTTACACCACTCAACAACATTGCAATATTTATATCTTATATGTGACAATATTATCTTTCCGATGATCAAAACGTTACCAACTTATATTGTATATATATATAATATATGTTATTATTACATGTCGAAGTCCATATTCTCACATATTATCTTTCCTGTGCGGCTGTGCACACAAACTATAACCGAAATTGTTAGCTGGTATTAAATTATTGTAATCACAACAAACTATATTGATATTCGGACGCTGATTCTTGTTTGATCAAAATTTAATTTTAATTTAATTTAATATTAAATTATTTTTAAGTAAATTAATAACTAGATTTATTTGAATTAAAAATATAGATATGAAAATATCAACAAAAAAAATCTTAACATCGCAATCATAATAATCATATATATTTAGGTATATAATAAAACTATAGCTAAATATTTCAGTTTCGTACAACGAGAAACCACAAAAATTGAATATTAATAATGTTAGTGGAGTTTTTTAAATGGATCGCCTAGTCGTTACACATTACGTTAAGCCACCGTCATAGTTTTCCTATCCCCTTATGTTACATATACGTTAGGTACATTAATATAAAATATTATATATATTATGTAAAAATAAGGAAATATTTACACATACAGTCAATTTTCACTAATGAAAGTTTTCCGGGACTTCAAAAAGCTGGAGTGGTAAGTAGCTAGTGAGTAGTGCAACTAGAATATTTATCTATGCTACCTTACAGCGGGCTATGAGGTGGGAAGTAGTATAATAGGAGTAATTTATTAGTTATGAGTTTATGACGGTTACTTAGTAAAGTTGACACCGTAGAACTACGCCACCATACTACCATAATGACCACGAACGAGGTAGAAACTTTAAGCTCAAAAAGTTGTGTACCTACGCAAAAAATTGTAAACGATTTATATGATATATTATGTACGTCAATTTTCGGCATATAAATATAAGTGTTTTTTTCCTTCCTATGAGTAATAACATAATATTATAATAATGTTAGTTTATGTGTACATAGATAATAATCGTAACCACCATCACGTAGACCATTCATAGAACTTCTGAAAAATGATTTTTTTGTAAAATTATAACTATGCACATATGGAACACTTACAAACAGGAAATAACTTCTATAGTAAGTATTTTATGTGCTTATACTATATTGACATATTGTGTTATAGTTGAGTTCCATAGATCTAAATTTATATCTAATTCAATTTCAAAAAAAAAAAAAAACTTGTCTATTTTATTTTACAAACTTTGGACTGTCAGTACATAATATTTTATTAAATTATAGTTAATTTTATTAAATTATAGTTAAAATACCAGAAGCTAAACAATTAATATAATTATTAATAACTAATATACCAAATATGTTTTATTTACTTTATTGTTGTCGAATGTCATTACACTGTACCAACAATAATCGACTATACCACTAAAATATTTTATTTGTATGAAAACAAAGTTATCTTATCGTACAATGTACTTTTTTCATATCGCTAATATAAATAATAACGTAGATAAGATAACAATATCCGGTACCTACACCTAGCCGTTTTATTGATCACAATTTGGTATGTATAATTATTAAACGGAGTTCATCTATAAAATATTTAATTCAACATTTAGAACTGAATTGTATAACTTTTCCGCAGTGAATTACGGATACCATTTATTTTGATTGACTAAAAAGAAAAATAATATACATATTATATCGTATTTCACATAAGATAAAAAATACATTTTGGTAAAACGCGATTTGTCTTTAAGTATCTTAAAAGATCTGTATACCAGCTGACCGACAACAACATTTATTTATTTGAATTCGCTTCACTAAATCTCACGATGTACACTCCCACCTTCAACTGGGTAGGTAAATTAAAATAATCGAAAGTATTAAATTGAAAAAAATTGCAGATGGTCTATATTTTATGAAACTTTTTTATCGTTTTTTCGGCTAGACAAAGTGTTTATCGACAAATAATATAAATATACATCAATGTAAAACCAATAGATTCATCGTTTTTCTCAAAAACTTACAAATATTTACGCCCTATACCCTTGAAAATGTAACAAAAAGAAAATGTTTATTTACTGCCAGACAAAAAGTATCGTCTGAATAGTCTTTGTAGGTCGATTTCATAAGAATATTTTTATTCCTTAAAAAGGTTCTTCTTGAACATAAAAAAAAGCTCTTGATTTATAGTTCAAACAGATAATATATTATATAATATATA
Organism: Schizaphis graminum; assembly: GCA_020882235.1. NCBI lineage: Eukaryota > Metazoa > Arthropoda > Insecta > Hemiptera > Aphididae > Schizaphis > Schizaphis graminum. The sequence goes on from CM037031.1 coordinate 41,043,142, forward strand.
TTATTATGTATATATTTATATAATATTATATATGTACATATTTAAAAAAAACACAAATTAAGCCTTAGATATTTTAAAATAGTTGATATCATTCATCTTCTTGTATTGATTAAATTTTTTTTATATATAATAAATTATTCATACTTTTAAACAATTTTATACTTAACATCTAAAATGAAATCATTCCGAATTAAAAAAAAAAAAAAAAATGTTCTGCTAAAATGTTAAATGATTAACAAACTTACAGAAACCGATCATATAATATTATTACAATATAATATATCCAATTTATGTATACCAAATGTTATTTTTAAACGGAAATACATTTTTTTACAAGGAATTGAGTATACAGAAAACCATCATATAATTGCAGAATAAAATCATTTTAAAAACATGAAATAATACACCCACGTATTATAAACATAAATGGTATTTTTTTTGCTCGTAGAATTATTGGTAAATAATATATTTAATTTTGTGTTAATGTAAATGTTCGTTAGAAAAAAATAATCAAACAATTATTACCATTATAGTAGTAAACAAGAATACAAAATATGAGGATAACAATTATTATTACACGATACCTGATATTATAAATAACAATAATATAATAATAAACTAATTTAAATAATAATGGTATTGATGTTTAACGTCCCGACAGATCTATCTGCCACCTGCTTAATGTTTACTGTTCAGTGTACGACCGACTGAGTTATTGTGAACACTGAAAACTGCAAAGCTTACATAAATAAAATAATATAATAATACAACTTTTGTGCATAAAACGCAGTCAATTTATCTGCACTGATGACGTAATCATAAATTTAATATATAATATATATATATTATACTCTATTTAAGAGTTTTATAAATGCTGTTTATGAAAAGTCCACGGTATAATGATCGTTATAGTATAACGCCACCGGAAACTTAGTAATATCACTAGCTTTTCACTCGGATTTTATATTAATTTCCTAACGAATTCCTCCGCAACACTCCCCGACGCGTTTTGCGTCCGTGCTCCACCAGTCGGATAGCGCTTTGACAAGGGCATCGGTCTTTAATTAATCCCAATTAATCCCCTTGTTACGAGGGACATATCGGAGACGTCTCTGGGGCATTTGTCATCAATTCGGAGTTACCAACTGCTTCCCCGGCCACGGGAAAACAATTCAGTATAAAACCAAAACAATATCAGCTCGTCTGGGGAAACGGTAACGTGGAAAGTGGTCCATTCGCCGAAAAAAGAACGAAAAGTTTTTCTTCTCTCTTTTTTGACCCTCGTCCTCGGAATAGTTCACATCGAATTCGACGTATTGTTCGGCAAAGTTTTCACCGTTGTGTTTCAGTCCAATTCAATGTACAAGTTTCGCGTCCGCGCCAAGTCGACCGAATAATGTTGTATTAACTTGCACATTGTCCGACCGATAAGATGCTAATTGTAACGGCCGGCCCTCGACATCGATCCGTGTAGTGTCTTTACCCGTCGTGTTTTGTTTATTTTGTCAGTTGATATATTTTAAGACTGTTTACATAAATACATAATATTCTGTATCGTAATAAATCCAGCAACATTTAATCAGATTTAACCATATAGATTTTCTGAACTCGTTTTGAGTCAAATTTTAAAAAATAACTATTAAATATTCATATTTTTTTTTTAATCTTAAACTGATACAAGATTGATCTTAACAAAAATAGCTTTTAATCAAATATACCTGAATATAATAAGTTTCTAATTGTACACTATCAGTATATATTATAAATTTGAAATAAACTATAACATTTAAGAATATTAAAAAATAATAGTTATCAACTATGAAAAAATGATTCTATTATTTGAATTAAAATACCATAATTATTATTATTGAATTCTCATACTAATAATATGGATATTACATATTTTGTAAAACCATTTTTATATATTTTAGTAATCAATTATTAATTTTATTGTTGTGATCAAATTGAACCAAATTAGGTCATAATAATATGTTAAAATTTAGAATGTGAATATTATTAGTATAATAGTATCAATTTTAAATATCAATGTAAAAAATGATTTTATATGTCACTAAATAAACATTTGTTATTATAACCTAATTTTAGCTTAAATCTTTTGTTTGTTGTACATAGGCCTATGACTTAAATATTATTAAAAGTAGGTATTTATAGGCTGGTCACTAAATTTAAAAATATTATTTAGTTTTATTTTTAAATTGGAACTTCTATTATATTGTTTTCACTAAAAAAGATAATAATTTAAAAACATATCCTTACTTTTATTATGCTTCGTATATGTAAATATTTTTACGAAATCTATGTATTACCTAAAGTGGTATTATTGTTAAGATAGTAAAAATATAAATAAAAAATAATATTATTTTAAACAAATCCGTCATACTTTTGAATTACCAAAACTGAGCAAATTTGTATTAAAATTTTAGAGTTCTATAAACATAAATGTATACCTAATCTTAGAAATTGTATGTGGTGGTCTGCAATCTAGTTTGAAAAAAAATTTGTTAGTATGATGTTAAATGAAATACGATTCTATGAGTTATTTTAAAATTAATTTCAATCTAAATTTGTTTTTGTGCGTATCATTTATGTTATATTATTTTTAATTTAAGCTAATCGTGTTATAGGTACCTACATTTAGAACGCAATAATTTAAAAAATTAAAATTGTTCAAATAAGTTGGAGTTGACCTAGTTAATGATTATGAACTATTACTTGGTCAATTTTTTGTTACATCTTAGAAAATTAGTACTTGACATATTTTAACATCTATAACTAAGACAAGTGTGGTTCCAAGTGTTGCAACACAACATTAAACGATACATATCCCAGTATTAACAGGTATATTGAGTTTTAATTATTCCATCTTAATAGAACTTAACTGGTAAATTTTTGCAGAATAAACCTAATAGTTCAGTAGAAAAATGTACTGATTGCAACATTACTATATATCCTCATCTTTAAGGAATTGGTGGAGTGAGAGAGGATTTTTGAGCATCTTTCGCGCTTCGGTGTAATATCTAGGGCTGATGAAGTAAGCGTGTGTTAGGTAAGAATAGCCTATTTTAGTTCGATTAAACGGTACTTTGTCTCTTCTATTTGTGCCAGGAGGATAATTTACATTCTTTATATACAATTTATTTTATGTTTCTTAATTTATTGGAGAGAAGTAGATTTTCCTAGAAACTTAGCCATTCTACCATTATTTTCTTATGAATTATGTGAAAAGATTTAAATGAATATTAAATTTATATTTATATTTTTAATATAAAAAGTAAATGCATGCATGTGAATAATTCATTTATTTTAATATTTATTATTATAGTAGGTAGGTACTCTATTCAAATAACCTATTGCATATTTTATTTTGTTTTATGATTCATTAATTAACTTATGTCTTAAGGTTTAATCTCAACTTAAATCAGACATAAAGTTTGACTACAGTAATAGCCTTTAAGTAAAAGATTGACACATACATTTTGTGTAACATTATGTTTAAACATGATATTTAATTACTGCAATTACACATTGAGAAAATCGTAATGAATAATTAATGTCCCATATTTTATTGTTTTAAATTTAAAAAAAGCGGGTAAGTGAGTATCGCTCTGCTGTACATTAGGGGGTGGGATGGACCTCGGACTAGGGAAGGTTAAATTTGAATGCAATGATAGGTATCATTGTATACGAAAAACGATTCTGAACGGATATGATTTGTCAGTCTACTGTCTAGGATATATTATACTTAAATATTGTAAATATTCTACTTTGAAACTAATTCAAACATTTAAGTAAAAGTTTCAAGATCTTACGTTTAGTAATTTTTTAAAAATAACAAAAATCGAAAATTATTTATTAGTAAAAAGTTATTTTACACGTATATTTTTGATTTCAAATTAAAATTAAAACTTTAAACACACGTGAAATTTTTTCAATTGAACAATCCTCAAACTTTTTTATAATTATTCTAAGCTTAACTTATGGACAGCATAGTATTAAATTTTCCATTCTTAGCTTTTGATAGAAAAATATTTATAAATTTTTAACTACCAAATAGTGAAAAATATTCATGATTTTGACGAATTTTTGTCAATATTTGAACTTCAAATGCTAATAAAAAAAAATTGTGCCTATGTATTTTTATAATTTTTGAATCAGAGTTAGAACAAGTTATGTGGACCCTTCAATTAAATTTTCAAGTAATTTGTCCCAGCTAAATTTTTTTTATCAACATTTATAAAAAAAAAATAAAAAAAAATTGAAAATTTCAAATGCCTATAAATAGCTCAAAAAAAGTCAAAATGTTTTGAAAATCAAATCACGTAAAGAAAATGGCAATCTAAATAACTGGTAAAATTTTCAAGTATTTACGACTTATACTGTTTGAATAACAACAAATATCAAAAATCGTTTGAGGCTAAACCGTTATTTAACGCGGTTTTGTAAAAATTTAAATTTCAAACACTCATAAAAATTTTTTGTCTTAGTCTGGTAGAGTTTTTTTTACAGATGATTGAAGAAAAATGTATGGAGAACCTTGTATCAAATTTTCAAAACTTAGTTATAAAAGAAAAAAATTTTACGAATTTTCAACCACAAAATTACTTGCCAATTTTCGCAATTTTGACATATTTCGTATAAATTCGAACTTTAAGCACTTATAAAAAAAAATTGTGACTAACGATTTCGGATTTTTTTTTATCACTTTAAGAACAACTTATAAGAAACCTTGTATTAAATTTTCAAAATTTTCTGGCCGGCCAAAAAATTTTTATCGTTATTTAAAAAAAAAATACTAAAAAAAATTAAAAATTTCAATTGTCTATAAATAGCTCGAAAAAAGTCAAAATTCTTTGAAAATTTACCTATGTATGGAGAACGCTAATATAAACATTTGGTGAAAGTTTCAAGTATTTTCATCTATTAGTTTTTGAGTTATAGCAAAATAAAAAATTCGATTTTGTCGAAAACTGGTTGTGCGTAAAAAATCCCGTTTTTCCGTCATTTTTTTTATGTTTTTCCCGACTCATTTAAAAAATATTGAAAAATTTTAACTTTTGACCCCCCAAAGTACCAACTAGATCCGATTTCCTTTTCAAAGAGGGGCTGAAGTCCAAAATCGAAGCATTTTTACTGCTCCAAATGTTGTCGTCAGACACAAAAATAAAAAAAAAAATAAAAAAAAAAAAAAAAAAAAAAAAAAAAAAACACACATCATTGTAAAATCAATACATTCATCACTCCGTTCAGAATCTAAAATGAACTGTGACCTTTATTTTGGAATTTTATTTGTTATAATATTGTATTCGTTATATTAAGTAAAAGTAAATAATCGTAACAACTCTTCTATTTATGTCTGATAGCTAGAAATACAACAATTTGTAATCATATCAAAACTCATTGAATTTCATTACAAGTAAAATGTTCATTTCAACTGATTTATATCCTGTAAATTTATCATTGAAACTTGAAAGTGTAAATACATATAACAATATTAGATCAAAATTTATTGGTTTAGATAATATCGAATTTAAAAAAAATAAAAAGTGATTTTGTCATCAATCACCTGAGGGTCGTTAATATTTTATTAAAGAACTTAATATAAAAATATGATAATCCGCATTGTTTTTCGACGTGAAGTGCGAGTTCATGTTGAAAGCGTCGACAGTTTTTTCGATAATTTAACAAACTTTGCGTTTTCTTTATTTTTTAGTTTTTCTTAAACTTTATTAGTGTTTATATATATATATAATTTTTTTTTTGAGGCCGCAAAAGATTTGCTGACGATAGCAAAGAACACTCGTATAACCGAATTCCCGTTAAGGACTACACGCCAAGTGTATTGCGGTGTTCAAGACGGTTCCGTTAAAAAAAAAAATAATAATAATAATCATAATATACAAACAAAATCGCAGTCTTACACGTCACATTATCCAAAGACGACGGATTGTGTAGACACCGTCTTCCTCGTACCTACTTAATTTTTCTCCCGGTTTTTTCAACGCGCGTACACATAGTGTATAATATTATTATTACTATACCAACACAGTTACGGGGATGTACGCACTCACACGCAAACTTACGGAGCAACAGAAATGCATTAGCGGTAAAGGTGTGTCTTAAAGGTCCCATCAATATTATATTAAAGGTAAAAGCGCCGGTGGTTTTTCGAAACGAGAGTCGCGCACACGCCCGTATCGTCGTCGAGGGTCCCAGTTTTTTCGCGTTAATTTTTTTTCCCCTCACACAGTTCTGTCCGCAAGACCGCTATCGTTTTTTCGGTTCTTTTTTTCTCTTTTTTTCTTTTTTTTTTTTTGTGCATACAACAATGTGAAACATTCATCAAAAACATTATTCGAGATGTTCGCGGGCTGCAAGGTGGTTTTCCCGCCAGCCGCCACCGCCGCCTTTGCGCCAACACCGTCGCCGCAGTGCCCATCATTCACTCGCGGCTCCGACACGTCTAAAAGATACGGACGCCGGGACGGGGTCGACGCCGCCGCCGCGCCGACGACGACGTTGTATTAAAATTATTACTCAAACGAAAAACAAAAACATGATAACAAAAAAAAAAAAAAAAAAACAACAAAATTCGTTATCTCCGCACAAATTGGTACACGCACAGTTATTGAACTTAATTTTTCATACCTCCAAAACCGAAATATTATTCATCATATATACATGTATGTATATATACGCACGCATGAATATAATATTATATAAGAGTATGTACAACGCATATCGCATATATTATTATCACGTGTACAGTGTAGACGAGGAGTGCGTCTTACCTATATACATATATACTTACTCGTGATAGATGTTCATTTGTACGAGCCACATATATACAACACGCCGTACACGCTATATAGTATAATAAGTGTGTTGTGTGTGTCGTGTGTGTGTGTGTGTGTGTGTGTATGTGTAAGCTTGCGAGAACAATAATTCGCGTATATTATACCTTCGCGTTGCACATGATATTATTATGTGTATGTACCTACCACCCCGAAATTCCGACAATGACGCTGTTGTTTTTGCTGTTGCTGTTGTTGCTGTAGTAGCAGCAGTTGTTGCCGTTGTCGAAATTCGCGCGGTATGTGATATTAATCGGTACGGATTGAACACCGGATTTGTTAGAGTTTATTGTGAATGTATCTCACCTATTCGTCGAGAATTTTAATACATTCGATAAACCTTATATACTACGCGAGTGTTCGTTATAATATTATGCGCGCAGAGATTTATCTTAAAATCCTAGAGAAGAGTATAGGGATATACGAAATCAATAATGGGTCCAAATATTGGTTTTACAATATGAATACGATTCATACTATGTATACTATTCTAAAATAATTGTCATGTGATATCATGAAGTTTTCAGTAATATTGTCGGTTTCTGATATCGTATTATTATTACATTTTTATATACGCATCGAGTGGTACACAACTGAAATGTTGATTTTGAACACTTATCTATAATTGTATTATACGTTTAAGCGCGTCCTGTGTAATCAATAACTATTTAGTGTCGATAAAATACAGTAACTGACAAGTTTCCTTTTCCTGATAGCTGATACATATAACTTAAAATAATATGTCCTTAACATCATATTTTATCAATTTTAATTATTTAATAATATATATATTTACGTAAGTGTCATGAAGTGTACAATTAATGTGTATTTACAATAAATTTGACATTTGACATGTACATAATGTAATAATGTATAAAAAGATGTTAAAATGAAATGAGTTTTATTTAAGAGGATGTCACAGCCATATAATACTTTTATATTCACAAAATACTTTATTCAGTTTAACGGTTCCAATTTTCTGTTGTTAGATGTAATATTAGAGTGAACAAGCCAATTATCAAACTTAAAGGTAAGAAACTTAGAACTACTGAGAATGTTGCTACCTACATATTATTATTGTTATAGTTAGTCGGATACAACACAATACAATATGCACTGGTACAAATATCATGGTCTACGACGTCCTTTTAAGTAGCTTGAGAAAAACATACACTTTAATTACATTGTACCTACTATACAAATAATTTTTAATGTTTCCGTTTAAATCATTTAAAATATATTGTTATATTATAAAAGACAAATTTAAAATTTAGAAAATAACAGATTATTATTTTGTAAAGCAATGTTTCGTATTATTTTTTATATTTGGTATGATAAGTTCATTCCCTAAATTTTACCTACTAAAAATATTGTAATATTGCTTCTTTAAAGTTCTCATACCGTATATAAAATAAATCATAAAGATTTAAAGTTTTAGTATATATTTTCATAGTTTTTTTTATACTTTTTATATTTTTTGTATTTTCAATTTAAGTTCTTTTAACGAAACCTAATTCAAAGTTTTAGAACAAGATGCTGGAGCTCAAATAAATAGAATTAAAAAAAAAACTGTAAATATAATAATTCAGTTTAATGATAAGTTTAAGATAATAACTCTGAAAAATTATTAACCATAAATAATTGAAAATTATTACACAAATAGCTCATTATAAAAGTAAATATTTGCATTTAAACCATAAAATAAATAATATATATATTTTTTTATTATGTTTGTTATAATTTATTTTATATCACAAAAACTACTGTAATTTTCAGTTTTATTTGTCTAGTTTAGAATTTTAAAGTCAAAAATCGAGTCAAAAATATATAATATATTTAATACCTAATACAGAATACATGAATATTTTCTATAAATTGCATTTTATTCGTTTACAATTTTTTATAGTATTTTGTACGATTTAAATATTTTTTTATTTATTGCTTTTTGATAACGAACCATTTTTTTCTCTACTTTATTGAATAATAGCTACCTAGTTTAAGAGTTTATGTTAGTCTAATGAACAATGTGACCAATAGTTATTATATCGTAATAATATTTCACAGTAATAATTACGGTGGGAAGGTTATGATTATGTAATAACTTCAGATGATTCACGGGGCAGTAAAATGGTATAAAACAGAATAACTATTTACAATAACACGCGAGATTATCATCAGATATCTTACACGCGTTAGGTGTGCACAAGATTAAAAGGAAATATCGTTCCCGCGTTGTTTTTAACTCTTGACACAGAAATTATGATCATATTTTCTAGGCGTGTTTTTCAAATAATAATAATAAAAAAAAAACACTGCCACCCTAATTTATAATAATATTATTATTACTATTATTATACTGTAGAACCACTAGAACCGACTAGAGGTCATGGTGGGTTACAGTTATGTAGTGTTTTACAGATGGGTACACGGCTGTTGTCATTTGGACAGATTCGTTAGGTTTTTATTGAAAAATCGCGTTAACCCGAATGATTACGTCAAATTAGTATTTAATTATTACTCTGGAGGCCGGTTGACCACGGGAAAAACGCGGTATAATAGCGTATAATATATACATATATACATGGGAAATAGTCGGTAAATATGGTAGCGGTCGCCGTGGCATTAGGAAGCCTGGCCATTCATTATTTTCTACTTAAATTCAATTTACCCGGACGACACGTGCAATGCAGTACATAGTAATATAATTATATTATACTTATATAATATATATATATATATATATATTATATACATAAATGGTGGTTCGCCGAACTGACTACATCGCCCGTGTACTTATCACTGTAATTCAGTGATCCGTGAGCGTGGTGTATTATATCTACGTTTAATATGCCTACGGTGAATTTGTTCTCTTTTGGTCCTGCTGCGCGTCGATCAGCCTCCGGGATAAGTACTCTCGCTTTGTCGGCGTGGGTCCGGCGTTTCTCCCGCAGATTATTTCCAACGTCCGAATTCAGCACTGTAATGCGACCGGCCAACGGGTATTGTTTCGATATCGGGTATCAATTCTTCGAACTCGAGATCGGTAATCACTTGCACAACTTTACTGTTATTAACGCTGACAAAAACACAAATTGATTACTGTGTATAACACAAACGTTTGCGCACATAATTTATCGGAAATACTTCTGGTACCTTTTGGTGTTTTGGCGGAGGAATAAAAACTTTTCGCGTGATCCTTTACATGGTACAGGTACATGCATATTGCATATACTATACAGGAAATAAGCGTTTCGAGTAGGAATATTGACCGTGATGATAAATTATTGCACGATTACGAGATTATGAAGATTATGGTGTGTTTAGATAATATATTATAGTTAATTATGTTAGATGTCAATAATATTAAAATATTATATTATTATTATACCACCTATATCATATTGATCTATAAGCACGAGACATAAATAATTGGTACTTATTATATTATACTGTTACAGACAGTGGCGTATTTTTCTTTTCATTGAGAGGGTAGGGGTCCTCTATATCTGGACACCCCCCCCCCCCCATCCACGAATTATTACTGTGATAGTTTTTATTCTTCGAAAAACAATACAGTTATATAAGCAAACGTTGAACAGTTCGGAAAAATAAAATAAACAAAAACGAATATCATCAATCTTCAATTCAACGGTTTAACTTATGAAAATAATCAATATTTCATGAAAAAACGAATTGGTGATATACTCGTCACTCGTATAATATAATATTATATTTTTAATAGTTTGACGAAATCGAATAGGAACGTAGCACAATAATATTTATGTGTATTTACTGTCTGAAAGAGTAGTTATATTAATATTATTATGAATCCAATTTCGCAATATATACTGTAATAATAACGGAAAAGTTATACAAACTCAATTTATATTATAATATAATAGTTACCTTTATAATATTATGTTACATTATCAACCGCCTTTAATTAATCAGAAAATAGTTATTCGAGCATATAATGTGCGTGCGCACACACACACACATAATATACCTACGATATAATAATTTAATCTCGGGATTCGGTAGCTTCAGAAGCTTCGGTGTCGGGGGTTATATTTAAAGATCGATATTGTCGCAGATAACGAGCTATAGACATTTATGTGAACGTTTATATCATTATAGAGGACATCTTGGAAACGGCGTTTTAGCGTACGACTTTTATGGAGTTTTCGCTGGAAATCTGTAATAACAAAATCGTACGTGCCGTATCGTTCGTTTGAAGTGCACGTCGCACGTGTGTTTCGTTGAAGACGTCCCGGGAATATAATAACATCACAGCGTAGTAATTAGACCAAAAAACCACACACACAAAAAAAAAAAAAACAATAAATGATATGTCTAAATATAATATAATATACGAGTACGTTCTACACTTATATACATAGCTATAGAGAATTTAATGTAAAACGACACGTGGAAATCGTATAAAACCCTTTGGCGGTCGTATATACCGCGCGGTAGTGTCAAACAAGCGGAGTATATAAAAATAATAATAACGACGATAACAATAATATAAAGTTTATTTTAATTATTACGTCTCCCTTTATAGCCGCAACCGGCTTCGCTGCGGTATAATAATATTAACTGAAATATTACGAGGACGAGCGCGGCGCGGTATATACAGTCTACAAACACGACGCGCGTACGCGGTGACGGCGATCCGGTGCGTTTCGGTGCCAAATCGGATGCGACGGCAACGATCGCGCGGCGGTCTGGGCGCGGGGCCCGTGGGGAGGACGTCCGTCCGGGGAGAGACGTTCCCAATGGGGCCGAAAGAAAACAACCGGCCGGTTGCCAAGAAAGCCGAAAAATTCGTCTCGAGATTCGGTGTGAGTGTGTGTGTATGTGTGTGTGTAGTTTTGATGTCGCCATACGATACGGCTGTGCCCGAGTGTAGTGGTGCGGACTTCCGCGCGAAGAGGGCGGCGAGAGAGATGGAGACGTCGTAACTGGCCGCTGACAAATTATCAACACGTGTTAACGACGCCTATAAATAATACGCAGACGAGTGCGACAAACGAACGTTTATTTCACCGCGGAATACATCGCCGGGCGCTGCGTATATATTATCGTGTACCCGCCGCGACGATACCGCATTAAACGGCCGTAAATCGCCACCACCCTCGCGGGTCCGCGGACTTTGACAGACCGACTGCGTATATTATAGTAGTGTATGGCCCCGCGCGCAATAACGAGCGGCGTTCGGCCCAGCATCCGTTCTTCTGCGACTCGTCCGTCCGGCGCCGATGACCGCGTCCGACGATTTGTCACGATTTTTTTTCCGGGGGCCGTCGGGGCACCGTTGCCAGACGTGCGTCATCGTCGTTAGGACTATGATTTCAATAAAAAAAACCTAAAAAAATGACTCTAAAATAACTTTCGAAAAAATCGTCGCCTACGAGTTTACAGATTGGGAGGATTTTTGTTTCGGCATATTGTATACAGATGACAGTATGTCGATACGCACTTCCAAAAATCAAAACGTCGATTAAATAGGTAGCTATTAGTAGATTAAATATACACCAAAAACCAGACGTGTGTTAGGTATAGGCTGGCCACCACTATCATTCGATTTGACGATTAAGATAATTCGCGGTATCGAAGAGTATTATATACTATAAGTAGTTTTATTATCAATAGCCAGGATTTATTTATCAGACCATCTTTATAAAAATCCCAATACTGAATTGCGATATTATTATATACTGCTACGAATTTATGACCATACCGTCGAAAACATTGAGTGTAAATGAAAATATTACCAAGACATCAATAGAGCATAAAGTAAAATGCAAAATAAAAACCATAAACATATTTGAACTCGTACATGATCAAATCAAATTTTGTGCTTGAAAAGCTACATCTTATATATCATAAAAAAAATCCTATACTGTCCTAATACCTTTGTCGTCGTCATCCGGTCAATGGTCATACCGTTGGAATTAAACTCGTCAGTTGCAGCAGTCACGACGGAATAAAAGTCAAATAATCATTGTATATTATACTATATTATATGATATATTACGTTAACACGCGTGCTTTTGTTATACATTAATATTGTTTAATCCATTACGCACAGTATTGCGGTACCCATCCGCGTGTTTCGGTATTATTATATACTATTTTGAATTGGTACGCGTACCGTCAACAGCTCGTACGCGGTGATTTCACCGTGAAATCCATTCGTTTCTTCCATGCCAGGTCGCTCATCGTCAGCATCAAGTACAAGGTTACCTATAATATGCACCGTTCGTCAATGCGTAATACAACAATAACACTATTTAAATGTATCGATTTTCAATTTAACCGCAGTTTACGTGATAACAACAATTATTTTTTAAATACTTCCTTCGAAACTGCCACGTAAATCTACGGCATTGGTCTTTATATAGGTTAGGTAAAATAAAAAAATTAAATATTTTGTATGTTTTTTCCCAAACTACTGCATTTATACGAGGAGTCTTAAATAAACGTATTTTTATTTTAGATTCTAAAAAACAACAAGTGCGGTGTCATAATTAGTACCTACATTGCCGATTAATTTACACGCCATTATGATAATAATATAATAAGTAGAGTGTCGAGTGTAATATGTAAGTGACACGGAATTTTAATTGGGACCGAGACGTTTTTTTCTTTTCTACAGTTGTTGTGAAAGTACTATTTAATATACTAGAACCGTGTTATGATTAAAATATTTTATTATTTACCAGCTAGTCCAAGTATAATTATAATAATTGTTGTGCACATTTATATTATTTTTCTCGGTGTGCGTGTACTGACATTTACTCTTACTCAGCTTTGATATTATTATAAACTAAAATTTGCTAAACCAGCATTATAAATATAAAGTAGTCATAAAATAAATCCTGGGTGGCGGGGTTATGCACTTAAATTTAAAAGTATACAAAAGCGTACTGAAAACATTAAAATAAGCCCCTTAAAATACATAAAATTAAAAAAAAAAAAATACTTTTATGGTTCATCTATTCTTATAATTTTGTTACGTATAGCATATTTACCGAAACTTATATTAACCTTCATTACCTAATAAAATCGTGCAAGTATAAAACCATACTTTAACTTTGGAAGGTACATAATTTTATTTGTTTCCTATTATTATAATGTTATTGCTGTATTAAAAAAATTGTACCTACATTATCTTATACAGTCGTTATTAAAATTAAAAAAGATTTTATTATTTCAGATAAATATATCACAAAATACATATATGTAGGTACAGTATATACAATATACATTCCGTGTAATCAAACCTCAAATATAAAAATAGATTGTCACATAAAAAAATAAAAGTGTTTCTAGTATAGATCCATAATATTTGACATTTGTAACGTGCTGCGTGCATCACGTTTGAATCTTCAAAATCTTATAGTTCGTATATGATTCGGAATATATTTCTACAACACGTTTTTATAATTTCGTCAGTATACCATACTTCATAACGAAGAACTACGAGACCATCCTACTTCCGGCACGTAAAATGCAAAACTAATCGAAACGGAAAGACCATAAAATACTTTGATGAATCGCGTGTAAAGTTTTGATCGATGCATATGTGCGTATATATTGTATTTTGTACACTGCGCATTGTGCGCACACATTCACACGTACACAACAGATAAAGAGAAACAACTCTTCATTGTATTCGAGTAAACTCAATTTAACAAGAGCGCTGTTAAAATAATTTCATCGCACAATCCATTATAGTGTGATTGGTATTGTATGATAATGTACGTCGGGCCGAAGACGTGTTCGGGGCGATAGGTACGGCGGCACAAGACTTTTCGGTAGCCGACAGGTCGCGGGTTCAGCGACGATATGCCGACAGACGACAAAACGTATTAAGACGGAATAATAATTTCATCTCCTCTGTGTTTTGCAGCTATATATTTGACATCACGAGCCATACGTACCCCGGTACCCGCGACTACACAACAATGATATTGCATATTATTATATAGGTATATCGATTCAATTTAAATCGCCGATATTGTCTGTATATAGGTAGGCATTCGTATAGGTAAAATATGCGCATTGCGCATATACCATTGCAGACTATACAATATTCTGCAGGAAGTGTTTACACGTTTTCTGTTATTATAATACATTTGTAATATTATTCCGAGTTATTGTGCGCGGGACTCAGAAACGATTTAAATATAAATGACAGACAGTTTATTCATAACATCCAAGAAAATGGCGAGTTAAGCGCCGGTATATACGGGAAAGAGGTTCCATGATGCGAGGCTCGACAAAATTAGCTCGCCGCTTTTTCGAAATATAATATGACAAGCTCAACAAAATATGCGGGTTTCTATAGACATTTAAACTTAAGCATACTGGCATTGTTATTTGTTTTTCTTTAGATACATAGCACACAGAATCTAATTTCACGTGTAACTTTGTGTTTGTAATATTATGCAGGTCGTACCGGTGTGACGGGTGTGTGTGCGCGTGTGACCATGATACTATGTACCTATCATTGTATCGTGCTACGATAGCATAAACTTACCGCTTTGCACTAAATTGTTTAGAGTTCCGATAAAAATGTGATAATAAATACGAAGCCGAACTACACCTGGTATATACCGTAGTGGTATACGTGTCGAAATAATGAAATTGTACGAATTTATATTGTTTGAATAATGAACAAAAGGAAAGTTTCGTCGAGTGAACTGCATAATCCAGTCAAATTATAAGTTTTTATTCGAGAATTCATGATCGTATTATTAATAAAGCAGTGGCGCTGGAAGAATGTTGTTATGTGGAGGGTATATTCGTCGAGCAAAAGGGTTCTAAAGGGCAAAGAAGATTACTGGTTAAAGCTCTCTAAAAAAAAAATGGCAGCCTAAAAACAATGTAAAAGCGTAACATTTTTTAAAGAGGGGTTACGTTAATATAATCTATTTTGACTCCCCCTCCTCAAAACAAAAAACAAAAAAAAGAAATGATAGATTTATTAAAATTTCGTCGTTGTGTGTGTGTTGAGGGCGAGTTCACCCATCGTATTCTGGATGTCCGCCGACGGACTCAGCGCGTGGAAACCGATGAACGACACACGAATAAAATTATACGCTCGTCCGCCGTCAGTATAATATACGGGTCATTTTTCGTGGGATTTAATTTCGAATCGGCGGCGGTCCAATTATGCGGTGGCACACTTGCGTCATTATTTATGACAATATGTCGTCCGGATACGCGATCGACATTAATCCGATGACAAATCGTCGTCGACGTCTCTCCGCGGCGGCGGTCGCGTTACGAGCCGCACTATTTGGGACCCGCGCGGAAGAGTTGCAGTTCGCCGCAGCGTGTATATAATAATAATATATTATATAGTAACAAAGATTAATGACTGTGTGAACAGTGCGCCGCCACGCGGGTCATTTGTACGGAACGGTTAAACACGGCCGTTTTGTCGTCCGATCGATGAGTTATACGACGACGACAGCGGCGTACATTTTGTTGTTTTATATACCTAACTGTCCGCGATGTACCTATACTCTTCCGCCTACACGGAATGTGCGGTTACCGAAAGCAATTGATAAACCGCGATTCGACGATTCCGTAGAAATAAACACTCGTTTTAGCGCGCTACACCGCACGCACGCAAGTCTTGTCATCACTCATCGCCCATCAATGATGGCTATTATAATAGTATAATAAATTACTATTGTACCATAACTATATATTTTTATACTAGAAATGTATATTTTATAGGCGCGAAAATACTTTTTTTTTTTGTATCCTTTATTTCCCTCATGTTCGGGAAAATCACTGAAAAAAATAAAACAGGTACTCAATATAGTATATAGTTTACGGTGAGACTTACCGATAGATTTGGATCGTATTTATTGGAACGCCAACAATTATTTTTGAAAAATAAAAAATAACGACTTACATAGACTTTGAAAATTTTTATCGAATACACGATGATTTATCGTTGCTTTAAATTTAAAATCGCTACCCCAGTCGAACGGCAAGTATCCTGTAGTACAACTTATACGTACCTACCTATTATAGTACTATACGTAGATATATTTTATAAGAATATGAAATTTTAATGTTTTAATAAGTTCACATGTCCAGTTTATCAGTATCCGAGAGCCGAGAGGAGAATATCATTCAAACTATTTTTAACACGTAAGGTAGGACAGGTAGGTATTTAATATTTTTATTGTTATTATTTTTATTTTTACTTTTAACAATATAAATATCGTAAATGTTGATTATTTTATAGACATTTAAAAAAAAAAACAGTAATAAAATAATATCTACACTTAATAATACAGCCATCTAATTGACAAGTCCTTTCCAGTCGTCGTCGTGGTATACGGAATCGAGTATATTATAATCGAATCAACTGCAGCAAACCGCGTATCTGTACAATAATACCGCTATTGAGTATATGTCAATGGCCTGTATGTTTACGCTTTCTTTTTATTGGTCTTACGAGTATTGTGGAAACACTTAATTCTATTAACTGTTATAAACCGTTAATTAAATAAATATATTGAATAATAATAGTATAATACGTATTGTCTTGTAACAAAATCAGGATATTTCTACACGCTTCGTAACTCTAGTATGATGAAAAAAAAAAAAGCGGGTAAGTGAGTATCGCTCTGCTGTACATTAGGGGGTGGGATGGACCTCGGACTAGGGAAGGTTAAATTTGAATGCAATGATAGGTATCATTGTATACGAAAAACGATTCTGAACGGAGATGATTTGTCAGTCTAAGATATATTAATATATTATATTAAAATATTGTCATATATTCTATTTTGAAACAAATTCAAACATTTAAGTAAAAGTTTCAAGATCTTACGTTTAGTAATTTTTTAAAAATAACAAAAATCGAAAATTATTTATTAGTAAAACGTTATTTTACACGTGTATTTTTGATTTCAAATTAAAATTAAAACTTTAAACACTCGTAAAATTTTTTAAATTGAATAATCCTCAAACTTTTTTATAATTATTCTAAGCTTAACTTATGTACAGCATAGTATTAAATTTTCAATTCTTAGCTTTTGATAGTAAAATATTTATAAATTTTTAACTACCAAATAGTGAAAAATATTCATGATTTTGACGAATTTTTGTCAATATTTGAACTTCAAATGCTAATAAAAAAAAATTGTGCCTATGTATTTTTATAATTTTTGAATGAGAGTTAGAACAAGTTATGTGGACCCTTCAATTAAATTTTCAAGAAATTTGTCCCAGCTAAATTTTTTTTATCAACATTTATAAATAAAAAATAAAAAAAAATTGAAAATTTCAATTGTCTATAAATAGCTCAAAAAAAGTCAAAATATTTTGAAAATCAAATCACGTAAAGAAAATGCCAATATAAATATCTGGTAAAATTTTCAAGTATTTACGACTTATACAGTTTGAATTACAACAAATATCAAAAATCGTTTGAGGCTAAACCGTTATTTAACGCGGTTTTGTACAAATTTAAATTTCAAACACTCATAAAAAATTTTTGTCTGAATCCGGTCGAGTTTTTTTTACAGATAATTGAAGAAAAATTTATGGAGAACCTTGCAACAAATTTTCAAAACTTAGTTATAAAAGAAAAAAATTTTACGATTTTTCAACCACAAAATTACTCGCAAATTTTCGCAATTTTGACATATTTCGTATAAATTCGAACTTTAAGCACTTATAAAAAAAAATTGTGACTAACGATTTCGGATTTTTTTTTATCACTTTAAGAACAACTTATAAGAAACCTTGCATTAAATTTTCAAGATTTTCTGGCCGGCCAAAAAATTTTTATCGTTATTTTAAAAAAAAATACTAAAAAAAATTAAAAATTTCAATTATCTATAAATAACTCAAAAAAAGTCTAAATTCTTTGAAAATTTAACAGTATATAGAGAACACTAACATAAACATTTGGTGAAAATTTCAAGTATTTACATCTATTAGTTTTTGAGTTATAGCAAAATAAAAAATTCGATTTTGTCGAAAACTAGTTTTGCGTAAAAATTCCCGTTTTTCTGTCATTTTTTTAGGGTTTTTCCCGATTCATTTAAAAAATATTGAAAATTTTTAACTTTTGACCCCCCAAAGTACCAACTAGATCCGATTTCCTTTTCAAAGAGGGGCTGAAGTCCAAAATCGAAGCATTTTTACTGCTCCAAATGTTGTCGTCAGACACAAAAAAAAAAAAATAAAAAAATAAAAAAAAAAAAAAAAAAAAAAACACACATCATTGTAAAATCAATACATTCTTCACTCCGTTCAGAATCTAAAATTAAAATTGTTAGGTTGTAAAAATAGTATTTTACGACCAGTTTTCTTTTAACTGACTCATAATGATTTATGGATATTTAGTACTGAGTACTGACCCTAGGCTCTTTTAAATTTTACAATCATATAAAACAAGACTAATGATTGGTATACCTATTTCATCGCGTGCAGCAACTAATGCAGTAATATTATACTAAAATAACAACATATTATAGACTATTTCAGATGAATAATCGAATGATAATATTATTACATCGGTCATCGAATTAATATCACAGTTAATCACGCAATTATAATATTATTTAAAACGTTGTTGGTATTGAAAAATGGTAATTTAACAAATTTATTAATGATGCATGTGAATCGTTACGTTTCTTATATACCTACTTAATGTCAAATTAAATAAATGAGTCGAAAAAAATCGGAGGAATAAAAATTAAAACAATCAATAACATCGTAGTAATTGTAAAATACAATTTTATTTTATGAAAATAACTTAGTATGCATCATCTAATGTATTATCGAAAACCTCAAACAACACACTAATAATATTATATTATATCCTAAACTAAAAACTACAAGTGTTTCAACTTTTTTGTAGACCTTTAGACTTTTAGAGTGTCGTAGTTTGAAGTTATACCAGACCTGTGTAAGAATTCAATCTGTGGGCCTATTAATTTAACCATGGCTCCCAAAGTTTAAAATGTTTTTTATTTAAGCGCATACAAATATTATTGAGAAAGTAAATACTACACATTTAGGTATGAACTTTTTTTATTGACTCTGTATGCAATGGACTACACACACCACTATTTTCATGGCATAATATTTAGTATTAAAAAAGAAAAATATACAAAATATTTCAATGTTTCTATAAATCTTCAAAAAGTTATATTTTTTTTTTTGAACTTTGAATGAACGGAATTAATATTAAAATATAATATGTAAAATATACATCTGATTTGTTAACGTCGTTAGTTTATAATTGTTTATTTATTTAATCAAAATTGTATAAAAAAAATATTGATAAATATACAATATACATATTATACCTACGTGAGTATTAGGATTTACAAATTTATTTTAAAAATGTCATTTAGGTCTTCGATCATTATATTGTCAAAACTTAAAACTTTTGCCATAATAAGATCGAATAGGTGGTTTCAACTTAATACCATGCATAACATGATATAATACATAATCCATAAGTCCAAAACTTAGAAAATTATGATATTATATTAATATAATAATATAATGTATCGAGATAAATAATAAAATTTAACAAAACGTGTTAACTACATTTTGTACTTGTAAAAGTATCGTAAAAGTATCAATTACAATAAATGTCATATCATTATTGTTTGTTCGACAATATATAAAAAATTTAAATTATAATAATATTATATTTAATTCATAACTATATTAAGGTTGTCCAATTTATTTTTACCCCTCAATTCTTTTAATATCGTAATATTTTTATAATGCCTGTTAATCGAATTTGATTTAATAGAAAATTACTTTAAATAAGTACATATAAAGTATTTTATATTACATACAAATTAAAAAGTCGTTCAACAAATTGATTTACAATATTAAAATAATTTTTCTTTTTTTACTAAGCCAAAACTTTTAATAGTTTAATAAATTCATGACTTTTTTTTTTTATATACATTTATGTTTTTATTGATATTTTGTATTAGATACATTAAATTACTAGGTTTTATATTATAATGAAGACACGAGAAAAGAAAATTTATTTCCACGAATCATACTTGAATTAATCAATTAAACTATTTTAAATAATATCAGGTATTATTATTTTAGGAGATGGCGAGTTAAAGAGGTTAATGACTTTTGTTGATCACATCGAAGCCCCAATGGATTCAAATTGTTTAATACAATACAAAGTCATATTTGTAGAGTAAGTGGTAGTGTATATAGAAACCTGTAATGCAAAAACATTTCTAAAGTTGTCAGAATATGTGAAACATAAAAAAAAATATTTATATATATTTAATAAAACCATAAGGATAACAATTAGTTACTATGTTAATTCCAATAAGGATTTAGACCACAAAAATGTATAAATATAAAAAATATAAATTGATTCTATTTTTTTACGATGTTTATCATGTAACTATGATTTACTTGATAAAATATACGCTTCATCACAACACAATAATGAGGTCAACCTTGTACATTACAACTGGAATTCAAGCTGGTCAAGACGATTAATTATTAAGTCAGTTCAAGTGAATATTATGTTTAAACTTAGATAAGTTATACATGTTATGGTAATTTTTATGTGTGATGGATGTTGCTGATATAATAAAAAAAAAAAGAACTAACAGAACATATTTTAATAAAATGAATAAATAATAAAGCGAGCAAATGTACGACTGTACGAGCACTTGGAAGAACATTATAAAACATTGTTCAAGATAAGAATAATATCTAATATTTATGATACATCTCTTACAACGACAAAGAAACAATATTTCTTTTGCGTTTTGATTAATTCCATAACCATAAGTAATTTTTTTCTTTTTTTTTTTTTTTGTTAGTCTATGACAGTAAAATGTGAAATTGTCGTTTGTTCGATAAAACATTTAAAACAATCGTTACTAGTTCAATGAATTTACTTTTATATCTATTAGTGAATTATAATAATAAATCATATTTATGATTGTTTTTTGACTCAAAACATACCGAAGAAGAAAATGATAAATCAAAATGTTATCATTCCATAATAATATATCTAACATCGTCAAGTTATTAAAGAAATGAACGTGTAATTATTGTGTAGTTTGAACAATTTTCTTAAAATGTCCAACAAATAGTACTTGCCTTGTAACATCGCCTCACGCAGGCCGGTGTTAAACATAAAACTATTTTAAAAAACCATGTATTATTAATGTTGCAGTGTACCTGTATTATGTAATATCGTTTTTACCGATCGCGTGGTCGTGCTTAAAACGATCGGTTTTTTTTATTTATTTTATATCATTATTATTATTATTTATACATGTACCGATATAGATTTTTATTTTATTTTTTTTTTGTTGTTGTTGCTCTCGGATCTGCGTAATTATCGCGTCGGGACAGCTTCCTGTAATCGTCGAAAAATCACCCCGGGCGTCGGTCGACATTATTATAATATTATTATTCGTATTCTCGCCGAACATCCCTCCGCCTGTCCATCCGTCCAACACCACACGCAGGCATCTGCACGACCCACTCGACCCCGTCAGAAAGAGTACGCCAATCGATCCCACCGCCGATGTTTAAAATATCGTCTCATCGGGCATCGGCACGACGGCATGACATGTTATAGTATCGTTATTATTATCATGTGCTGTTGTTATAGGTCCAGAGGCACCGCGGCAGCGACGCCGCCCGCGAGTTTTCTGCCGCAGACTTATATTCGCCGACCATATAATATCGTATTGGCGGGGACGTCGTCATTACGGCGCGCACGTGATCCTTATTATTTATGATCGACCGTAATACCGAGTGCGTATATAGTATATAATATTATACAATAATTGGCGCACGTGACGTATGTATAATAATAATAGTGTACATTATAATGTTTACGATCGCGTGTTATCCGGATTCGGTCCCTGTGGTCGACGTTTGAGTACGAAAATCGGGTTCCTACCACCTATATTATAATATACCTATAGCTAATAATTTCGGAATCGTAAATTACGTGATTTCCGTTGCAGCATTGTGCTGTACGACCGAGGCGGCGTGTGTGTGTTTGTGTGTATATGATATATTATATTATATTAAATATCGAGAGAAAAAATCTGTACAGAGTGTTTCATCGCGTTCGTCGTCGTGGTTAACCCATATTATATCGGCTAACTAAAACTTATCTCGCTGTCGGAATAATCGACGAAACTCGAAGGAAGGCCATTAAAATATTTACAAGATATTAGTTCTTTAAATTTTCGTTTTTGACTGTCGATAAACGCGAAAACAAATATTTGTATTGTTTATTTTTGAATAAAAGATAACCAAAAATATAATTTGGGATAGATACGTCTTATAATAATACTACGGATGTTCTTATATATAATACAATAAACATTTTCAAGTCATATTTTATAAAATCGATTGACGAAGACGTGCGCGGTATAATGTACATGTATATATAATATGTGCTTATTTTATTAGACTATACATAATGCATAATATACTATGAACTGCCAACAAATTAACGATTTGAATGTTTAGTGTGTTTCTTTAAATGTAATTTGTAAACCATAAATTACGCCAGTTTTTATCATTTAAAACTGCCAAAAATCACAACGCATATTATTATATTGTATTCGTAATGTGAATATTTAAATAAGTAAGTACTTAATATTATCACACGACTGCATGTGGTAATATGATATTATGTATACGCATAATGACATAATATTATAATATACACATAGTAGGCACGCCATGGTAATATACGGACTTCGGGTTAGGCATAAAATCAACTAATTTGAATTATATTATAAATTATGTCGCACGGAGAACAAAGGATGGCTAACATTACAATCATATGGTTAATCTTAAAATGATATCGTTGATTAGATTTGACGCGATAACGTAACACGGTATATGATGGCCATGTTTCCGTGTTTGATGGAACTGCACACAATAAACAGCGCCTCTTCCGATTGGCCGTTAAATACAATGTATAGTTATGATAATATCTGTACACAACGAAATGACGCCTACGTCACGGTTTTGTAAACACATAAATGTCATCATACCTGTTTAGCTTATCGTGTTATTAGATAGCATTGTCAGTGGATTATTGGTTGATATTAAAAATGTCTTTGGCTTTGCGATAACAACATTAATTACAAATAAGCTACCTTAAAATGATTACGACGACATATTCAGTTCATTATGAACCGTTGATTAAAATAATAGACTATTATTATCTACTATAGACTAAATTTTCTACAACGATTGATGATAAAGTAATAGGTTATAACTACTTGATTGTAACGAAAATAGAATTTTGTCTAAAATGTTCTTGCTCCAAAAAAAAAAATACGGTATTGCTTGTCCTATACATTTAATCAATTTGAACGATGCCGTTTCGTAATTTTCAAAGCGGATAACCGGAAACGGTTGATGAATAATATCTGCAGAGTTTCGGAAATTAAAAAAATATATATTTTTTTTTTTACAAATGATATGTTCAGTTGTATATAAATAATAAACATAAAAAGTTCTTGGGTGTTGACGTGTCGTGTAAATCGAGATCTTAAAATATATATATTTATATATTTATTTTAATATACAAACATACGGATTAAGTAACTTCAACACTAACCAAAAATAATCCACTTATCCACTTATAAGATTTTGATTGGCTACTAGTGTGGTAATAAATTATTAAAATTATTTAATGATAGTCCCAAATTGTGAATTTGAATGCAAGCCAAAATTCATAGATAATTCTAAGATATTATGTACCTAATAGTTTTGCAAATGGTGTAAAAACACAATAAACTTTAAAACAGAAATGAATAAATATAATAACAATTTAATATAATATATTATAATACCAACTGTCGATGGTTGGCATCCAACTCGCGGAATTGGTGGGCCAACGACGTACGTATATCGTTTTTTTGCCCTGATCTGAGGGTGCGTAAAATAATAATTCGGTTTACTGGAGGGAAGTTTGAAAACAAAAAAAAATTTAAATTATTGTGTCCCGGCTATAATAATATGTAATGCGCAAAAATCAATATATATATGTATATATATAATATATGTACATAGGATGATATATCAAACATATTAACTCTTGTTTTTCATTCAATAATACATTTATTAAAATTCTGATTTTTAGAATACTATTTAAATATTCTTTAAAACTATATTTACAAATAACTAAGATTTTTTAAACTAATTAAGAAGTGATAATGTATATTTCTGGTTTTCAAATAAAAAAACCTATTATTTTTACTATAAAATATTAAATAGATATATTTTTTTTGATAATATCGATGTATTTAATAATATTGTAGTGAATAGTTGCTACTTTATTTAAATATTTATAATAAGGATAATAGAAAATTAAAAATGGTTTTATAAAAGTTTAAAATAGATGTAATATTTGATCTAGTTTTTATTATACTTTATCTATTATTTATAGATTATAAAATATGTTAATAGGTATAATAAATTTATAATTACATTTTTCAAATCATTATGGCCCAAATACCTAACAAACCCATTACCGTCGACAAATTTATCTTAGTGCATTAAGTTATTGTATTCTAAAAATGACTCGTTCCCATTTCGAATCTGTTAATAAGTCAAAGTTTTAAAAAAAATTATTCACTAAATAATTTAGAACTGAAAAGATGAGTTCTCATTTGAAAAAACAAGTTTGTATTTCCGCAGGATACTCCTTTAGCAATACAAACAAATCTCAAGAAAATATGATGGCATTCGAGTATATTTTAAAATTCCGAAAATCAGAATTTGAATAAATTCATAATTAAATGAGAAAAAATTGCAGGTGAGCATACTCGGTGAATTATGCTGCGTGTATTTATTATACATATTTATTTTTTTAATTCAGGTGAATTGTGCTGTGCTGTGTGTGTGTGTGTGTGTGTGTGTGTGTGTGTGTGCGTGCGCGTATTTGTGTGTGAACGTGTTTGTACTTGTGTGCGTGTGGCTTCCGGAAAACGATCCGTAATGGATTCCACGGGGAGTCCCATTAATTAAAACGCGTAAATTATGCAAGGCAAGGATCGTCTCCTCACGGGCACGGCGGTATCCGCAAATTGAATTCTACCCCTAGGAACGTTGTGCACGCACTCCGTATGTGTGTGTGTGTGTGTGTGTGTGTGTGTGTGTGTGTGTGTGTGTGTGTGTGTGTGTGTGTGTGTGTGTGTGTGTGTGTGAGGGCGTGTGTGTGTGATAGACCGAGAGTATACCGCCGAACCGTATTATTGTGTTTAACTTGATCAACGGGCACGGGAGAACACGCGCGGTCGGCGGCTGCTCGGGGGAACCTGAGTAATTTGACAAGTCTATACGACGCCACTGTACAACAATTATTATTTCATTCGCAAAGCATACGGCACATACCTACCGTGTGTTTATCATATATACACGTACATTGTAGATAAATAGTGGGGACGCGCGAGCATTTATATAATTGCTTTGCGTAAGTCACCGAGTGATATTGTGGAAACACGGCTGTTATAACTTGTAATAGCAATAATAATAGAATTATCAGCTGTATCAGCGGGGTCAAACGAGCGAGATTACGACGGCGGTGGCTGCCGACGAATAGGATCGGCGATCCCTGACAGCTCGGTTTAATTAAAACCGGTGATATAATTTATACCGCGTTCGATATAATATTACTAGGTATATAATACCATGTATTGAGTTAATAAATTTGAGAAATTGAAGAGTTCGATTTCAATCAGCAACCGCTTTAATAGCGTAATATCAACATAACGAGTTGAATCGAACTTGTATTTTTTCTACCCGTGCGTGAAATTACTGCGACGTTTTACTTCGGTTGACACCAAAATAAATGCAATGTTTTTTTTTTTAGTTTTTTGTTTTTTTGTTTTTTTTTCTATATTTTTGTGAACACGATAATATTGTATTAAATTAATATAATGTAAATACCTAATCATGTCAAGAGATACTTAGGAATTTCGTTTTTTTTTTTTTTAGATAATCAGTTTGATTTTGTCAGCTGTAGTTTTTTCATGTTTTTAACGCTCTATTAAAAAAAAAATATATATAATATATACAATAAACATTTTGGTATCACACGACTGTTTGAAGTTTTTATACATCAGAAATATCATCACAAAGAAAAAAATATGACGATGAAAGATTTACCCGGGCGATGACAAATGACGCATCCGTTACACTATGTCGAAAATTTCAATTACACAATTTTGTTTGTGAATAATACAGTTATCATTTTAATTATGTATACATGTACAAATTAATTAAGTACATAATATAATATTATGATATGTTTGAGTTCAGTGGAACCCTTTTTTAGTGACTTGACTAAATCAAATTTAATGGGTAGCCCATAAACTAAGCTGTAACGTAAATAAATCCTTCTTCCGACCAACCGACCCCTATACACTTCCACGAATATATTATTAACATTAAAGTATTCCTTTACATATATATATATATGTGTGTATGTGTGTGTGGGCGTAATGTGTAATATTATGTTCTGCTTAATTTTTGTACTGTTTCATAGATATTATATCAATGGTTAGGCTATTCCTCGGCTTTTGGAGTATCTATATAACTATAATAAGTTAGGATATAGCACGTGTGCAGGTTAAATATGTACCCACCAAAAAGGTCAACTCGAAAAGGAGATTCAAATGTATAGTAGGTACATAAATTATATTAGTATTTAGTAGTCGCGGGCCATGATAAGGCGGTTAATATAATTTAGCCATATCTGTATGATGTAGATGCTCGACAAATATTAATATAATAATTAATATTTCAATGTATAAATAAGTACGTATATACGCCCGGAGTTTGATCCGACGTTCCGGTATTTCATCGCAGCTTTAGCATCGCTTAATTGAGTTTTCGTATCAACACAATATACTAATATTTGATTTTCTTGTTTCTCAAATCGTTTAGCGTCTATGGAAGTATTTGTCGTCTGTATTTCATCACTCGGTCGAGCATATTGTCCATGCGTTGCGAACGGAAGCTGCAATAGTGTAAAAACGTCAGGGAACCCGCACTTGAATTGTATCATGCTGCGGGGTACGATCATGATTCTGACTTCAGCGAAAAAAAATATACGATGGATATGGTGAAGATGTAGTTCACGCCTTCTCGATCGCACAAATAATATCGCTATTCGAGACTTAAGTCACGTCGTCCGTATATGGGAAAAGCTCGCGTGATTCCGGCGACGGAGAACAAAAAAAAAAATACCCGGGAAAATGGTAGGGTGATCGTCATCGCCGGAGGATGGTGTAAAAAAAATAACTGGTAGATACATTATGTACATACGACGTTGTGTTGCGGGGGACGTTCAGGCAGCGTAAACGACACGCGTATAATGTTCTGCACTGTGTATTGACTGTATTACGATGGTAGTAAAGACGCGGCAGAGTACATATTATTATTATACTGCTGCAGTGATCTACATTATAACGATGGTGGAAAACGTCACGTTCCGTACATTATAGTGTGCCTATTGTTCGTCAGTGATTCATCGGCGTGCACCCTCTTTCGGGGTGACTCTGATCTGGGAGATGGGGGCGCTGAAAAAATTATATCGTCGAAGATTATGGCCGATATCGGAATATTATATTGATTCTCCCCTGGCCAGCTCAATTCGCCGCGCGCCGAGGGGGTTCGGATCTAGCGGCAAATTAACTCTGGCCACACATAGTCGGAATTCACCAGTGTAATAGTATAAATCCCGGGTCTTGCAGGTCGTTTTATTGCTCTAATTTTGACGTGTGGCCGAATCGTTTGTACTAGCCAATTGCGGAAGTATGGGAAAATCGCCCCCGATTTATTGGAAATCTAATTTCGAAAACTCCCGAATTAATATATTTTTGTGGACAATATTAAATTAACCTATACATACAAGCAACAAGAATAGCGTGAAAATATAACACAGATGTTTAATCGTGACAAATACTGTATGTAATTTAATAGGTTGTCCTCAACACAACAATATTATATTATAATCTATCACTGTTTTAGCATTGGAATTATAATAAAAGAATATATTATTGTTAATGTCATTAGTTTTTCCTGACAAATTTCATGTTTCCGGAAAACGATGTCAAATGAAAGATGTTAATGGATATGAAAACTCCGTTTCGTATTAAGCATTGAATACTAAATAACTAGAAATTCTCAACGATTAATTACATTAAATATTTCATGATGACTCCGTTTTAAATATTTAAATAACGTAAAAAAATGTTATATATTTTAGCTATTATTGCCGCCTATCCTCTATTGTTAAATAAATTATTTTAGTGTTTGTATAATGATATTATAATAAAACATTTTAATTCATTACGTATATCGCAAAAATATTTTGACCAATCGAATATTTATAATGCTAAAATAATAAATATGTTATAATAAATATGGTTTATAATAAGTATTATTTAACATACTTAATAAGGTACTAGGTCACGATTTAAATGTAAAAATTAGTATTAGTATTGACCTTAATTAGTTAACATTCAGTTTCCATTCTCTATCCAAATGTGTTTGAAAAACATCTCAACAAGCCAATTACAATAAAAGAATAATATTACTTCTAACCGGTAATGATTATGAATTCAGCCCGTGTGTGTGAATGGGAAAAAAAATTATCAAAGAACTTATTTCCGTTCTAGACTTATAGTAATATATTTATGTATAGAAACTATACGATGCATCGGAATAGCGTTGTAGACTAATAATTCAACATTTTTGGTTCTTCTACTTCCTGTCAACTGCTAAAAAAAAAAACGAAATAAATACAATTGTATGCAATTCTTCGTGATATTTCAACGTTTTGTTCCAAAATTTCTCATGGTATTTAATTTCATTTTCATATGTTTTATCTTTCATTAATATTATAAATAATAATATAATAATATAATATATTATATAACAAATCAATGTGTTTAATATTTTAGAAAAATAAGCAACTATAAGTAGAATATAGTAATTAAAAAAAGATAATTGTAAGTCACTGATAAAAGTCTAAAGTTGCAGTGTACACATTGTATTCACAACACATAAGGTATATAATATAGCACCCAAATTTTTATAGGATCAGAGTGTACAACAACTGTGGATTTTGAAACCATCATATTAATATAATATATAGTTATTATTAGAGTATTAAATAGTTTTACACCGTTATAAATATTTGTACAGTGTACAGTTATACAGTTCACTCAAAAAAATGTCCATAATAAGCGGGATTTCAATATTTTTCGTAAAATCAGACGGAAACTTAAACTAAGTACTACATTTTTGTTCAGGCTCCCCTCTCGATACCATCGTTACAATGGTAAACTAATATTTAATCAGGACGTCAACGGTAAATACACTACGACAAAATAAACAGTCGACATTGAGGGGATGTACTCAAAGAGACCGGACTTCCATTAAACAACTCGACACGATTTCATGGGCCTCGTCGAGAAAAATAAGCTGATTTAAAAGTATAAAATTATATTGTTCAATTAAAAAAAAAACATTTTATTGTTATTAATTATAACATAAATAACAATTGTTGGTTTGTTTATTTTTATATTGCAGCCACTGAACCGTGGAATATTTCATTTACATCGCAGTCGGGAATTGTTAAAATAGATATTATTATTTATCATCATTCATCATAATATTATTATATTTTTATTTTAATGTTTCAATTTCCAATTAATTTTAAAGTCTATTCATGATTCATCATTAATTTTAGTTGACAATATAAGCTAGTAAGAATTTCAAATTGAAAGCAATTTTAACATTATTTTACTGTGAATACAATATTTTTACGTCAAATTATACTTAATCCTTGAAATAGATTAATGAATCATATTAATGGTTAATAATTATATATTAAGTTTAACAATATTTTTTACATAGATTTTTGTTTGAAAAATGTCAATACCTACGTCATTACTGACTAAAGACATATAATATATAATATGTCTCCATATCAAAGATTGTTATATCGATAATTAATAATTAACCTAATATTAATTTAGTTATTATTGCCATACATCCTATTTTATGATATTACCTATAAGTAGTTAATAGCTTACGTAGGTATATACATTACTATAAATAGTAAGAATATATAACATAACCATTTTTGTCCACGTAGAAAATAAAATTTGATGTCGTTATCAGATAAATATAGGTAAAATTATTACTCATTTTTATCGTATAGTACAAATATTATTATCCTTAAATATAATATAAATTAAATTATATATATTTATATATATATATATAAAAATAATATAATAAAATATAAACTAAGCTATAAGTATTCGTTTTTTTCTGCATATTTGTATGCACATAATATTCCAAACCGGAGTTTGTGACAGGAGAGAACGCACTACTATATAACAACGGAAACACGGAAAAAGGGTTGTACAAGAATTTTTGGTTTTTCTTGGAACAGTTAAATCGTTTCAAATATAATATATATGTATACACGTTTCACCTAACCCCCAGCGATATTCGTACATTCATAGTATATGATAGAATGGCGGAAGCCGTGGGGTTCCGAAACTGTCAGGGCTAAAAGTGTTTGTGTGTTCAAACGGCTGGAAAACGAGAGCAATATTCCTCCCTCTATTTTTTCCCTTACCCCCACCGTGAACTCGCCGTGTAACCATTCCGTCACTATATATACCTTGTCACCCGTCGATGAAATCATTTTCCGTTTTCCAATAATGTCTCCATCATTGTCCTAACACGCGTTGTGTAAAAAAATATAAACGAAAAACATTGAAAAACGGCGAGCAAAACCTTAAAAGACCCTCCCCAAAAAATAAACAAAAAATCGATCACATCATTCCCACTCCTTTTAGTCTCCACCGTCCACGCTGTATGTATATAAATAATATGGTCACACACGCCATTAAGAAACTGGATTCTTCAAGATGGCAAAGTATTGAAAAAGTTTCTCTTTTGCAGTTTTGCGAAACAACGATAAAAGTATTAACACCATCTGCACTTTACCGGATTACTGTTATGCGCAAGAAATCCCCTTTGCTATGGCTTTTTTCGTTCTTTTTATTTTTGACGTATTCACTTCTATATAATCTGAAAACACATTATCGTCTTACGTTTTCAGTTCACAAGCAAATATATATCAGAATAGAAATTTGATTCCATAAACAAGACTATAGTGACTGTAATGCGAAGACGTGATGAAATACCAATACACTCGGATCCGATCCAATTTTCTTGAAGATATTTTTTCCGAGTTCACATATGAAACATTTTCTTGTATTGCAGACAATCCAATGATCCATCGAAAAACGTCACCTTCCTACATCAAACCAAATTTCACACGCTATTGTTTTACACTCTGCTCAAATGATAGTTTTCTTGTATACAGTATGATTCGCTGAACATGCTCACGTTTTATCTCTAATATTTTTTTTTTTGAACTAAGAATTTATTTAATTTCTGATTTTAGGAATTATTATAAGGTTAAGTACTTTAAGAAAATATGATGAGTGTTTTCTGTTAATACAAACTTGTTTTTTTCTTTCAAATAAGCATCACTACTTTGTTCCTATAAAGTGTTGACACAAATGGTTTTTTTGAAAATGTTGATATATCTAAATCAAAACTTCAACGAATATTTTAATGAGTTCTATAAAGTCATAAATAACAGACTTTGAAAACGGTTTCATAAAACTATAATATATATGTTAGACTTGTTTGATCTAAAATGTATAATACTTAGACCATTTTACAAATTATAATAATATCTTGAATGTTGAATGTTGATAGAATAAATATGAATAAACATTGTATAATTACAGATCTATGTTTCCAAAACGTATAGCTATTATCGTTCCTATTGTACTTAGTATACAAAGTTAAAAATGTTAAAAACTATTCATTAAAATCTATTAATAAGATACGTAAGTTTAAAAAATATCATTTGCTTAATAATTCACTAGAAAATTGAAAAAGAGTGA
Source organism: Schizaphis graminum (assembly GCA_020882235.1). NCBI lineage: Eukaryota > Metazoa > Arthropoda > Insecta > Hemiptera > Aphididae > Schizaphis > Schizaphis graminum. The sequence continues at coordinate 41,076,059 of CM037031.1, forward strand.
TTCTTATTTAAAAAAAAAAAAATAAATTGGTATCATTACAGCACACTATTTAAAAGGTATAATAAATCTAAGTGCATAAAAAAATGGTCCTTAAAATTTAAAAATTCAAAAAATCTGATTTTGAATACATTTATCAGTAAAAAAAAATGGAGGTCAAAATGCTTGATGAATCATTTTGTACACAATGTGTGAAATATTATTCACGAATAAATATACGAAATAGACGAAACACGAGTATTATTCAATATGTAAATAATTTATGTATGGTAGCTATAGGACCATAAAGGTACAAAATACTTACCCAATATCTAAATATAATGTACATCAATGTTATTGGATCGGAAAATATAACGCCCGTGGTAGAAATGTATGACTAGTATTGTTTAAAAATAAATTTATAAAAAGCTCAAATATTATACCATCAACATAATATTTTTATAAAAATGACACGTTTGGCTTTGTTCGTTATGTTGTTTTAGATATATGAACATCGTGGGTATAATATGTACCTAAGATGAATACAAATTATTGAACTTATCTATTACATGAAAACTGATCTTAAAATAAAAAAAATGTTATCTTTCATTAATTTCTATGGATATATAAATGTGCATATAAGTAGTTTAATTATATTAAAATTGTCTCCTTTAAACACACAAAGGTATATTTTATAAAATAATATTTATGTACAAATTTTTTCGGTGTTTTATATAATAGGTAGGTAATTATTCTATTATTTTTTATCGTTTAAAATAATTATTTAGCTAGTTTTTACTTCAACACTCCGTCGAGTTTAATAAAAAATAAGATCATATATACATTAATGCTCCTCACATAACACCTGCTCTATACATGTCACCTAACCATAATATTAATTATCCGTAATGATTTATTACATTAAAGTCGCAGTTGACTGACCCGGCACACTCTCGTACCCACTATATCGTGTAAATTGCATTTTGTTGTTGTTTTAATCGATTTGTGATTTTTTTTTTCAGCAGTACTCGTCCTGCAGCTGCACTGTGCCTGCGTCTTTGTACTTTATACTATATACTACGTCGATAATATAGGAAATTACTTCGGTAGGTCAACTTCGTAGATGTGAATTCTGTCATGGGAGTACAACAGTCAGATGACTGATCGGCTATTCGGCCCTATAGTCTAGTAAATAAAAGTGTAGGGGAGCGTGATTTAAAGCTCAGCATTTCCACCCTTCCTTACTCACTTGCAACGGATAAGTCACGCTGCCGCACGATGATTGATACGGAACCGTTTTCGGCAAGACAGTTGTTTAATATTTTTTTCTTGCTCCCTCGGCAATCTCTTATTTTGATTATCTTATATTTTACTGATCTAAAGCAATAGAGTTATCGAAAATATGATTACATTCATTCGTACAAAAGTAGAATCAAGCGGGTGTAAAATTTGCGGCTCAGTGAATCTTACAGTGTAACAATTCGTAACACGCGGTCACTAATATTAATATTATATAGGGATTATACCACGTAACGTATTGGTAGTATCGTATATGAGCATAGTAAACATATTATCATATTAACGTTCATGCGAACAAATACAGATGAATCAATATTTTAAGTAAAATTATGTGTATATACAAACTATTTTACTGGTTCTCGTATTTTTCTCTTTTTATGTATCAAGAACACTTATTGTATATTAGCTTATAGTGGCGTTCTAATATTTGATATTAAAATACAAATAAACTTATCGACGATAGCTTAAAAATCATCTAAAATACCTACAAAATTCTCAAGATATTGAAAAAAAATATATATTATACGAGTGTATAATGAATAATGTAATTTATAATATTATTAAAAATTATTTTAAGAAAATGTTGTTATTTTTATGTTTTTACTTCGAATGCAAATTAAAATAGATTTGTATACTCATTAACTAAGACTAAATTATATTATCCATGTTTTATTTGCTAAACTATGACCGATACCATAAGTTCAACATTTATATTTATTTTTAGTTCTACCGAATTTTTATTTCAGCACTAAGTTACTTTCAAATTATGTATTTTTGTAATACATTAAATATAATGCAATTTTTTTTATTATGTTTATAGTAATATATTAATACACTTTCAAATCCATTGAAACAATGATAACGGATCATATTTCTTTTTTTCAGAAATATCAGATAATCTAGAAAAATCCAAATATTCATAAAAGCTTTTCACTTGATAGTTTTATGTTTATGTTTTATATGGTCGTAAAACGAAATATATATTATAATAGTTAATAATCTCTACTCTTCATTCTATTTAAAAAAAAAATCTACATACTTTTATAGTTTATAACTTACAAGCCATTATAAATATAAACATATAGCGTTAATATGTTCAAATACAACTCAATTCTATTTACTTTCACCTTTCAGTATTGTTTACATAAGTTATGTAAAAATTAATAGATAGCTATGTAGTTATAATAATAATAATAATTTTCAGGTAATATTAATTTTTAATTGGAGATTTTTTTTCAATTAATCTTACTTATATTAATTTATTAAATATTAAAATTCAAAGTAATAACGCCTACACGTTTGATAAAAATAATAACTTACGATTTAATTTTAAGACGTGTAATATATAATATATATATTATATACTCATTTAAAACATCAAATATATTAACAAAGATAATAAATAATAAAATGAATTATGCTTACACTATAAATTGTCTAAAAGAGCACATTAATTTTTTTTATGTAGACATTTTAATTGCCATGGGCTTTATATTTTAAGGACACTTCCCCACATCCCTTCTTAAATTTTAATGATTTCCTTTATTTTTTTTATTCAAATTAAATTTTTATTTTTCAAAAGTTTTTAATATTTTGTGTAAATTTAATATTATTGTTTTGTTGCGATTTTTTATTTTCTACATCAAGAATCAAAAATTAATATTATCAGGGACCACTTTAGTATTCAAGCCATTTTTGGAGGCCATAAAAATGCAATACAATAAAGTAAATTAAAAATTAAAAAAAAAATAAACCATAAATAAAAATAATTATTTCAAAAATAAATTCCTGATTTTCAGGCCAGATAAAAAATAGTCCACAGGCCGCATGTTGACCTCTGTCTATATAATGTACACTGATTAACGGCATTTTAATAATTATTGTTACCTTCTCATAGCGTAATAATGCGATTGTAAAATTATCCATCCCGTTTCTCGTCAAGAATTCCACGTTTTAATATTATTATATTATATTCATCGTAACAATCGAAGTGAATAACACCGGAGAGAATTTTAGGAGTGTACTTGAAGTATAATGTTTTCATAAGAAAATAAAAAGATCCGTTTCGAGAATCGAACATTGCGAGTACGTAGGTAGCTACGAGTATTAAATATTTTATCACTATACGCTTTTTCGGAAAGCTACGATGAAAAAATAATTCTGTGAAAACGTAGCACAATGCATCTTATATACGTGACGTGCGGGTGCGTGAAAAGCGGATTTCTGTATAGCTATACATGTCACGAGATCATAATATTATTGCTTTTTTACAATGTAAACGCCTAAAATATTTATCCAAAGAGATTTCTTTTATTTCTTTGTACGGCGCGCGGGCCCGCAAGACCGCAGAGCGCGAAACCACATCCAAATATACGTAGTAGACTAGTGGCTCCTCTCTTATACTCCTCCCCCCCCCCAAAAAAAAAACGCCGTATGCGATCGCTCGCGCATTGTCGTAATATATGATATTATTATTATTATTATTATTATTATTATTATGTACGCGGTTCTAGACGACCGTGACCACACAGTCGATTGCGCCGAATGACAAAAGTTTCGTATTATTATTATTATTATTATTATCATTATCGTCATTGTCGGGCGAGGGGATGCCAAATGTGTAATAACAATGAGTGGATACAGTGAGCTGCGGTAGTGATGATTCGATCGGTGGAGAAGGGTCGCGTCTCGTCAGGATACACCCGCTACGCGACATTTTGTGTGTTGGTCAACGGCCCATGTGTTTATACAGCCCGTATTCCATTTTCACCCTGTAGATGAACACATCCCATCCAACGGATTAAATTGAACGGTTATTGTTGTATTTGTTATTCATCGTATAACGTTCAGATTTTAATTTCGCGATTGTCGAGTAGAACGCGTTTCAAAATTATTTCGATAATCGATCGTTCTCGTAGTAAATCGCGTTAACTGACACTGATGGCTAATGGCCATGATGGTTTTTGTTGCGATCATAATTTAAAACATAAGTATTACAATTAATCGAAAAAATATTATTATTATTATTTTGCTACTAATGAAGTTCATGAGTTATAAATTTATTACTCACGCATTCGTTTGAATAAGTCATTTAAAATGAGAATTTATAAATAAAAAAAAAAACCTTAATACTGCAATATATGGTACTGCGCAAGTACAAAAGGTACTCTGTCAAAAAAATAAAAAATAAAAATAAAAATCAATGAAAACTATAAATGATTTAAAAATGTTTATTGCAAACAATATATAAATAATCGTATAAAATAAATGTTATAACTGTGTGCATTTAAAATAATCCACAGTAAATATCTCACTTATATAATCGATGCTATGACTCCACCTACACGCGATTACGTTAAACACATTTTATTTTTTTTTAAATCCAGTCATCTTTACATACATTATTATATAATATACATTATTGTCACTTCAAAATCGAATAAGTAAAGTATATGATTTGATTTTCAAGTAAAAATAGAAAAGTGATAATAAAATTACAGTGCGTTATAATCGCATTATATATAATTATATATAATATAATGAATAAATATAATTTATTAATTTTATTATTGATAAAAAATAATAATTTTGTTACAAAACCATATTAATATTTATCTGATATTATATAATTTACTGTATTATTTTACTGCCAATGAAAAATATTATTAAAGTACTCGCCATAACGAAACGATATAAAATATATGAAAAAAAGTTTATCTTGTACATTCACATGGGCATAACTGTTTCATGGATTTAATCACCGCTGTTGCTGTTTTTTTTTCTCTTTTTAAATTATCAAGCCCATAAAATAGATTAGCATTCGCGTCTGAATGCACAGGTCTGTTTAATAAGACGAAAATCGAAAAAAGTCATTATAAAAGCAATATATTATTATTTTGGGAAATTTATAGTTGGATTTCCCGTGCGCTAAAATAACGGTTCTCGGGGTAATGGAATTAAATTACATAGTTTTCACACCGTTTGGTATGTAATATGATAAAATAAAAATGCAAGAATGTGCTTATAATATTCTCCGAACGCGCCGCGATATCCGTTTGTTCTGGCCGCGAATCGCGATTGCACGACATCGGCAAGTAATATCGGATGCGTCTGCCGTTCGCCGACACTTTTACGTGTCAACTATACAACACACACGTACACACGTATAGCACGCGTGAACGCAGAACAGAGAAAATAAAAACGAAAGTACTATGCAATTTTTTAGCCATTCATATTTCCGTTCACGTATTTCTCGTGGAGGTTGCCCGCTAAGGGCCGTTGCGCGTGGACACACACACCTCGTGTATATTAATATTCCGTGTAAGCGTTTGCCGATCGCCTCCGGGCGATAAGTTCGGTATCGCACCTTTCCGCCGTCACATCCTCACATTTCCACCCGGTTACCATCCCCTCCCTCAAATCATGGCCGTATATTCTACGACCAAATGGTGCGAATATCTTCTTTTCTTTCCCCCAGTCTAGACCGCTGCAGCCGAGTGCCGACCAAATACTATATAATATATATATATAATAATAATAATAATATATAATATTGTGCTGTGTACGATATATATATATATATATATATACATATAAGTACTCGCCATACACAGCAGCAAAAACACATTCCAGGGTATGCTATTTTTTTCTGAGCTAACGACCCGAGAAAATTTTCGCCTTTGCCTGTATATCGAATAATTTATTATTTCATTCCCCTTTGCAGGCGCGTGAATCGAATGGTCCGCGGCGGGAACCTACGGCAGAAATTGGTGATTGGGTGGGCAGGGGGGATGGCTAGGTATGATAGTGGATGCGGCTGTAGTTACGGAGTTTTCTCGGATAAGAAGTAGTATAGTATTGTGTGCGTATGTGTATGCGTGTGTGTATGCGAGCGAGTAAAAGAAGATATGGTTTTTCGGACTGGCGGCTGTCAACGGCAGAATGGTGACGATGACAAATGCATTTCTACCGGGTCGACAGCGGCGACGGCGGAAAGGGTGGCTCTTCTATTTAATAAAATATCAGCGGGTTCCGTGGGTGACTCGCATGTGTGCGTGTATACATATTACATCCGTATAAAAATATATTATATGTATGAGTGTGTGTGTGTGTGTATGTGTGTGTGTGTGTATACACGCGCATACTCTTTAGGCGATAAGGATCCTATAGTTATATGTGTGTGTGTTTGTCGTCCGCCAAAAACAGTTAATGGAAATGGTGCGCGTATTATTTTTCTTCGCAGAGCCGGAACAATACGTCCGCAGATTAAAATCCGAAATGACGTTCGCCGCCGGAAAAACGATCGTATTAAACGGTATTGAATAATATAATATGAGAAGTATAATATTATACGTCAATGCGTCAGACAACGAGAAAACTGCAAAGTCGTTTCCTAGTTTTCCGCGGAACGAGAAATTAAAATTGGTTTTGAGATCGTGACGTATATAATATATGATGGTATTGCAGTATTATACTATTTCGCGCCGCGTGAAGTCGAGTATAATACCGACGCCAGCGGAGGCTGAGATGTGGTGGATCCACACTGTATATTACAATAATGTATACTTATGCAGAGTAATAAAATACGAGTGTTTATGCGCAACGTCGTCCGTCCGTCATGACTTCTGTATTCCGGAATCGTGTTTACGACCCACACGATAACTTAATAAACTGTTCACAAAACTATAAAAAAAAAAAAAATTAAATAAATAAACGGAATAAGTATGTTATGAATTATAGTAATAAAAATACGCATCACATATCCAGCCACGTTTAATGTACTTATTAAAAAAAAAAAACTAGTCAAACACATCTTTTGGCTGTGCTTTTTATTTCTCGAGTATGTACCTGCTATAGGGTAATAAACTACAATAATCGGACACCTAAAATATTACATAATTTATTAACGAAGACGTTCTATGTTATATAGGCAGATGATAAGTAACACGTTAACGTCCGTATGCTATAGTGACTATATACAATATCAAAAGCCAACTATAGAAAATTTCTTAAGTATTAAACTGGTATTTCTATTGATCGCGTGAAATTCGTATATAACAAACAGTTTTACATAGTGTACAATCGGTTATATGCATTTGTTGTTTAATTTAAATTTATCTTATTTAATAATAACCAGTGGCGCAAATAGGAGGAGCTTGGGGGGACTTAGTCCCCCCAAAATAACTCAAAGCCCCCTCAAAAAATAATAGTATAATATATGTATGTTATTCTTAATAAGTTATTTTTACCGGTTTTGGTAATTTTGGGGCTTGAGCCCCCCCTAAACATTTTTCCTATTTGCGCCACTGATAATAACTACATGTCTTCATATGTGAATTTTTTGCAATATCAAATTTTTCTTGACAATTATTTAGAGTAACTACTATAGAAGTGAATTCATTAATAATCATGTAGGATAATATTTTTTATTATTTACTGCAGCTAATGTTAGTTATCTAAAACTGTCAAGAAAATATTATAAATGTATTCGAAATATTATCATTGGAACATATTAAATGAAATATTATTTCTCAATATTCCGGTGAAAATGGAAACTTACCATAATATTATTCTAAAATTTAAAATAAACCGATATAAATTATTACGTAATATTTTATCTTCCATGGGCAATATTTTAATTAATTTTGACAAAATTATACTAAGTGTTTGTTTTCTCGCCAAAATAATTTTACTGTGGTTCTAAGTTATACGTGTTACGTGTACTAATTAAATAAAAATGTTATAGAAATTGTCAAGGTTTTTTTTTTCGAATTCAGTTTTTCTAAAACTTAATAATAAAATCGTATGGTGTTTTTGATGTTATAGGTATAATTGTTATTAAAAAAAAAAAATTGTGTGATATAATCCATGACATTGGTATAAAAAAACATGAGGTACTAGTTAGTTTCCTCAACGCCTAGTAATATTGCTACTCTGTTAACCGGTCTACTGTTGTAAGCGATTTTTGACTCGTCGGCAAAGACAGATTTTGGACAGACTTTTATGACAACAGCATCGTATAAAGATTCAGTACTGAATCACGTCATGTCGTACGCCATTCCACGGTTTTCTTTTACATAGGTAATACAAAGCGACCAAACAGGTACTAACGGCCGCGAAAAATAGACTCATCGTTTCCGGTATTTACCATTTTACCCACAGTAGAAACTGGCGTAACCTCAGAGAGTGCACTCGGCTATCAAAATTGTACCTTTTTAATAGCCCACGTGCATTTGTAGTGCGCTATATTGCGTTATTATAACTAATATTTCTGTTATATTGTTCAAATACTGCGTCCATCGTTTTACATTATACAATATACGTCATATTTTATCATTTCAGTCGTCTCTGGGTTTTCAAAAGTATTTTTAAATATTTAATTTGTCTTATACGCCTTAATTAAACATTTTCAATTCTTAGGAATTCTATATATTTTATTATTTTGTTAAAAATGTGAGTGATAAAATACAAGACTTAGGCACATATATAAATTCAAAACCCGACCATTGATATGCTAAGAAAGTGTTTCCCAACTTTTTTTACTCGTTGAACCTTTGCAGGAGCTTGAACGTTTTGTGGAATTCCCATATAATTTTTGGAGCTATTCTATGTTAGAATCATAATTCAAATTAAAAATATCATTAATTAATTTATATTTTCCCAAATTTCTCACGGAACCCTTATGTTCCGCGGAACACCAGTTGGGAAACACTGTGCTAAGCCATCTATGTCTACAGTGCATATACCATATACCTATGTAACCATGGACATTAATCTGCAAATCGTTAAAAAGAAAAACGTGAATTTATATAAAAAAAAGTAAAAATACATTTTATTATTATACTTTATTAGTCAAATTTAACATTAAATGTAATAAATACTTAATAAATGTAACTATAGTACAGAAATTAATCACCATTCACAACACATATTTTAATATACATGTATATAATTTATTTTCTTAAATTATGTTAACAAATAATATTATGTTTCAAAGAAATTTTTCAAAACATCCGTTTTCCGTGGTATAATTACGAGTATTTCAAAAATTAATTATACCTATTATAAAACGTAAAACCACTTACACTTTATAATATACAATGATACATTTATGAAATTATGATAAAATGTAGTACATAAAGTATAAAACTCGTAACGATAATATTATATGCACAGTGCTTTTGTGATATCCTTTCACGTAAACGTTCGTAATACGTCTTCCTTATTCTCGTCATCAGCGGCACGGTCGGTCGGTCGGTATAGGCTCTGTGTATTACTATTATTATTATTATGGAAGTGAAAATTTAAAATAAATAGCGTCGTAAGCCATTAAGGGGTATCGCTTTGAAGATAAAAGTAATAATAAAAAATTATATACCTTTTTCCAGGAAAAAGTATAAAACTGACGTTAAAAAAAACAACACAAATATTCATCTTAAACGTCTGAACACAGTATACGTAGACGCAGTGGCGTAAAGCCGGCAGCGTATACGTTGTATGTAAAAATACTGTGAAAACAAAATACAATATCTGTAAGATAAATATATATTATAATATAGGTAACGGTATATATGCGAAGTTCTGGATCTTTGTATAAAATATCGGCGCACAGTACTAAAAAAATATGGCGAATGTAAACTTAGCTAGTGTATACCTATTATATTATCAATTTTTTATAAATATTCTGATCATTTTTTTTTTTTTTTTAGTTAGCTGTTTCAAAGAATATTACGTTTATAAAAAATATATGATTATAACATTAATATTGTTTTGACGTTTAATACTAACATTTCAGTTTATTTTTTAGTTGCTCCATTACCGTGTTATTCTAAGGATCGACAATTATTATAATAATTACAATTTTAAAAGCTTAGCTCACAAACTTTTTGGAACGAAACGTTTTTTTTTTTAGTTCCGTGTACTATACCGTATTATAGTGAGTGGTATACGTAGGAGTTAGTTATTATTAAATTAAAACAAATGGAGGGGTTGCAATTAATAATAAAATAATCACCATGATAAAAAAAGTAAAACATTTGTTTATTTTTCTTTTTCTTTTTTTTTTTTACTAAATTGTATTTTTTACGTAATAAAATATAAATAAATATTACAATTTATTTTATCACAACAGAAAACATTATATAATAACTGAAAAAATAAATGTTGCAAGTTCTAAGATTCACTCTATATAATAATATTTCTAATAACAGAATAATATAATATATAATATTTTGCATATGCATACACATTATGATGTAAAATGTTTGCTTTAGTAGAAAGAAATTAACACAATATAAAGGCGTAAAACTTTTAAGTCCAAAATCCGTAAATTTTTCTACCTACCGTATCTGTATTTTCAATTTAGATTTTCTCTTTGTCAAATCGTTTCCTTGGTGATAACTGAATGGATTTACAAGAAACTTCCCAAACCAAAGAAGATTAGAACATTATTATTTGAGATATGGATCCAATTCAACATTTCAACCCTTTAAAGATATATATTAATAATCTATTATCAATTAGTATACCTAGCCAGCTTTAAATTCAGTATTTTTTTTTTTTTAATATTATCTGCGAATAATATTAGATAGGTATATTGTACCGAAAGCAATAAAGAACTAAATTTACAAAAAAACTAAAATAAGTTTTATTACTAAATGTTAGGTCTGATATTACAAACATAATATCACAGAATAAATTTGAGAAATTTAACACAATTATTCTGTGATAATATAATGTTTTGTGATTGTGATTTCAGTATTATCTGCAGCGATGACTGATGACTGTATAATGTTATTTAATATACTGTGTACATAAATGTGTTTAAAAATAAAAATAAACAAACGTGAAAACTATTTAGATAGCCAGATAGGTACAACACGGAGTGTTTTCTACAGGGAAACATTATAAGTAATTCTGAATCGTATTAAAGTATACATATATATTAAATATATTGTATGCAAGAAAAAAAAATATCTTACAAGATAATATTAGAATTATCATTTATTTATAAAGTATTTACTTGATTATAACTCGTATTTTCATAATAATTCATTAAACATGCTCACTCTATTAATTATACTTTTATACTTTAATAATACAGTTGTTCAATCCTAATTTTTGATTGTAATAAAAGAATGTATTTATAGGTAGGTTATCGTTCTATAATAAACTATTTAATAACTATTTAATAAGTGTCATGTAACGATATGCAAAATTATTTTTTTGAAATCTGATCATCCTTTTTTACTATTTATCGTTCATCATTTGACTTTCTTGAAAAAAAAATGGTGTACGAGTATCTATATTAAGTAGTATTTCAACTGAGTAGTTAATAACCAATTTTATGCATTGAGGATAAAAAGATTAAGTTAAAAAAGTTCAAGTTACAAAAAAAAAATTAGCTTGTTAATGTCTGCCTTTGAATGAATGTCCCAGTGTAGTAATACCAGCAGTTAATAGTTATTTAATATCAAATTAAATATGTTTTATATAAACCATAGATGAACGAATAATACATAATCGACTTTATAAAGTAAAAATAAATTACAAAAACGAACCTCGTTTAAACATAATTATATGATTCAATAAAGTTCAACTGAATCGTCTGAAAATGCACGATATGTACCGTGCGTGATTCGTATTTTACCGAGTATAGACGTTGAAACGTTGAAGAGTGAAAAAAAAACTCTACACGTACTTCCTCCGTTTCTACTTAACAAAATATCGGTATTTGCGGGCAGGTACGGATGAGCGTCAGTGATTGGTGGACGTAGGGCGTGTATAGGCTAAAGTAGTGGCTATACACAATGAAAACGAAAATAAATAAATAAAAACAAGACGACGAAGAAATTACCGAAAATGATATGGGGTCCCGTCGGGATTTCCTGGAGCTTTCTTTAAATGAGTCATCGTTCAAACGGACACTGCAAGCTTAAGCCAATTGCCAAGATTAAATTGCGGCTGTTGGCCCCGTCCGTTCTCAACCGGCTCAATAATCTGGGGATTATTCCCTCGTTTATAAATGGTCGCTGTCGCGCGTCGTAGTCGCAGTCGCAGTCGTACTCCATCGAGTAATTGAACGTTACACGGCCACCGCGACGATATACCCGTCAGGGAAAATTAAAAACGTTTCTATAATATCTATTTGCGAGCAAATGCGTGTAGTCTTGAGAGGGGAGCGAGAAAAAACACTCCGGCCGTGTTGTTTGTCGAGGGGGACGGTACACGCTGCAGCATCGAAGAAGAGCGCTAAATCTCCAGACTCGTGCAGGTATAACGAACGAGAGAAAACGACAGTTTAGACACGCATCGGCATAAAAATATAGCGAGGAAACTTTTCGCTCGCTCCTCGACAGCACGGACGCCACTATTTCGTCACCGCGTCACCAAAGATATAGATTCTATATTATTATAGAATATAATCAGCTAGAATACCGAATTATTTAACCGGGTTCCATAATATTACGAGTTACAATAGTATAATATAATACTTATTATTGAATATTTTCGCATGTATTCGGATGATTTTATGGACTGTCGAGAAAATATAATGAACATTATTCCGAAACACGTGGTAATCAACTGTTTTACACTCGTATACCGATACAATGTATATATCATATATTATTATACAATAATGTCATGTTATACACATGTGCATAATGAATGAAACAAAGAGAAGATTGGAGGGATAGCACGACCAATTGCATAGATGTAAAATGTCAAATATTTGTTGGTTTTTTATATTATGTTGGTATGAAATGAGGTGATGGATATCATTGTATGTATAATTGTTATTTCGATAAAAAAAAATGATGGACTATCATATGATAAGAATATCATTTCTTATAATTCTTAAAAGTTCAACATATTAAATTTTTAGGACATAATATTATTAATAGATAATTGTAAATATTACATTCTTGATAAAAATTTGCCAAAAATCACAATAATATTATAGTGTACTGCAAAGGACCTTTAAGATTTTGAATACACTGTACAGTTTTAAATTTTAAGTACTATTTGAATAAAAAAAAAGTGATTTACAGTTGTTGGAGCAGAATAATACTTAGAATATTGGCAGTTTGTTATATATGAAATGTATATTATGTATGTATGCATTAATGGACGTTAGTATAAGAGAGCTAAAAGCAGTTAAAATTTAAAATATTTCAAATGCTTTTTAATATATCCCCCTAAACTTAATAATTTACTATAGTGGAAAATATTAAAAGAGAAAAAAATTAGTTCTACTAGTGGTCCGATTTAAATTTTTTCAAAAGATTTGTATTTATTTACGTCTTAATTAAGTCATGTATGTAAAATTTTTATCGTTTACAACTTAATATTAAAAAAAATATGTATAATTATTTTAAAAATAATTTTGATTTTAAGACTTGTTAAAAAAATAAAATACAAAATATAATTCTTCACCTTTTGGAATTTTATTTTAGGTTTTATTTAATTCTATAGTACATAAAAATTTTATGATATAATCTTTTAAATCAAAAATACCACGGTAGTTAGGAAAACATACTATTACGTATCATATAATAACATTATTTATATTATTGTATTGGTGAAGGTAGTATGCTATAACAAATGTTGAAATGTATATATGTATATATATATATGACAAAAACCAATTATTCTATTTTAAAATAGAATTTTAGATGCTGAGTGATGACTGGAATATATTGATAATTTTTTTTAATTAGTTGTTTTGTAGCTATCATCAGATTTTTTAGCAGGCAACATTTTTAATTATTATTACGTTAAATTATAAATAAATTATAATCAACGGTTTCACATTATGGAAAAGTCAAAATATTTAATAATTTTCATAAATAAAATGTAAATTTTTCATCGTTTATGTATTTTAGTTAATTTTCATCAATTAATGAATGATTTTTTTAACTACGATTGAAATTTTTTTCACATATTTTGCTTAATATATTTTATTTTATGCATATAAATACTCACGTCATATTTTTCAGAGTTTTTCATCACTATAATGATGATGACGGTAGAATCTGAAATTGTAATTATCATTTACATATGGATTCGCTTGCTCATGTGTGTGTGTGTGTGTTGAGATTAAATTACACACGGGTACATTAATTTAACAATGATATTATTTTACCAGTGGGTATCATATGGTTATTATAACGAACTGTTCTTCGATGACTTGATTGGATCATTGCAGGATACACGATTATTATAGTCACCCATAATTCTCACCTATATCACCCGGTGGCTATTATTATAAACTGAAAAAATGATAACCGGTGTTGTGCAACATTATAATAGCTGATAGATGATTAATAGTTATCACACAGAATTTGTCCCAGTAAAATATGTACGCTCCATTTGAACCACACCGAGGGCTTAATACGTACATTCGTTGTATTGTTACTATTCGTTGTCATTTGACGTGTTGTTTGTTGACATAAAATACATTATTTCGCAATTGGACATAAATTTGCTAGCGCGAGTAATGCACACGCTGAACCGTATACATTGCTACCCGCCGGATACAACACACTTCGCTGCATATCATTGTCATTAATTGCGAATCGTTTAAATTACTAAAGTATATTTTACAATATTATAATAAAAATAAAATAAAATAAACTCATAAAAACCACGCACAGCGAGTACTGAAACATGTTGATGTGTTTAATTTACTAAAATTTTAAATAACCAATATTTAATTTCAAAACATCGCACAGCCATCGGGGGCTTATTTAGGAAGTTTACCTGGAAAAGGTGCAAAGGATGTCGATCTAAGTCGTTATAGAATATTATTATAACTGGGGGTTTAAGACGGCTTAGAACATCAAAGCCATTCCTAGAAATATTGTTCTTGGTGCGGTTTCCGAGGCCCAATCGCCCCCTTACAGGTGTCCTTGAAATAGAGTGACGGTGGTAGGATATTATTATTACTGACGATAAAATAAGCCTAAATCCGTTTTACAGGAACGCTAACGGAGCGCCAGCTATACATTACAAAGACGTTTACTAATTGTTTACCAACTGAACAGCGTACCTACAACCGCGCTCGTCGTCTTATTACTCAGTTGTACTCCATTTTATTGTACTGATACTGCAGCGTATTGTGGTTCATCAAATATACCTGCGGCAGTGTCATTCGCAGAACAAACTGTCGACTGCACAAATACTCGTGATACCGCTAAGACGATTGTTCAGTCAATAATAATAATTAATCTCTCGTTTGGATAGAAAAAAAAAAAGGGTGTATTATGATTATCGTGCTGTATAAATCACTTGCATTCGCTATCGAAAACTGATCGAGTGAGAAAATCGAAAGCTGCAATTATATACGTACACGAATCGTATAGTGTTTATATTTTTTACAATATAAAACGTAAAAAACCGTTACCAAACGTTCGAATAAAGCGTGACATACGAAAACCGCAACGTTTGGATATTTTTGTCGCTTTGCCCGTTGCGGTATCTGCTGCAGTTGACTGAACACTACGCGGACCACCTTATTTACCTCAAATATTATACTCATCTACACAAAGTTTTGTGCGATGTGTATAACGTTTCAAGTATTTTTTGACTTTTAAATTTCGTAGGTAATCAATTATTTCTATATTAATTTATTACGTACCCGACAGTATTTTATAATCGTTTTACTTTAGAAAAAAATCAAGTTGAGTCGCTCAGCTGTATAATAATTAATAGGTATTGAGTGTACCCTGTTATTGAGTAGGTTAGTTGACTGTAATTAATGTGTACAATTTGAGTTCATTGATATATTAATGCATTCGAAAAACGATTCTGATCGATGACGATCTCAGTCAATCTTCTATCACTCTATCAGTCGTCCATATTTATAAGGTTATTTTTTAATATATATTTAAATATATTGCTAATTAATTATTCTATTAGTAATCAACTAATATAGTAAGTTGAAATAATTTTTGCGATTCGCATTTTTATACAATAATTATAACAAATTATAACCAATAGGTACAGTCGACATAGATGAAACATAAAACGGTATAAATATCTAGTTTGTCGTATAAACAGTGAATAAAAATAAATAAATAAATAAATAATAATGAATCTAAATTCTAAATATTATGAACATTATATTGTGCTGAGTAAACAATAATACATTTACAAACATCGTATAGTTGCAAAAGTTTCAAGTCATTACATATAAAACTATAAATAATAATGGTTTTAATTACAACAAAACAAACTTAAATCTGTATATAATAAATTATTATATTATTATATTATAATTATTTTTTTCAGATTTAAGATTATTATTAATAATCTTAATAATAATAAACAAATGTATATATATACATATTACAAATTTGGTGTTTTCGGGATTATATATTATAATAAATAGTTATTACAATTTCTAGTTTGATTATTTTTTAGCAACAACAATTTGCAAATCATCATGACTGATGAAAAAATTTAAATACTTATAATAAAATATTATAATGATTTGGTATTTTTTTAATTAATAAACACTTACGTGAAAATGTATATTACATTTTGAAACTACTGTTTCTATTTCTTAGTACCCCCCTCTCACGCCAATTATTACGGTAATTACTGGGAGTTTATATTTAATTTTAACCCTTTTCCAAAAATTAAATAGGATTTGCTACCAGAAACCGCTATAGAATTAATGATAAAAATCGTGCATAATACAAAAAAAATATATATTATGTATAGTATATACATAAAAACATAGGTATTTGGATTGGTTTTAAAATTAATCATTCATCGCTTAGCTCGGAATCTTAAATCAAAACAAAAACCGAACATTAAATCGTGTCATGACTGTATACATAAGTTATAGTTGTGTACTGCTAATAACATACTAGGTGTGTATATTGTTATACAGTTACATATTGCCATTATTATCTTTGAATTGAATCTCTGCGTAAAAAAATCGTACGCGAAACGTTTGCAACAACAACGTGCATTCACATACATTCACGTAATAATATATAAATATATAGGTATGCATATAGTACTGTATGCATATATTTTATATAAATAGTGTACCGTGTACTTACCACGGTGAACTTATTCTAGAAAGAAACTCAATGTAATAATATTATTACGGGAAAAACACATACGAAAATAAAATGAAAATAATAATAATAATACACTGTACTAAGAGGGTATTTTCGTTGAGTATTCGTTTAGCCGACGGTGAAGTGGACGCGCGGTGAGAAGGTTCTCGTCGAAAAGTGGAAAGCTCGATCTTTTTTCTTTTTTCCTTTTTTCTTTTGCATCGTTAACCGACCTTTGCAATGGAATCTTTTCAATGCAATATAACAACGCCCAAGGACGTTTTTCGACGGATATAAAGAAGAACGCGAATCTTCCGCGAGTTTTTTTTTTTATATTTTTTTATTTTGTTCTTCTCTTGCCAGAGTGAAATAAAATTTAAAAGTAAAAAAGAGCATACCGTTCACAATGAAACAGAACGATTACTCGGGGAATAATTTTTTTTTGTTATTTAAAAAAAAAATAATATCGATATTATTACGTATAATATACTATGGTACTAGCTTTATGTATATCATCAGTTCGGTTTATATTTTTCTATTTATGTATTGTTTATATTATTCGTCGATGAATCGTAAATGTCTGACGGTGGTCTCCTATTTATATATATTAATAATGATATCAGTGGGAGGAAATACAAAACAATATGCAATGTAGTAAAAATAATAATGTCGACCTTAATAGATCCATAACGTTACTGTGAATAGTTTTGGGCCCCGCGGGCAAGTGACTTGAAATCGGTATATATTTCCATAAAAAATCAGCAGACATGGTATGAAAATATAAAGCACTCGTTAACGTAAATAACATTTAGTGGCCAATTTTGTCAACAATACCATTTTGAGTGTTCCTCGTACGCTGAAAATTTGTTTTTTCTTTCGATTTTTTTCCATTAAATATACCTGTGAGGAAACGGAATTCTTCGCAACAGCCGTTTTTGTAATACAAATAAGATTGTTGCAATTTCATTACTATTTGGACGTCGCGTATCACTTTTACAGTGACAATAATTTACCGCACGATTCGTTATTATAATTTGTTATATTATGTATGCGAATTAGTTTTCACAACCAATGTCCCGCCAGCACACCCAATTACTAAATATTATGCGAGGCGTACATGATTTTATTATTTTGCAGTGCAGGATTTTCAATAGCGGTATTTTAGAGATATATTTTCAATTTTACGTTTTTTTTTTTAATTTTGATTTGAAAAAAAAACCCATATGCAAAAATATTAATTTGGCACGGAATTATGCATTTTATATTGTAAATACAGAAATATTCAACGCATGTATATATGTATAATTTTAAGTACTTATAATAATAGTGAATTATATTTGAGTAGTCCAACAAAATATAATAAATTGTATCTAAATTCTAAATAAATACTTATTACATTGTATTTTTTTTTCTGTATTGTTTTAATGTAAGCATTCGTATAATGAAGCGGATTAAATAGGTACTTCAACTGTTTCGTGTATAAGTATAAATATATTGTTCGAATAAAAAATTAACTTTATAAATATTCCAACTAGGAATTTTTTACATTTCCGTTTCACCTACCGTCGATTTATGTTATTGTAAGTAGATTTTATTTTCGCGATATAAATATTATTATTGTAATTGTGGTTAAAAATCGATATTGATGCGGAAATTTGTTGAAAAACCATCCATAATTATGATTATGAACTTACGAGTAAAGAAATAATGTATTATTAAGTTTTGCATTAAAAATTTACGAGTATGTACCTACTTTAAAAATATGGGTAAATAAAAAATTAAAACAGTTTTATTAATTCTTTCTTTTTAATTATTATAATGATTTTTCCTTGATGATATTACTCATAGAACATTATATTTTCATATAATTATCATTTTTAATAAATACATTAAACAATTTTATAAAAATGAAATTAATGCTCTGATAACACACACCACAATTTTTCAATATTTTCAATATTTTTTTTTTTTTTTGGTAAAATGTAATTATTATTTATTTATTATTATTATTTTTTTTTTTTGTAAATAAAATATCATTTTTAAAATAATATGATTAATTATTGAACACTGTACCTTCGTACTACTCGCTCATCACTCGTATTATGATTATGTCCTGCGTTGATCACAATGTCACATTATTATGAAAGTTCTCTCAAAAGCGAAATCGCTTAGTTTATTACGAAATCCTCAGTTTTTTCTCAAATTATGTACTTCATCAAATATCATGTATTTATTCAATTTTCATTTCAATTTAAATAATTTAGTACGTGCCAAAATGTTGTAGCATTTCTGCGTTGTTAAATCGACATAACATTTTAATATTATAAATCAAGAAACACTAGAAAATGTTTTATCTATATCGCATGATGTAACATATTATGTTTCTATATAATATTCACTTTAAGATGTTATATTTGATTCTTATATTTGATTTTTTAGTTTTTTACTTTGGGTAAATGTTTAATTCGTATGCCTTTGCACTTGCATTGTCATTAAATTGTATGATTAAAACAATAACATTTCTCGTAATACATATTTAAAAAAATACTCTTATTGATTTTATTAATTAATTTACGTCCCTTTAACTGATAAAAACTCAGGCGACCCAGTCCCCAAACATTAATCTAAATACCTGTCAAATAATGCTTTGGAAATATGGTAGGCCAAATAGTGTGATGTTAATCGTGAAATTTTTTATTGCAACATCACCAGGTGAGATAAGCTGCAGAGAATGCGTCCTTTAAATATGATATAAGATATGACTCCTCTCCATGTGAAACTTCGTAGTTTCTAGAAAATGATAACGGCTTACGATGAACAATATAGTGCAGTTGTATTCAAAACTTTCTAGACAAATGGGACCTGTTTTTTTCTCTATATTATAATAACAATGCGCTCTATTTAAACTTATCTCGTTAGCTTTTAGTATTTCACCTCTGTTAAAACGCAGATGTTTCAATTCGGTCCACTCAAATAAATGTGTTTGTATACAAATCAGCTTCCATACGTTTGTATTATTAAATGAAAATTAAAACATATTTATGAATAAAAACATTTTAATCTTTATATTGACATTTGGAAAGCACAAAAATAGCGCCAAAAGGTTTTATTTTAAATACGGTTCTAATCGCATTGTATCGACAAAAACAACCACAATTTATTAAATCAAATCTTTTAAGATTTTTTTAGTCCTCAAGAAAATAACATCTTTGTTGAAGCCAAAACATAAATCTTTATTTTAATCTTTATTAGCTTTAATTCTAAAATCGTAATAAAGATATATACTATAATTTAAATGCTTTATTAAATAGTTTATCGAATTCTAAATTTAGTAGTTTTTATTTTTTTGCTGACGATAAACATTTTTCCAGGTTATATCTAAAATTGTATTTAAAGAGGTGTTAGTAAAAATAAGATTATGTATATAGTATAAGGAACATAATATTGAAAATAAATAAATAAGAAAAAATATGTAAAAACATAATGCATGCTCGTAAATAAAATAATTAAAAATAAATATACAACTACACAAGATAATGTACGTATAGCATCAGATGGGAGTTAAAATAATGCTTAGTTTTCAATAATATTTAAAAATTGTAATATATGATTTAAGTTTTTTCGAATTAACACGTAATCATAACGAAAAATTAATGTGATCACAGTTACATACTCTGAAAATTTCATAACTCTAAATCATGAGTGGTATCGTCTTATTTTTATTTACATCACAATCATATTAATTGTGCTTGATGGCACTTAAAAAGGAAAAACCAGCGTGACATTTAATTTTAACGCAATTTATTAACTAATGACGTTTTATTTATATTCTTTATCGCATATACTATGTATAATGTATATACATACTAAAATAATAATTGAATAATAAATGTATTATTTTAAATACAAGTTCTTGTTAAAACAAACTTACTGATTTGGGACGTGGTCCTAAATTCATAACTAATACCTCTTAAGACTTAAATCCTCCTAGGTCGAACCATGTCTGAAAATTACAGAGTACTAAGAAGTTTTAACCTTTAGTAAGAGCCGACTTGCAAATAATCCATAAGACAAAATAAAAATATTTTGCGGATATAAAATAAGTAAAAGATAATATTATGAGTCATATTTCGATATTTTTATTTTTTAACTTTCCTTCATTCAAACATACATTATTTAGGCAAAACAAAACAACGTAACATTTCAATGAAATAGTTAATATGACAAATGTAAATGTAAAATTTTCTGTACAAGATAAACCACAATAATTAATTGAATTATGTTATTCAAGATACTTTTCACTTAAATAAAAATATTGTTTTATTTTTTAACTTAATATTTTATGAATATTTCAACGATTTCTCAAAGTATTTTTTTCATGTTTTGTGTGAAATTTTAATGTTTTGGCTTAATATTTATGTGAATTTTTTAATGTTACATAGGTGTATTGAGTGTATATATAATTGCGTTTTTTAGTATAAAAAAACCTTCAATCATTCTCTTTGATCGTGATTTCTGGTCGCAAATCAGATCAAGTCTATACTTCAGGGAGTCCTAACTAAAAGTACTAAACTCTTGATATTCATTAAATAATCAGGAAATTTAAAATAAATACGGAAAAAACGCAAATTTTAACTCAATACTGTAGTTTTAAACAAAATCGTTTTTTTTTCAATAATTTAGAAATAAAAAACCGTAGGTAGGTACTTCAATTATTTATAAATGTTTTTTTTAGAAAATCAAATTATTATTTAAGATCAAGAAAAACTGAAAATTGAATAGAAAACTATTCAAGCAAGCTATCCATACTAGAATTTAAGAAAAGATTAACGAGCAAATTGGAACAAAATTAAATGTTCAAATATATGATAATAGTTCTTATATAAGATTTTTTTGTTATTTTTAGTTTAAGTACTTGGACTAATTTTCATTATTCTTTATATAATATGGACCATATAGGGTAATTCAGCATTAGGTGGGCACTTATAAGTTAATAATAGAATATAATAATTAATAACAAATATTAAATATAGTTTAATCTACCATAATACTAATCGTTAATATAAATAAATAAATATAATTTACCATTAGAAATATTGTTAGGTAAAATCTCCTCAGAATCGTTTTTGTAAATTATTACTATCAATTTAAATTCAAAATAAATAAAAAATCTTTATTAAGATATCAGTGACCAATTGTATTCAGAGACAAGGTATATCGACATCTAGTTACTGTATAGCAGAGTGACTGTTATTTTTTTTTCCAATCCTGAGTATTTAAAAACAATAAAGATTTATCCAAGTTGATAAAATGTAATAATATTAAAACATTTTTTATTTTATCTTGTAGTAATTTTTAACCTTAGAATGATAAGATTAAATTTGTGTATATTTTCGTTTTATCAGGAAATATTCTCATGGGGAAGTTATAACATCTATATATCAGAATAGGCATTTTTGATAGGACAATAATAATAGTCGGAACGCGAGTATAATAGTGATTTATGAATACAATGTGAAGATGCAAACATGGTGTGAATTTTAATAACTTATTTATAAATTAATATAGTTCATAAGGGAATTCATGCGTGGTTTAAGTTCGTGTTAAAATACGTTAAAACTAAAGATATATTTAATGAACTCAGAATATATCTTTGAAGTAAATAAAAAATTTACCAAATTACAAGGTTATGTTTAATATTAATTTCTACATCAAATTAATATTTTGTTTTCTTGATTTTTACAGGACTTATATTACCAAAAGTTGGCATTTCAATGAAAAAACGATTCATCCGAACGAAAATACTTTGAGATATTTATAAAATATATTATACATGTATTTAAAATATATATTATAGTAATAGTAATATTACGTTTGTTGATCGCAACGGAAAAACTTCGTTGAATCGATTGGTACTCTATAACATATTTATATACCTATAGTATTATATTAGTATATAATTTGGTATAATAACAGATTAACTGGTTGTCCACCTAAAATAGTTATGCTTGGTTTTGCTTCAGCATTAGCGGTGACTTGGTCACCGGAGACGAGGACTCAGAAGTTTTACAAGTACAGAGTTTTGAAGATAAAAAAATTGTTTCTTTCATACATACTTAAGTACATACACACAGACACAAAACCACGATGAATTTTTGAAGGATTATCTCCAAATCAATAAATGTATATAAATTATATATATTATGTAGGGTAATTCACCAAGCATGCTAACACCCATTTTTTTATATGAATATAATTAATATTAATTAAAATTCTAATTTTACCTATCACATAAGGAATGTCTTGTGGTGATACTGTAACGGCAGTCGTTACAATACAAACTTCTGTTTTTAAAATGAAAACCTCCTCAGTTATTAAAACATTGATACTAGGAATACAATTTCTTAAAAATGGTTTTATAAAAATATAAAATATATGTAATGTTGGATCTATAGTATTTACTATCGGTATATAGCCCACATGCGAGTACACAACAGAATAGGTACATTATTGTGGACATAATACTATTATACTTAGTCCATAAAGTCACATAACTCATAAACTACTCATTTGAAAAGTTTTTATTTCCACATAACATTACTCGAGTAATACAAAAAAATCTCAAGACTGCAGTTTTGAAGACGTACATATAAAAATTCCAAACATTGAAATTTGAATAAATTCATTATAAAGGAAAATTGGGGGGTGAGCTTGCTTTTGGTGAATCCTCCTGTGTATGTATACATATATATATATATATATGTGTATGTATACATATATATATATATATATAATTGTGACGGTGTGGGCTGCAGATAGGTACATGATGCTGTGATAAAGGACCAAAAAGCTTTCTACAATATATGTATAAAATATTTTCACGCCCGCCCGGGCATAAGTAAGTGGGTGTGTGTGTATATTTTCGGTCATTATTCCACACGTGACGACGACGACGGCGACGACGACGATATAATACAGGTATAATTTTCACCACCGACCCCGCCGACGAGTACACGCACTATAATATATTATATTGCGCATATACGTACATATTTTATATTACAATATGATATATATATATATATATGTATGTATATCTTATATGCATTATGTAGGTATACGCTTTCAACGACGTGGCGAGCCCGCCCGCGGCCCCCGGGGTGCATTCATCGGTTTATTTTCATAAAAAAAAAAAAACGTTCTCCGGTATCTGGTGTTTATTTTTTTTTTCTACGTTTTTATCCACCATCGTCGAACTCGCGAGTATACGCAACGCAAAACAAATTACCCCTTTAGGCCCCGCCGCCACTGCGTGCAGCCCGGTATCCTCTTACACAGCCGACTACTATTATAATGTACTCAATTTGACCCGACATAATATATATGTATACATTGTGTATATATAATATATGTATATATATACGGGATATCGGTTATACATAATATATAATAATATATACCATAGCTTTTTATTCAATATAATATACACGCAGATAAATATATATATACAATATAATACACGTGGCGTAGTCTATATTTCGTGTATATACGTATAGGTAAAGCGCAATATCCGTGCGGTGGCGATAAAAGGAGCGAAAAAATAAACAAAAAGCACTAATAACAATAAATAACGTCGGCGTACTGCGTTCTGATTTCGACGCTGTGTAGCCTGCAGTTACCGTGATATTACGTAGGTATACGTCTATTATTTGGTTTTCCGTAGGTATGTCCCGGGGCCTGTATAACGCGCGCGTCTTTCGGATTCTGTAAAAAAAAAAATCTCCATTTCCGTCGCACGATTTAATGGGCGCCGGTCGAGTTTACGAACGTCCGACTACAGAGTGTACTACACTTCTGAAGTCCGAATAACGCCGTTAATGTTAAACGTCTCCGCCGATCGAAGCTCGAAGCTCACACTGGACCGACGTGACAGCGGGTAAACTCGTGCGCGGTGGTATGCATAGGTACTCGCATCGCGTGTGATCACACATGCAGTCGTCGATGTAAGCCGTAAGGTATTGGCATTTTTCCACCAAACGAATACGATTTGTATGAAATCTCGTATCGTTTCTTCTAGTCAGATTAAAGCGTAAGCGAAAATAACATCTGAAATGTGTTCTTCCGATTTTCCAAAAACGGAGTTTGGTGACCCTTCAATTGACGTTGACAGTCATTTTCTCCTAGCCCTCACAGTTTCTTGGCGACCGAACGATATCTTCCTGGGGATAACCCGTTTTGGTCATGGTCTGGTCAATCCTGCGCATTTAGTGTTCTCCCACAACTCCTTTTTGCTTATATCTTCCTTTCGTTCATTAGCATCTACCGGTTCGATTCGTCCATTCTTATATGATATGACCAAAAAACCTTAGGATCCTCTGCTTATATATTCAACTTCCAGTCTTATTTCCACATTTAGTATTTCCAGGATTGAGATATTGGTCCTCATTAGGAACAGAATCACTATATTCTTAAAATAGAACCTCATATATAAATATATAACATACATTTTCAATAAATAACTTATATAAGACTTTTGAATGTAACTACAAATCTATAACAGAATAAGATATTAATAACTGTACGGTTTGTACGAATTTGTACGAATTTGTACGAATAATATTAAAATATATTACTATAATTTATGTGAATATTTAAAAAAAATATTGGTACATATAAAATAGAAATATCTAAACTTAAATTTAAATTCCCTGCTTACATCGCTTAAGTTTGTAAAATAATATGTTTTTTCGAAACTTAAATACAGCGGTTTTCAATATTTCATAATAAACATACAAAAATATTATTTTAGGACTTTAAAAACATCATTCTTCAATCGCTTATCTTTTGTTGCAATATTGGAATAAAGATTTAGTATTGGAACAGAAATAACTTTTCTAAAATACTATAAAATTGGAATAACTTGGGTTACTAATAAAAAATATCTAATATGTATAATATAAATATAAATATGTATATCTAATATGCAATACATATTATGTTAAGATATCATTAAATAATATTTTTTTTTCTATTCAGTATATGCCCAGTATACTCATGACTAAAATAAAATTGTATAGATAAATTTAAAACTTCAACGTTGTTACATTATTACATTTATTGTGCCTATATTTATATTTTATTTTATTTTAATAAGTAATATTGAATTTTTTGAGTTATCTGTTATGTTTATATTTAGATTATAGCGAGTAAAAACAATTGAAATTAATAAATATAAATATTTTAAAAATTTTAATGAGTAAACAAAATGATTAATAAGATATTATATTAAGTAAATTTGTAACATCTATGTACATTGTAGGTTTAGGTTACTATTTGTTATGATAGTGATTTTCCTTAAAATATCGTCCAGTTACTAGTCACTATACAATACTATAGTTTTTATCCATATGCACTTGAAAATAATCTAAATAATGTTTAAATAAATTTATATATTTTGTTCTTGTTTTAAGTCATTTAAAAGATGAAATATTTATTTTTGTTTAATTAAATGAATTTAAGAATATTTTAATACTACTGATAATTGATACATTGACAAGATATTATAAACATTTTTACTTAGCTACATAATTATACAAATAGTTAGTTAACATTTAACTTTAACCCTTAATATATATATACAATAAAATCCCGTTACAACGAACTCCAGGGGACCGCATTTTTTTTCGTTATAACGAAAATTCGAATAAGCTCATTATAAGCCCTGCTTTTCGACAAGGGACTTCTATGTCTTTCGTTATAACGGGATTTTTCTTTGCATTGGTGTTCATTGTAACGCGAATTTAATGTATATGTATATATATATATATATATTCATATTATATTTAAAAAATATGATTTCATTCCAACGTTGTATTGGTTTTAAAATTATAAATTATCACACATTTATTATGTCATAATTTTTATATACCTATTTTTTTTATTATTATTAATATTTTTAAAATCCATGATAAAATTATTTTATGCATTCAAGTCATATTATGAAAATATAAACTACAATAATTACACACACACACACATTGAAAACTATGCATAGTTTGACGAATTATTTATTTCCCCACGCGATGGACACAAAAATATTTTTAATACTATCATTGAATAACCTATAGTTTATTATTTTTATATTTTAATTAAAATGAATAATGTTTTGGATTAATTTGTATTTTAATTATTTATTATTTTTAATATTTAATGCACCGTAAATAAAATTTAGGTACATAGTTAAAATTATAAAGTGCGATTAAATTATAGTATTTTATTTAAATTAGTGGTAATAATTCCTATTCGAAATTTATTTTCTTCATTATAATATAGTATAGAGTCTAATATTAAATTATTATTAAAACCCAACGGTCTCAAGAGCATTGTATAATTTCTAGCAAGCACATACGTATATATATGTATTATATATATGTGTATTTACTTCACACAATGTCGGTGTATAAGAACAACTTTGTGGCACTAGAATCTGCAAAATGTTGTTTTTGTTTGACACAAGACGATGACCATTTCTGTAGTGTTCTACACAAATGACCCTACCAAGATCGGTGTACCGAGTTTAGAAGCCATTCACTGTGATCGTGATTAACGTCAAAAGTTCTCGGTTTTCCCAAGTTTCCCGGGACAATGGAACGTGCAATTCCATCAACTTATTTACACATAATTTTCCAACGGATTAAAGTCGAATCTGATTTACTCGTTATTATAATAATATGATTAAACATTTATTTCTTTTCACCAATCACGATGTCGGATGTAATATTATTGTTATTGTACGAGCTTACACCGCATCCGTACAAAAAAACGTTTTTATTTGTAATTATTTATTTGTAACGTTAAGGATATTTAAGAATTTGAAAATGTTAGATTTCCATTGGGATTGTGATTAACCGACGTTTGTTCCATTTCAAACTTAAAAACGCGACGGAGTTGTACGTTCCACGACAAAAGTTAAATAATTAGCCGTGACTTAGTGACTATCACCACCATAGCAGACAAATAATAATTTAGGTTTACTGTAATTTTAAACATTTCTCAGTCGGTTACAACTATTAATAACAAATGGTCCTTGGCCGCTGTAATTACTTTTAATATTTTAGTTGAAACTATAAATAAGAAATAATTATTTATTTTTGTGTTGCAGTATAACTGTATTTTATCATTTTTTTTTAAATACTGTATATACTATTTTCATAAAAATTGTATTATATATAAAATCAAATTTTTTTTATGATTATTAGGTTATTTATTATAAAAAGTCTAATATAAAATATACAATAATATTAATATATTATGCCCAATAAACAAATATCTCCTAACGTTTTTGATCAATTATTTTAATAAAAAATAGAGAAATGATATAACATATAAT
The DNA here is from genome assembly GCA_020882235.1 of Schizaphis graminum. Classification (NCBI taxonomy): domain Eukaryota; kingdom Metazoa; phylum Arthropoda; class Insecta; order Hemiptera; family Aphididae; genus Schizaphis; species Schizaphis graminum. The sequence continues at coordinate 41,104,796 of CM037031.1, forward strand.
TGTACGTAATTTAATATTTAAATTAAATATTAAATAAATAAATTTCTGAAATATATATGTCCATATGTTGTCACTAAAAATATCATTACGAGTCCTGCGCAGTGTGTGATAAGATAATAGTTATATTTAATAATGTATACATTGTCCAATATTTGAATTGCTAGAATATAATATTATGCCGTTATACTATTATTATTAAGGTAAAAACCAAATACGTTCGTCGGATTGAGTCAACATACGTCGTAAAATAAGCTTATGTGTTTGGAGCTTCTAATCCCACTTTTGCACAGAAATGAAAGCTAATTTACAATCAAAATACCAATTACAGGCCCAATAATTACTACATACAATTTTAGAGAAATCTCGCGGACTTTGAACTGGCAACTTGTATCGCACATAAAAATATAATTGCCATTTACAAAACGTTTGTTCAAACCTTTTTTGTGCTACATATTGAAATGATTTGACAATCTATATTTACTTGGGTGATTGAGAAAAAATATGCTTATTAAATTGCCCTTTGCACCAACACCGTGACTTTGACACTAATATGAAAGCGGCTTATATTTGTTCACCTATACCGATGATCAATACACGATAAATTAGACATATTTTTTTCACTAATGTTCAGCAAGCTTGTACTATTTGTGCATGTATATATGCCCAATAACCGTTAACATAAAATATCAATATCATATAATTATTATCAGTGTGCGAGATTTTTATAGTAATACACATGCACACACCCAAGACCCACGTACAAATTTTCCTCAGGTTATATTATGACGTAGATATTAATTACTCCGCATCGCTCGATCGTGAATGTGACTCTAATAAATTCTCTTGGTAATTTATGCAATACGTCTTGTCAACTAGTGTTGTACGACGTAGCGGCCCTAATAGCCAATAACATACACGTCCCGTATTATTTTATATTCGGATGTTTAATATTGACACGAATAGCTAATCTAATATACTAAACTAACGATTTGAAGATTCGATATTTATTTGTCATAATTATAATATTTTTATATTCACGAGTGTATCATATTTTTTTTGAAAAGGATACGGTTCAGATTTTATAAAACAGCTCTAGCCAAATGACTGGGCACTGTATACGCCACGCATGTGTGTGTGTGTGTGTGTGTGTGTGTGTGCGTGGTGTGTATCTGAAGGTTACCGATTTCGGATGTTTAATCATATTCCATAATACAGAAATTGTCCATCAGGTCAGTAGGGTCATTTTATCATAATCGTCGTTGAATCTCGAGGGCTGAGGTTCTTATGTAATATATTAATCTCGTTTTATTTATCTGTAAATAATTATGCGTATCGCTGTAGTATCATTTATGTTTAGAAACACAAATACCCAAAATACCATTAATCCCATTTTTAATAGATTACACGAGTACATATACAAATACTTAAAACGCATTCTATACATGCATATATATATATAGTGCATACACACATTTCATCCGCGTAACTCATCAGTGTTTGCCCGGTAATCTCGACCACTATTGCTGATTGAGCTGCACACACCTACCGAACTAAATACATTGTAATTAATGTAAATAATGTATTTAGTTCAGTGTTTACACTACTACAACACACCGTTCACACGCATGTATATCGGCGCTGGTGAGTATTGGCATGCACGAAGTGGTTGGCAACCACTGACCGGGCGCGAGTGTTATTATTTTACACCTCCGACCGTATATATCAATTTTAACAAAACTTAGTATGATGATAAATCACTGATGATAAACTATGTTTTTTAAAAAGACATTTTAATGCCGGTTTTTATGCTAAAATACATTATTTTATTGACAAATTGTATTTTTACATACTATAAAACGTAATATTAGGTATATGTATATATTGGTATATAATAACAACAATTTTAATAATAGCTTTAAATGTTTTCGTTACATAAGTCAATAAATAGTACGTGCAATTTAATGAGAATTATTTCAATAGTCGACCGCTACTCATAATACCTATATTATAAACCAATATAAATAGGTGTGAATCTAGCGGGGTAAAATTGGACACTAATAAGTTATTTCCGCTAAACAATATTTATTGAATACTGAATTCGTGCTATTCAATATTCAACACTACAATTTTCAATTTTAGTGATATGCGCAGTAATAAGTAGGTACTTACAAAACAAGAACTTTCCACTAAACCTTTGGATACACCTCGTATGCACGTTTTTATCGACACGTATATGATGTATGTAAGAAGGGGCTAAGGTATTATTCACCTGCACTCAGTTGTTAACGATTAAACACAATTGTAAAATGTATTTCTGAAATTTTCCTCGGTTTATACAATATAACACATCCTTATAACCGGGTACCTACTTTAATTAATGTGTTATTTTTTTTTAACTTTGAAACTATTACTAATAATAATACAACAAGGTTGTACAGGGAGTGGACTGTTTACATAGTCGACGAAACATTTACATACTTATTTATTTAAGTTTATGTCGAACAGATTATTATATTAATAAATATATAATATATATATATATATGTTTTTATACGCTACTGAAGCACTTGAGAGACGGATGTATTATTCTAGTAAGGAATGATTGCATTTTTGGTACTCTTGAGAGAACACGTGTTATCGTTATGTGCGATGTGGTAATTAAAAAAAATATATATATGTTTATACATCGTACATGATAAATATCAAAAATCGTTTCAGACGCGAAGCCCTAGTTACAGAAAAGGATTGCGTGTCATTGTCGATTTCCGGCAATGTGTGCCGGCGCCGTTTTAGGATTTAAATTAAACGCGCAGCTAAAAGCGTGAAGAAAAAAAAACATAGGAGATGAGGAGCGAAAAAAATCGCTTTTCTATACGCAGATGACACCGGCAATACGTTTTGAGTGGTGTGTATGTGTACGCCACGTGGTCGGTTCATAATAACTAGGTAGGCATACACCGACAACTATACAAGCAGACGCATTTCTATTTTAGAAACGAAATTAAACGCGGCACGATTTCTGTAGTTATAATAATATAGCACCATATATGACATAATATTATTATTAATTGCGGCGGACACATGTTCGCATGTGTGTCGGGCACAGGCCGCAGTCGTATCGTGGGGACGTCGGCGGCTGTCAACCTCGAAATGATCAAAACGAAAAAACAAAAAAAAAAAAAAAGGTCCTCGCGGTCACAAAACAAAAAACGTGAGAGAGAATTGAATAGTCAACGTATGGTAACGTCGTATAATAATTGACCGGTTTCGACCGACTAATTGTTTTCCTAACTGATCGGTTTCCATTCGCGATGACTTTATTATAATAATAAGGTGTATTCTGCTCATGCATTGCACTTCGCGCCTGCAAATCAAAGAACTACGACAACAGTTTCAAGTTTCACTCAAAACTTTCTTCGAGTTGTGATAATAGACACTTTCTAATGTAACGAGGTATAATCGTCGCAGACACGTTGACGGCAACACATGCGAAGAATGTCTGCCGTTTTTGTTCTTGTATAATAATATAATAAATAGCATATATACAAGGTATTCAGTAGGTATTTAATATTTACTGTCAAAAATGCATTATTATGTTAAAATATTATATTTACACAATAAAGTTTTTGTTGAGATAAAAAGATTTAAAAAGACAATAATGCAATTTTTGGATTCCAAGTAATTGGAATAGATGTTATTTATTACACTTAGTATCTTTTTTTTTTTTTTAATACCATTTCATATTTTTATTATCAACTCAAATAAAAAAAAGTAATAAATTCATTAATTTTTGAGATTATACAAAAATAGTTCACAAACATAATATTATTTTTAAACTTAACTCTAACACAATATTATAAGTACCTATTAACTGTTGTAAAATAATAACTACTTGATTTAATGTGATTTAATTGATCTAATTTTTTCATTTAGTATAACTTTACTTACTTAAAATATTTTAAATTATTGTCATATTTAATTATAGGTGGTTGAGATAATAACTAAAAATATTCCATTATTATTTTAATAATATTGGGTATTCGTTATTAATGAATTTTACAAATACTTAAATTGTATTGTTATTAACCAATTACATGCATTAATAGTCTTGAAATCAATACTATTGAAATTTCTGTACAGAGAACACCATAGAAAAATTTATTAAAATTATTAAGGTGTGAGTGTGTGACTGATATTAGAAACGTAATTAAACGTTATCGTGTCCATTTGATAAGAGGTGTCCTATAACAGTGACTCTAATGTAAATAAGTCTACGTAAAATGTGTCATTTACAGATTTACAAATAAAAATAAAATATCTTTTAGGTAATAAAATTATTAAAGAGAAAAAAAGTTATGATTTCAAAATAATAAGTTCACAAATATTTTATGTATAAATGTACCTATGTTATACTTAAAAATGATAAGCTGTCCACTTTTGATAACCAATGTGAAGCTATCTATCCCAATAATAAATTGAAATTAATGTGTGCTTTATTATGTACGTTTTTAAAAAGATACGACATTTTAAGGTAATTTAAAAAACAATGTTTAGTTCTATTAAATGTATTTCAATTAAAATTGAAATCAATAGTCGTTAATATACTAAACTTTAGATGAGGGCTGTAGTTAATAATATATTGAACAAAAATTGATTTTTATGGCTACAGTTTTCACAAAAAAAGCTCAATTAGAATTTAATTAAAAATATAGTTGTTAGTTTGTTACCATTTAAAACATTTAAATTATTTAGTTTATGGTGCATATGCACTTAAAATATTTTAGATTATCTTAAAAAAAAATAATTAACATTTTTTTATAGTTTTCAAGATAGGCATAGTATAATATCATATTAGGTTAGGCACAGTCACAATAATTTTTTTTTGTAATCTAGAATAGTATAATCTATAGTGTATATTTATAATGATATTATTGTCGCGTCGACGCGATCCGCGGATGAAGAATACTTTGAATGGTTCTCTGGGGTTCGTTGCGGATCGTGTCGCAATCGGATTTCGAGAAACCATGAATAACAATAATAATGTATCGTATAGTAAACGTCCGTTATTGACCCTAATCGATTCGTATATTTCGCGCGGCCGTCATCTCACCGCACAGTTCCGACCGACTATCTTTTATTTTTTTAGGTGTTAATAATGCGCGTTAGTGTACACATTACGTGTATAATATATCCAGCGGTACGCGGTTAAAGGACCATTATAATATATATTTTATATTTTCACAGACCAGCTGTGGTCTGTGCATTGCTTGTATCATTCCGTATGTGTATATATATATGTAATAATGCCTGTATATTGTAAACGGACGATGAGTAGTTACACGTACATCGTATTATTATAATATTGTGTGTACTATTAGCATATTAAAATGTATAGAAATATAATATACGCGATGCTTATTTTCACCTCGGCCATTATTCCACTCGCCCCCTGACCATCGGAGTACACCCGATGTGTACACAATAAACGCCAAGTCCTTGGGGGGGAGGGGGGTACAATGTCCGATCACGTGAGCCCAATTTTCGTATGTTCACGTCCGCGGTGTACACACACAATAATATTATAATCATATCACATGCGTTGCACCTCTATGTATAGACGGTATGTGCACACACACACACACACACATACACACATACTCGCCTGTATCCATGTGTGTACGTAAATATATATATATATATATATATACGATAATAATATTATAATAATAATATAATAATATGATCACCGCGTTACAGCAGCAGCAGCACGCTGTCCGTGTTCACGCGTACTATATTATAATATGTATGTATACACATCATTATACGTACTCGTTTATATATACATATAAATATGTGTGTATGTGTGTGTGTGTGTGTATGTGGCATTGTTGGCCTGAGCGCTGCAAGTAATTATCTCGGACCTAGCCTCTCGTTATATTATACATGCCGTCCGGCGCAAACCGCAAGACGACTTCTCGAGTTTAGGGGTCACTCCGACTTCGACCGCCGTAGCAGCCGCGCCCGGACGGAGGTGTTGGCGCACGAGTGTTGTGGAAGTGGCGTGTTGCAGCGTAGCGGGGGGAGGGATTCTTTGGGGAGGGGGATAGAAAAACGGTCTTTTTAACCTTGTGGCTAAACGGTTTTTGTCAGGTGTAATTTGTTCGGTGCCCCAGACCTACCAGACCCCAGACTACCCTATAAATACTCGGCCGACTGTATTATATGCCTATATATATATATATATTATTATCTCGTATTATTGTTATTAGTAGTAGTAAATGTGCGCATACTATGTTGTATATATTGCAGAGATCTCCGGAAGTGCATATTTTAGAATTCGAAAATTCGGGGTCAGGGTGCGTTTTAACTCCCAAAAACTTCCGTAGTTAATTAGGGTTGACTGCACAAACGATGAAACTCTGGCACATTTCAGCACAAAACGAAAGTCACGCTATATACTTTGAATACAAAAGTCTTAGTTGTGGGTGCCAGGGAAATGCACCTCTGGTCAACCGGCTATACGAGCGTTGTGTGTTGGTACAAATAAAATATACGGTTTAGTCATTCTCCGCGGGAAATAATAACTATGGAAATATAATATGCGTTATAGTTAACAAAATACAAAACGTCGACGTGTTTTTTCATTACGTCGGTATATCCTCCTCGCCCGTATTGCGGTACACGTCGTTGCCAGTATCATATTAATACATATTTTTCAACGATATGATTTCGACAAAAAAAAAAAATCACATTTCTGAACGTACGTGAGTTAATATTATTATTTATTAGTTTTATAGATGATACATCGATAATATTTTGACTTGAGTCAATCGTATATGCAGACTTTATAATAATCAATATAATAATGCAGAAAATCAGCAAAATACCAATAAAAAAATATTTATACATACCTAATATAATATACGAGTATCTATTTTATAATTATGTATTAAATAAAAAATACGTTTTATAAAATATTTTTTGATTTTAATATAATATTAATGTCGATGGGATTTCTTGTAACTCGATACGAGTTTATAATATTAAATTTACAATGATAAATTAATGAATGTAGGTTAATTATAGATATCTGAAATTTATCGGATAATTTATAATCCGCATGGCGGCTCGTTTGATGTGTATAAATCAATAATATATTAAAATGAATGTTCTAATTATAGTTAAATACAGTTAATCAATTATTAAATATTGAATTTACGAATTTCAAGGAACACAACAATTATTGTAGTATTTACTATGCATATATTTTTTAACCAGTCAAAGTATCAAAGTTTATCATATTCAATTGCCAAGTATACTTTATTTCCCAGATAAGAATTAAAACTAAAACTCAAAGTTCAAATTTTTTAACACTCCGTGAATCGCGTCGTAATTAATTGTATCATATCATTGTGTGATCGCGTACGTTATTCTGAACCGTTTATAATAGCTTTATCTTTTATGAAATTAAATTATAATATATAATATCAGTTCAATACACTTGAGGTCTGAAAGTAAAATCATAAAACACGTGACATCGAAAAATAAATTTTATTTTATTTAGGTAGGTATGCTTTAAATATTATTTAAGTGTCTACTACTTATTAGTACAAATATCGAACTATGTCAGTTACGATTTACTAATTTTATAAATTACAGTAAAATACTTCCTAAAACGAAATACTTTCTAAAATGAGTTACAACGTTTAAAACAATAATTAATACTTATTGCAAAAAGATTTAACTGCTGAAAAATATATCGATCGATGTTTTTAGATTATTATTATGCATTATAATATTTAGATATTTAAATATTTCTTACTTTGCACTTTCATAATATCGTCTAACTTCAATTGAAACATTATTATTATGCTTTAAAATGATTTTTTTCATAATATTTAATACATTTTACAATATTTATACCATATAACTATATATAACTACATAGTACATAATAAGAAAAGTATAAATTTATAATATCAGTTACAGAAATTATAATATTTATTATCATTTGATGTTTTGATGTAATTAATTTTCACAGTTTCAACCCTCTTTATAGCTGACAGATCTCCCCTCTTAAAAGTCTGTTAAACGTTGCATTTCGAAAGGGTAATACCGATTATTTTCTATGTTTTATTATTAATTTAAACTTTTTAATGAATTTAAATTAAAAACAAATATTAAATGGACACACACTGATACATCTTTAATTTTTAATTACACGTCATAATTTGAGATTTATTTTGAAATTATTGTTTACATTTCATGGAAGATGGCTTAGAACATTTTCAGATATTTAAATTAAATTCCTGTAATTTTTAGCTTATGAACTATGAACCTTATTACTTAGTGATACCTAAAAAATATAATTTAATAATTCATTTTACGATATGATACGAATTGTACTTGTATCATATAATAATTATTTACCTATTCTATTAATCGACCATGCTCATTAATTAATTATCCATGCTACTTGCTAATTTTTAATTTTATGGTTAAAAGTTGAATTTATTATACTAGAGTATATTCAACTGATTTGCAATAAAAACATAAACTATTTATTATTCAATAGTTATATTATTATATTATCATTCTCTGGAAAATAGAAAGCATTATGTAACGAATAAAAATATATCGAATCATTAGGCCCATTGAAACTATATTGAGCATCGTTAATGTTTAAAAGTACAGGTTAAAAAGTCAATTACTAGTTAAATAGTTCAAGCTAAATTATAGCGTCCATAAAATAATGAGCAGAATAATTCTAGTAGTTTAATACTTAACTACCTACTCATTTAATTTCTTCATTTATAGAACACACGTTTTGAGTAAGAAATCTAATGCTCGAAAAAATAATAACGAGTAAGTAGTCTTATTGTATCATGTTTTATACGTAAAACACTGCAATTAGATAGGTACTTGAATGTGAACCTTACGTTACGATATCTTACCTTCACGGATCTTAATATGGTTAACAGGATGGAGAACATATTAATTGAAGAAGACGATTTTACATAAAATGGATAATTAAAAAAATACAAGTTTCAAAATTAAATTCGTGAAATGGTAATATTTTCGGTTATACCGACGTGCATAGGTATAACGAAAAGCCTCGAAATCGTGTTTTAAAGATATATAAAATATATAATGTTAGAATGAGAAAAACATCAATTCATCATATAGTATCAACGTAGAACGATGGTTTTCTTCTTTTCATAATATATTTTATGTGTTTTTTTTTTGTCACGCAGGTGACTCATACTTTCACGCAAGGAAGAAAAAACAAAATATGCGACATAAAAGAAACTGATAAAATATTAAAAGAAAAATCACCAGACATTTTCAATAATGATGATGACTTATACAAACCTATACTTTAAAACTTTTTGCACACACCTCATCCGGTGTATGTGCAGATATACTTTTGAGATTTTCCTAACGCCACTTTTCTTTTACCAATACGGAAACATAAATCACCAGATCATTTTAACCCATATATACAATATTATTATTATTATTATAAGTATCTAATATAAATATATAATATGTACACGACGTGTTTTACTCACCATATATTGCATGTAGTATTATTATAGACATTAAACAGGAAATGTTCATAGGTGAAGATTGAGTGGATTTATAGAAATTTAGCCTTTTTAAACAATTGTAAGCACCCCCCTGCCCACTAAACAATTTAAATTGTTTACATTTTATTATATTAAAGATTTTTTATGTGTAATATATAGTTAAATATATTTTTAATTTTTTTGATTTTGCGTATTGAAGTATTTTAATAGATTATTATTATTATTATTGAACTGTGATTTATATAATACGTTACATGCATGTTATTGTTTATTGTGAAATATAGGTAATAATATAAGGATAAAATAGGGAACACAAATATTTAAATATATTGGTGGCAAAGTATTGTTATGTAGATTTGTATGTCTACTTTAAATGTAAGGTTTATTTAAAAATATTTATCTCCCCAAAATTCAACAGAATCTCCGCCTACGGGTGAGGCATCTCGTCGTTTTTCGTAAACATATTATACATTTATTACAGCTGACATATAGAAAACCGGGTACACACCACATACCGCCCAGAATAATAATAATAATATATTAATGCTGACACTAGTCAAAAGCCGAACTATTTTTTTTTTTTTTTTTGGACTTCCGCAGTCACTCTTTCCCTATCATTACACAGCCCAGTCCCCTTTCTTACCACCGTCTTCTGCTCGTCTTCGTATCCAGACGTACCATATATACATTATATTATATACATATAACATTATTATTATATGTATAAATGCGTCACGAAGAGTCGAGAGGTTTTCGGCATTTCGGCGTCGTCGTCGTCCGGCCCTGGATTGATAAATGATGTTAACAGCAAAGGCGGCGGCTGCAAAAGCCTCGGTCTTTCTTCTGCCCACCGACCATAATATATCCCCTCCACCCATCGCGCACACCGCATCGGATAACAGACGTTCAAGTTGTGCTCCGATCCGAAACATTAGGACTCCGTTAAGATTAATTTTTTACCGAACATTTTTTTGAAAACACCCAGGTACTACAATAATTATATATAGATTAATATTTTTTTTTGCCACGATAATAGCAGACATTTTTTTTAACTTTTCTGTAAATTTTCTTCACCAATAAGCTAGCTACTCGCTAAGTTGCCAAAACTTAAATAGTCCTATGCAATGTACATTATTTTATCCATTAGTCAAATAGTAAAAAATAGCTATATTTACATTACAATTTCTGATAAACTGGTTGTTATGTTTGAGCAAAAACTGCAACCGTAACGATTTTGTATACATACCTACTTAGATTATTATAATTTGTTATGATAATATATTTAAACTTTGCTCTCGTAAACGACGCAAATTAAAATAGAACAAAACTATTTACAAAATCACCATCATCGTTCTCAATACTACCAATTCGATTCGTTGGCAATATATTATTTATATATTATGCATGTATTATAGGTATACGTTAATAATGAGCACACATAAATATACATTTTGTACTCGCAGAACACTTTTTACTACAGTTTAAGAATGTAATTTGTTTTTTTAATTTTTTGATCTCCACATTTAATTAAAATTGTTTCATATATTCTGGCATCAACGACATCATGACTAATTAGGTAATTAGCCGATAGGTACAACTAAATTATTATTTACATTATTTAAGTTTATAAATTAGTTGGAATTAGTTGGAGATATATTTAAATTATACATTTAATAACTGTATGACGTATTGACTGACAACTATACTTGAGTCGGAGATGCAACGATTTTTTGTATTATTCCGAAAGTTTCTGGTGTTTTTTGTTTTAATGTTTTAATTCGGTATATTGTCAGCATTCGAGATGTATGTATTTTACTGTGTATCACAATATTATGTTGTACACAGAGGTATTCACGTATGATTTATACACTGAAATACAACTGCACATATTATAATACTTTCAAAAAGTTATTTTCTATTCATATTCATTATTCAACCCTGTGCATAATAAATACTAGGACGCATGAATCGTTACACATTTATAACTTATAAGCACTTGTATTTACTCAATGACAAGTAGGTATATATTATCATTTACTTACATTCGATAGTCGAACCTAATATTTCATTAATTATTCCTATTAAATTAATTATTTGTATGCCATATAAGAAGAGTTATTTGAGTAAAACAAAATGGTTGAATATTTATGACTTAATAACAAAATACATTATATAAATCTGAACTTATTTAGGTTAAAAAAAATGACTGTATAAATTTTAATACATTATATTTAAATTAAAAATTAAAAGAATCTGTAAAATGATAAAAGCAAATATTATATAAAAAAAAAAACACAACAATTTACCACTAAAATAAGTAGATAATAATATGTAATATTCAAGAAAAATGTATTTCAAATAAAATTATTTATAAAACCGAATTTAAATATTATAATTTAATATTTATAGATTATGATTATGCCATACAATCATATAAGTTTTTGTCTTATTATTATATTATTATTACAATAGAGTTGTAACAAAAACTATTTGTGTCTAATTTTGAATAAAAAAAAATTAAATTAATTAAAAAAATAAGTAAGATAATCATTTTTATAAAATAAGACTAAAAGTAAAATTGTAATGAATTAAAAATATATTTTTTTATTTGAAAAATAACCTTATAAAAATGAATATTACTTATACACTACATGACTACATTGTATTATTACAAAAATAAAAGTGAATAAATTGAGTCCAATTTTAATTAAAACTATAGTGAGTACCTACTATTTAAACTACAATATAATATGTATATACATGAACATTGTAGTAGTATAGTATACCTGCAGTAGATGACCGTTATAATATGTATAATAGGTACTTCCATTATGTTTTATTACCGAGTGGTTTATATTATATAACTAAGTAGGTATAGTTATGTTTTATCCTTCCGTTTATTATCATAACGATCTACATGTCTTGTTATCTATATTTATTTTATATATTATATATTTTAAATTAATAAGCCGTAACCGTATTAAACCTCATTAATAATGGAAATATTTAAATTAATTATAATAATAGTTTGTATATATTAGTACATTTAAGTTTAAAATATATGATAATGTTGGAAAATAAATGGAAATCACCTTGAATAAAATAATAAAAATAATAAAACTTCCAAGATGCCTAGCTACCTCTGCTTACCGTAAGACGACATTGTCAAAAATACAATTTATAAAACAAAATTCGTAAAAGATATAATATGTACGAGCGTAAAACAAGCACAAAAGCTAACAGAACACCATGCGCGAGGAGGCTACGAAGCTGCAGTACATCACTTACACCACAATAACTCTGTGTAGGCTTACCAGGAAATAGTAACACAATGAATTATGAACCCATGTAGACGTGACATGGGTAATTTTATGGAAAACGCTTTTCCTAACTCCAAAACAACATAAGCGAACAATGAGAGGGGGGGACAAAATTGTTCATAAATCGTCTCAAAACCCGGGTAACGGGGTGCGATTATTATTTTTGTATGCAATTTAATATATTACATTTTTTCCCGTCCGAAATCGTTATGTATAAAATATTTAACGTCATCGGTGACCACCGCGAATTATATAATATCGTAATAACCGACACACCGTAGCGCGCGTCCGAACTCCAAACACAATATATTCTAAATATATTATATTGCAAGTATGTGCAGGCGTTTCAAGTTGTGTGAACGCGAATGGTTAACCGCAAAAATTGCCTGGTTAGCTTTAGTAGGTATACAATATAATCCACCATTACTGGTAACCATGGCTTGGACTTTCATCGTTAAATATGGCATTCAAACGAACCCGGAATTCTGGCTTTAAGTACGGTTCTACATAAAGTCCATTTCACAAACGAATGAACACCGTCCTGCGTTATATATATATACATAATACATAACCGTATGACGTAAGCACGTGCCGCCGCGATCGGCTAAAATATTCAGTGTGATTTTGTATCCAAATGAAATATTTTAAACGTGTATACTTATCGTTGAGGGCTTAACAATTTGACGTTTCCGATGGATTTTTCTAATAAATAATTGGTATACATATACTGGTCTTATAATCGTTAAAATATAACTCCTAAAATGTTTTACAAACGACCCGAATCTATCATTTTATTTTTTAATAACGGACAGTTAGTCCAATTAAAAGTATTGTCAATGTGTTTAACAGATATGAATTATATACAATAGAAATAGAGAATAAATAATTATACGTACCTATATATCAAGATACGTGCAGTAAATAAAATATAAACATTGACATCTAATAATAATGAGAAGAAAAAGAAGAAAAGAAAAATAAAAATATGAAAAATAAAATCATTTTGTATAAAATGTAAATGCTATGGAACAAATGTTTCGGGATTTGGTATACGATACGTACCAGTATGACGTACATTATTTAATATAATATGTATTATGTGAATCTAAAGTTCGAAATATAAAATAAATTCGGTCGTCTAAATGCACAGTGAATAATTTAAATATTTAAAATTTAAAATGTTTTATAAATGTTTGAATAATGCCTTCTGTATATTATGGAATATGACAGTTTTTATACAAAATATGTTTACCTAATTATTTGATTAATAATAAATTAACTTTACATTAATCATTTTAATATTTGTTATATTTATTGATCGACATCACAGAAAATTATTTGTCCATTTCTTATTTTTAGACTAGAACATAACGAATGGCTAATATTAGGTACCTCCTAGTATAATAATTATAATTTTATACATTTTTTTTATTCTTGTATATTTTTTTGAATTTCAAAAGTTTTATTAGTATAATCGATATAGGTAAACCTGGAAATAAAAAGTTTGAAGAAGATAAATTTGGAACCCTGTCAAATCCAATATAGTATGAGTACCAATCAGTAAGTGTAAATTAAAATAAATTGGTGTACATAATTACGAAAAGTAATTAAAAGTTTTCATTAAGCACTAATAATTCTTAGAATTTGGATGAACAGTATTAAATTATTGTTTAAATGTCAACAGGTAGGTGTACGCTGTTAACAGATGTTTTATTCTAGGTTTCGCTGTTGATATATAATTTAACGCTAAGTTTGAATACAAGTTACCAAAGCAAACTTGTTGCATTACCGAAAATTTCAGCCCCCTTTTTGCCATTTTCTAGTGGCGTACAATAATATACTTTAGTCGGTCCTTGAATAAATTATCATCAAAAAGTCAAAGGCGTCGTTAATAAGGTTTTTGCTACGACTGTAAACGTGCTAACTGCCACTGCTGCAGTTATATCTTTGGCCGGTTGCGCAAAAAAAAAAATGAATAATAATATTATGCTTTACGAATATTATTATGATATATTACAGCTGGAGTGTAAATTAGTTTTCATGGGATTAATATAATGAATAACAAAAAAAGAATAATAATAATAATAATATATTTTCCATAAGTATAATCGTAAAACAAAGGGCAGAGACAAAAATGTTCGTCTCGGATGCGAATATTAACAGGGGTCAAACACTATAAACACGCGTATGTAACATAATATATACTTATATTATTATAAATGGTTTGTTTAACGTAATAAATGATAATAAATGCGTTTTTATTTCTTAAATGTATTACGTCCCTCCTCGTCCGCGTGGAGTAGACATCCTTGAGAGGAATCCAAGTATACATGAGTGCGAGACTTCGGGTTCGATAACAAAGGGACCGGCGGCGGCGAGAGGGAAACAATACGGGGAGGAAACGAGTGCGCTCTCCTTTTGGCAATTCCTCCTGCCCCGCGCTGCGGAGGAAAAAAGGGTCATTTGTAGTAATGAACGACACAAAAATATATTATGTAATGCGTGGACGAAGAAAAGAGAAGTTGACGTAATGGGCAATCGGATTTGAAGCCGGCGTCCCTTATTTTATGTCCTTTCTGCCTATCTTTCTCTTTTTATTATGAACATATATAAAGCATTCTCAATCATTTTTATTATCGTCTTTAGTTTACAGCTTTTGAAATCCGGTCAATGTATACACAACTATGTTTACATATTATTCTTACGGCGGACCTTTAACCGAACGATATTCGGTGAACTTTATTTTCATTATGTATAGGTAAACATAAATTATTATTATTATTGTAGTGCACGGTTTTATTTTTCATTTACTCGAGGATTCGATTACGTGAAATATGAAAAATCCAGGATATCATCATTGGGTCCCGTACGATTTACCTAAAATGCTGTTTATAGTCTGTAACCCACTTCAGATATTTTTATAACACATAGGCACCTATTTATTATACACACACATATATATATATATTTGTGTATTATGTATACTGCGAACGGAAAATAAAAAAATGCTTACATATATAACCAAATCCAATTTCCTTAATTTGACATGATAGCATAAAATGATATGCCATTTATAATAAATGATTTTGTTGTTGTTGTCGAGTAAAACATGTTTATATATATAAATATTATAACATACGATGATGTGCGTACAAGAAGAATATTTAATAAAACTGTGTTTATAACATTTGACGGTACAGACATGTCGAAGACAATATAGTAGTACCTATACCAAAATATTGGATCTTTTGAACTACGATATTAAGAGTTTAGGGAAATGTAGTGTTCAAAAAATTAAATTTCACAATTAATACTAAATAACCTAAGTATGTAAGTATATAATAATTATCATATTAAAATGCAAACATTTATGTACTATTACAACATAATTTGTGTGTGCATCCTTAATTTTATGTTATAAAATATATTTTATGGCTTAAAATTACACTCGGTTATAATAAACTATGTAATTTGTTGATTTATTTTAATTTAGGGATTTTCTTTAAACTGTGGTTTTATGTGCCAAATATATTTTATTACATAGTTATAACCCGAATGAAGTCATAAAATTGTATTTGATGGTATTCTAGAGTTGTTTTGAGGTCACTTCGTGGCGTCAAACTGCAGTTGATTCCATTTACGGTCCAATGTTTCTTTTTTTTATTTTTAAATGAATGAGACGAGTTCATTTAAGACTTATATTTGTGAAACTCGTATTAAATATTCCAGTATAACTTTTTTATTCATACATTTATTTATTTATTTAAAGTAATAAAATATTTTATATAATATAATTGTTTTTATTTTAAGATCGATTGAATAGAGGAGAAAAAAATTATTTAAGTTATTTAAATACTTGAAATAAAAATACTGCTATAAACGAGTAAATTACTTAAAGTAAATTCTTTAAAAAAAATAATAAGTTATGTCAAAAGGAAATCAGACAATTGAGTTCAGATACAGATACCAAGAATGAGCAATATTTTCCATTCACTAAGATATAAATAATATTATATTATTTTGAAGGTTTTATATTTTTATATTAAAATTATCATTGTGAAGTTGTGGACTCTGGAATTTAATATAATAATTTAAAATAATTATAGGATATGAGATAACACGGACACAATTATTTTAAATATTTACAGTTTTCATATCATTTGGATTTGGACTTAGGATTAAAGAAATAACGTTCGCAATAATGGATCCTGATTACTAAATAAATAAATCAACTTTTGTGAAAAACAATTATTTCAAACAATTTGTGTCTGCAGTTTTAACAAATATATCTTAAAATATAAAGTATAAGGTCAATAACTATTGACTATCAACTTTAGTTAAAACAAATATTTGTATTTGTATTATGTTGGAAATTATTTATATGATAATTTATTAACTATCTATATTTTTCATTTTAAAATATTAACTATGACAATATTATTTAAGAGTTTGAGTTGTATTATTAAAAAATTTTTTAGTTCATAAAATGTACATATTATTATATAAGTACGTGTTTAAAGTTTGCAGGTATATTTCACAAAATTAAATAAGGTTTTCTTGTTTTAAACACAAATATTGATTTAATCCATGGAACTTAGATAGATATATTTTGTTTAATTGTTTGTGATTTTGAATTTGATTTTTA